>CAWUFW010000947.1:3042500-3363561 GCA_963921515.1 Calotriton arnoldi
GTAATTAAAATTTCGAATAGTTCTGAATGGCTGAGAGAGCTGTTTTATACCCGTGTTTTGCAAAGTTCACTAACCATTTGGGACAATTCATGAATGGTTCACAAGCCCGAACAATCTAATTGCTGACTATGACTAGAATATGTTTGTGGGGGCCACCTTTTTGTCACTGTTGGACTTGGCCCTTTTTGCAGGGTCATCCCAGAACTTTTTGCCTTCCTCCTGTATTTGTTTCTGACCTGTTGTTGGTGGTTTTATGACTCTGGGCACTTTACCACTGCTGATCAGTGCTAAAGTGCATGTGCTCTCTCTTGTAAACTTGGTAAGATTAGTCTACACCTGTTTGGCATATTTAATTTACCTGTAAGTCCCTTGTACAGTGGTATCCCATATACCCACGGCCTTTAATTTTAATGCTACTGGTGGGCTTGCAGCGCTGCTTGCGCCACCCACCGAAGTAGCCTTTCCAACCTGTCTCAGGCCTCTGCCGCATCAGGGCCTGCACGCGCAGTTTACTGCCGCAGTGACGTGGCATGTAAAGTGGTTGCCAAGTCTGAAACTCCCCTTTTACTACATATAAGTCACCCCTAAGGTAGGCCGTAGCTAGCCCGATGGGCAGGGTGCTGTGTAGGTAAAAGGTAGCACATGTGCCTTAACTGTGTGGCATGTCCTGGTAGTGACAAACATCCTATTTGGTTTCTCCCTGCTGTGAGGCTGCCCTCTCATAGGTTTGCATTGGGGATTCCCTGATATGTGCTTCAGTGGTAATTTCTGATCTGAGAGGGGTAGCGTGACCATGTTTTGGTATGTTTGGAATAGTAGTGATAAATCCTGCTTATTGGTGAAAGCAGATTAATTATTACTAATTTAGAAAAGCCACTTTTAGAAGTTTTGCATTTCTGTGTGCTTATGTGTCTTTGTGCCCTGCCTGGATGTGTATTGACCGTCTGGTTCTGACTGACAGGGGAGAGGGGATGTGCATTCACTCCAGCCAGTCACAAGGGGGTTGGGGTGTGTCCTGCCATTCCTGGGTGACTCAGCGCTAGGCTGAATAGACCTTGGCTGAATTTAGAGTGGCGGGAGGAGTTTTCCTTTGCACCTGAATAGGCCTGGTCTGCATTTGCAGTGGTGGGAGGAGTTGCAACTGCACCTGAATAGGGCTGTGCCTGCCTTCCACAATGCTGGCTCCACCCCCATGTGGTGTGTCTGGGGCCTGGGCTTACAATGTGAATGAGGCTGTTGTGCACTTCAATATAGTGTTTGAAGTGCCCCCCAGAACAAAGACATTGGCACTATAAGTATAGGGGCTGTGACACAATGCAAGAAGAGAAGACACTGCGTGGACTGCCAGAGGACTGCTGTGTGCCAGGAGGAACCGCCATTTGGGACTATCTGCTTGTGGGACTGCCACTCTGCTAGGTGACCCTGTGTGCTGGCCTGCCTGTGCCCTGTTCCCTGCCCCAGTGTCTCCAGGGGCGAGATAGTGCTGCCCTCCCAGTGTGCTGAAAGCGCATGGTGAGCACTTTGGAATTTGCGGTGGCCCAAGTCCAGGGAGTGGGCTCACTCTGCCCTGAAGCGAGAACAGGGCGCTTGGTGTTGCCGTGCAGCGTGTGGTGGGCTTCATTTCCTAGTGCAGTGGTTGCACCACGAGAGGGGAGAGCTACAGCTGAAGATGCGCTCTCCCCCTCTTTCTTGAGTTCCGGAGAGAACGCTGCAACTTCAGGGGAGGCCCTGCCTCAAATACTCTTGCCACGTAGGAGCTGCTTCGCCCCGCCCACAAAGGGCCCCAGAGCTCAACAGCGTGAGTCCCGGCCCGGGGTGAGAAGCCTGCTGTCCGCACCTAGCGCGACGCAGAGAGCTCCGTCTTCTGAACTACAAAGACCCGGGGAGGGCTCCCAACGAGGTGGTGCTGACCGAAAAGAGTCCCGCTCCTTCCCCAGGCAAGACCCACCGGAGGCATCAGGCTTGCTTATAGCCCACTGCAGGGCTGATTCAGGTACGGGCCGGCTGCCCCGGCGCGCTGATCAGCGTGAGCGCCCCGGGACGGTTTGAGTGAGCTGGCCTGAGGAAGAACAACAGTTTGGCAGTTCTATATCCCCGTGTGGCCTTTAGGAAAACACTGCCTTTGGTTCAGCAGCCGCGCCGCACGATCGCGGGCAGCTTCCTCTTGGGACATACCTGGGTGATACTTGTCGGGAAAACGGCGGGTGGAATCTCAACGGAGGCCACCCGATTCCTGAATGCAGTGGAGTGCCCAGGAATTACGGCATTCCCCGGTGTAAGCGGGCAGATGGTCCAGGAGCCTACGGGGAGAGACAAAGTTACCGTATAACCTATAATAAGAGCGTAGGTGTCCTCTGAGTATGGTAAAGTGTTTATGCCCAATGCTAATTACCTCATCTACTTGTCCTGACGTGATTATGAATCTTGTGTGACATTGTCAGGGTTGCACCGTATGTACCATATTGGATGATTAGGTGTGTTCCCTCATCCCGCATTTACTGTCTATATGGCCATACAAGGGGATGAGGTGTTCTAATATGTGCGATCCTACCTGTAGTTACTGGTTACAAGAACGGTGTTGTTACGTTGCCGGTAAGGATATATTCATAATGTGTGCAACTTACAAGTATTTACTGTAGTGCACTGCTGATGATGGTAGGACAATTGCCCGATTGGCAAAGTAGTTCCTGATGCCTGTATTGTTACGACAATTGCCCTATGGCAAAGTCATTATGTGATTCTGTGTGAAGTCATGACTAGTGCCTAGTGGCACAGTAATTTATGTGATTGTGATCTAATGTGTTTTTTATGAATAATACAAAGGATATTTTTATATAACCTTGTGTGGAGCCTCATTTGTGGTGTGCCTAGTGTGTCACTGTTGTGTGAGTGTGTTGCGCAAATGCTTTACACATTGCCTGACTGCTCTGCCAAGCTACCAAGGGGGTGAGCAGGGGTTATCTTCAGTGTGTAACTCCCTTTCCCTGACTAGAGTGGTGGGTTCTGCCTGGCTTAGGTGCATACCCTAGCCAACCGGAAACCCCATTTCTAACAGTGACGTAAGGCAGTTTTACCCCTTAAATGCTGAGGCTTCTCCCCCCAGGGCTGAGCCATTTTTGATGTTTGGGCTCTTTGGCTTTAAGCCTTCATAAATCTTTTTTCACAAGAGGTATCCAAGCAAAATGTGTGTCCTATCCCTTCTCAAATATTAGGGTACTCATGGTGCGTGGATCTCCCTGGAAGCAACAGAGAATATAGACAAATTGTAGCAAGAAGTATCTTTTTTGTAAAAATGGGATGTGTGCTGTACAGGAAAGTATGTGTTTTTTCTAAGAATGTCATCAACAAAAGGTTTACTGTACTAAGATCGTCCTCTTCACAGCTTTCATGAGCAGGCAGAGTTGTGCAGTTTTCTAAGAGATAGTCATTTGTTTCTATTTTTGTGGTTTCTACTTACTTGCAGTTTGTGGTGAAAACGGGTATGAAACCCATAGCTTAACCAAGAAAGCTATAGAGTTCTGAAAAGTAGACACAATTCAGCAGGGGGTCAATTGTGTAAATCGCTCATGGTTTTCCCAAAAGAAACTAATTGCTGAATTTAAAACTAAAAACATAAGTAGGAATATGTAGATATAGGTGATAACGTTTTCATCTATATTTTTTTGCCCTGGTGGCCAGCCTACAAAAGTAATATACCTTTATGTCTGTCAGACTCTTTTGGTCGCAGGGATTGTAGGAAGGTAGGATCTTTCTGCATGGTTACCCCCACTTTTTGCCTGGTGCTAAGCTGTTTTTGACTAGGCTGACTGGTATCCTGCTAATCAGGACCCCAGTCTCTGTGCTTTCTCCCTTAAATTGTTATGTTCAGTACTGAGGTACCTCCCAGATTTGATACTGGGGTACCCTTATCAGTCCCTAGTATATGGTAGTAAGGTATCCATGGCATAGGTACCCCAGAGGTCCCCCATGGGCTGAAGCATGTATTATGCCACCCATGGGAGACCATTCAAACTGTAACTACAGGCCTGCCATTGCCTATAAGTCACCCCTATAGCAGGCCTTTGCAATCCTGAAGGCAGGGTGCTTGGTTCTAAGTGTGAGGGTGCCTCAGCATGAGCAGGACACCCCTACAGCCTACGGAGTCCATTCTCCCGGGTTGTAAGTGAAGCAGCCATATACTATATAGAGGGGCACTGCGTAATTACGCGATGACCATCTCGAAATCGGCTGTAACGAATCCTATCATGTTTGTTTGGTATCAAACATGTTGGAATCATACCCCCACACCGTAAACAGTGTGGGAGGTATGATTCGAAGCACTGGAAGAGCCTTCCGTTAGGCTCTCAGTGCTCCTGGTACCAGTCCTCTAGACCGGACAGCACAACATGGCTGCTGCCGACCAGAGACACGATTCTGCCTCCTGCTGCTGAGCCAAGCTCGAGGGGAAGGCAGAACAATGGGTATCCTGTCACAGGGAGGTGTGACCACCTCCCAGACAGGATTTAGTGTATTGGGGCCGGGTGGGTGCGCTTGCCAGTGCCACTCAGTCTGCATGAGGGGCACATTTGGTGTCCCCATGCATAGTCCAGTTCAAACCAGCTTAGGGAGTCATTGGCTCCTGCTCTGGCACGAAACTGGACAAAGGACGTGGGAGTAACCTCCCCCTGTCCAAACCCTCCCCTGGGAGGGTCCCCTGAATCGTCCCAACCCTTTCCTTAGGGTACTTAAGGGCTTTCCTGTGTAGATTCGTCGTGGGACAAGATTCAATTCAGACACCGCTTCCACTCCTACTGTCTGGGCACTCTGGACTTCGTTTGGGCTCGACTTTGTCCCCCTTTCAGTCTGCTGCATCGTCTGTGCCTGTGCACCATACAGGAACCTTCCAAGGGCTGTGGGCATCCAAGACACCTGAAGGAATCTCCCTTGAAGTGAAGGAGTCACTTCCCTGCATTCGCAAGCACCGCAACTAAGCTGACCGGTTTTCTGATCCTGAGCTTCTAAAGACTCCGAAAGGGTCTGCAACACAGGTGGTGGTTCTCCACAGCTCTCGAGGCCTGCCCTGCCCTCTCACCAAGTTTGAGGCCAGTATCCCTCGTGGGAGCCGCAGGAACCGAACCCCTGTGCACCGCGTTGACTTGCAGTTGCAAAGGCTTGTTGACTTCCTTCCACCAAGATCTTCGGGCTCCAAGTAGCCCTAACCTCAAGCATCTCCAGTGACCAAAGTCTTCGTCCACATCGCATCGTTTGCACCGTGGCCTGCATCGTTTGGTGAGCTGCTCGAGGTCCTCTTGCGACTCTAGTGCTTTCAGCCTGTGGGTCCTATTGAGGGTCACCTTTGCTTCTTCTGGGCTCCCCTGATTGCTCAGGGCCTGCCCTGACTCCCCTGCTTGTGGTGAGTCGCCTGGACCTTGCTGGTCCCGACATTGCACCTTCTTTGACTTCTACGTTGTTTGCAGTTGCCAAGGCTTGTTGGTGCTCCCACCGGACACCGACCCCTCAACTCTCGACATCCGACCTGGGACAGCTCATGCACAGCTCCTGGTCTACCTCAGCATCGCCTGGTCCTCACAGCTGCAGAGTGAAGGTCACTGTCAACTCTCCTAAAAACACCAGACATCGGTGAGCATTCGTCTTCCAGATCTCCTGGTCACTCCTGAGTGACATAGACTCTGTCCCCTCTGCTTGCAGGTACTTCTCATCCTGAATCCACCTTCAAATTCCACCGGACACTTTCTCCTTCTCCAGCAGCGGCACTTTCCTGAAGTCCTCCATTGGGTTCGACGGCGGTTTCCGACACCACTTCACACCTATGCACCCGGCTTCCCTGGTGTATGTAACGTGGGTACTAGGGTATCCACGGGTGGGGTGGCTCTCCAACCTTCTGTCCTCCACGGGGTTTCTTCAGGGTCCACTGGTAAGGGTCCTTAATCTTTAAAATTGCAACCGCTGCTTACTAGTTGATTTGTTCAGAGAACGCGGTCGTGTTCACACACTGCACACGCTCTCCATGGGGTCACTATCTACTCACCTTGGGTGGTTCCTTGGGTCCCCAGCACTTCTACGTCCTCTCGACACTGTCTTGACCCGAGTCGTGGTTCTTATACCACTTTCTTAGTATATGGTTTCCCCCCCTGGGGTCCACTGTTTGTTCTGTGCTATTTACTTGATTTCTATGCAAAGTATTGTGTGCATTGTGTTTATCTCCGGATAGGAGCTATCTAAATGTATTAGAGAGTATTATATAATAAATACATATTTTTATAAATACCTTGTGTAGTTCTTTTTCATTTAATCTATACTATAAGATTGAATTCTGGTAAAACAAGCTGCTTTACACTTCTTCTGGACTAAGCCTGAAGGCTGTTCTCCACAGCTACCACTTAAAGAGCTTTCTAAGGTTGTCTAAGATCTCCTAAATTACCATAAGTGTTGTCTGGACTGGTGCAGAGTGCCCACTTACATTAGTGGACATCATATACCAGGCCAGCCTCTCACAGGGATACATAATATTTGCTGGTTGTCCAAAAACTCACGATACCTAGTCATCAACTGCAGCTTATAATGAATTTTACTTGTGTACCTACCATGCATTAATGAACATAATAAAAATGAATAATGAAAAACGGGTCTGAATGAAACCTATGCATGTGTTGGAGATAATGAGTTTAGGAATAGTAGTTATTTGTACAACTCTGAATTTGGTGTCACTCATGCTTTCATGTGATTCATAAGGCATTTTGCAAAATGAGTTTTTTCTTGTACATTGGCTTTCGTTTGGAAACCAAAAATTCAAATGTTCTGTATTCCCACATTTATTCCAATAAAAATGGCACAAAACTTGTGTGGCTGGGCAACAGGAAAGACCCGAAAATGCTACAAGGAAATACCAAGAATTTACTTTTGAAATTCACTTGGTCAGGTGATGTGTAGCTGCAGTATTTGTGCCTCACACTTGGCAGGCAATCACAGAGACCTACCAAACCAAGTCATGGATCAACAAAATTCCTGCCACCCACCATTCCCACAGTTCTCCTGTTAAAAACGATACCCAGTTTGTGGCTGGACCTATAATGTGCAGCTGAAAAAGCCCCAAAATGGGAGGTACAGTTTCTTTTGAGAGAAGTGTGGGAATGAAGAGTGGTTAGTCTTTGGCCATTGGCTGGAAGTGCCCAAATTTTGTGTGTCTCATAAATATAGGAAAAATAATCTTTTTCTGACCCATACTTTGACATTTGCTGGACATTCTGTGTAAGAACACATGCTGGAATCCATGCAAGCCACACCGCCCTAGATTCCTCTGGGTCTCTAGGTTTCTGAAATGCCCCTGGTTGGTAGGGTTCTCTCATTGCCAGCTGACTCAGAGCACAAATACTGCGGGCAATCACCACGCAAGTGAAAGGGAACTGGGATTTCTTTGTATGTGGGTTTGACATATGGGCTGACATGGAGAGGGTAAACCCCCAGTTCTACCTCACCCTGCAGGCAGATATACTGTCTTCTGGCCAGTGGTGGGGCTTGATGCCAAGATGGCCACACATCCCACCTCATTCCTTTTCTCACTTTTTTTCTCCGGTACTCTGGTGTTTTTCAGTACCCTTGGTTGGGCAGATTGAGGTCTTTACCACCTATTGGTTTGTCCCAAAGGTGGGGAGTCAGAAAGCATACCAGACCATCCGAGAAACGCAATGGGCTGCGTGGTTTGACTGTCCTGCCACGGCACTGCAGCCCCCACACCTGGCCACCAGATACTCTTTCTGCAATACAGGGGAGGAGGATTGGGAGGGGGTCAATCCCTCTCTGCTGTCCCAGATGTCAAAAGTACACCCAAAAGAATCCAAATGTCTTCTTGCTAGCACAGATTGCACAGAATTTGGACTGTACGACCCAGTTGGGCAGAAACACTGTTTGGGCTTTGTGGGTGTATGCCCTGGTGGCAGGAAGGGCAGCTCCCACCCCTTTTCTATTTCATAAATGTAAAATACCCTGGTGTCTAGTGGTTTCCCCTGCCTCCCATGAGAGGGCAAATTTAGGCCTACCCCCTATCTGCCGCTTTGCGGGGGGTAAACAGAATGACTGTTGGGGCCTTCTGGTAGGGGTACGGCAAAATGCCAGGATGGGCCAGCTTCAACCCATTATTTTCCGTTTTTCACAAAAATCTCTGATATCTGTGGGCGTTCTGCTGCCCTGGGGTGGCAAATTGAGAGTAAACCTCCAGTAGCTCGTCGCAGAGGGTTAGAAGGACTGAAGATGCCCTTTTTATGAGGGGCCCTTGTTGATGCCAAGGGTGCCCCACGTTTCAAGCTTCCCTTGTGTCTAGTAAGTGCTTCTCGAGCTGAGAAGTAAGTTTATTCCTTGCTGCTACTTGACATTTTTCACAACCAGGAAATCCTTCTGGTGCAAGCACCAGAAGGATTTCCTGGTATCCGTGGAAGGATGAGCTGTTCACATCCTCCACACTAACAAGAACATGAGCGCCTTGTCCTCCACACTAACAAGAACATGAGCGCCTTGTCCTCCACACTGACAAGGTTAAACCCTTAGTCACAGAAATTCTTTCTATAGGTGAGCCATATGTGTGCACAGAGAGCACACCACAACTCTAGGGGTGACCCTGGGAACCCAAAAGGGGGGCAAAGAGAGTAATAATGCAAAAATCCGCATGGGTATAATACATTGAAATGGTCAGTTTGTGGACCTATAGTTGTCAAGTCAGTTCAAAATAGTGGCAATTTGATTACAACCAAACAGCAATTTAGAAAATATTGGGCCACGATTCTGGCACTTGCTTTAAGACAAACTATAATCTGTCCATACAAGACCGGATGTAAAAAAAATGTAATCTTGATATTTATAAAGCCATGCATCCGTTTAGGAATAGAGGGAAAATATCGATTTACCTGGGATCACATATTGGTGCAAGCTTTACCATAAGACCCTTTGTTTATCACAAGACCCAAATGCAACTTGCAAATCAAAACCAAGAGGATTTATAACATGACTACATGCAAGACAGAGACTGCTCAATGTGCGTTACAAGACAATACAGAGTATTGCACACACAAACCATTCAACGGTAGCAAGAACAAATACACACAAAATGTTAATAATGTATTCCCACCCTTTAACCGTGTTTTTGTGTTCCCTGCTTTGATTGTAGGATGATATGTTCGTAAAATGAAGCATGCACAAACAGAAATGCTTCATTAGAGCTTTTACACATACCGATTCACCATTTTTTATTTACAAACTCCAGACCTATCGGCCTTGTCAGGCCTTGTTTTAGACCTCATAACTCATGTGATATCCTGAAGACTGGCCGTCTCCTTGGGGATTGATTTGCTGCTGCCAAGGCTGCCTGCAGCTGCTGTAATGGCGCCAACCTAATTGTTTTACGTCATACGGGTAGTCATAAATTGCCATGCCCCATTGTCGAGACAGCTTGCGTATGCAATACACAATTAAGATATATGCAGTTACTCAGTCACAAAACTAACAGTGTTTTTTTTTTTTTAAAACAAACTTTATTGATTTTGACATGCGTTGTAAATCGGCAGTGATACAGTGTATAGTCCTAATACAGCTTCACAGTTATGTTTCCCATAGTCTTGATATCGAGGGCGCTCTTCCCCCCCGCCCTTCCCTGGGCAGCCCCAGACCCGGCGACCATAAGTGTGCTGTTGTTTCTCCTGTCCTGTCCCTTAATCGCAAGGAAGTCCTTCCACTTGTAACAATTCCCCCTCCCTCCCCTCAGGCGTGTCAGTTGTCTACTTGGCCCCAGCCTGCAATCCAGGGCGTCCCCAATGTTTGTTGTGTAGAGGTTTTATGGCCTTGATATATGAACTCGCTCCCATGGAAGGCAATGCAGAGGCAATGCTAGGGATCCCCCGTTATGTCGCATCGCACAGGTCCTGTGTTCGGATTTTAACCTATTCCTGCTGGGGGCTCTTCTATGGGTTCCTCCTCCTCGCCAGCGGTTGGGTCCCTGAGTGCCGCCACTAATGTTTCCCATGCTCTCGCTGCATCTAATGCCTTCTCGCTTCCCGTCCTGGTAGCCAATTGCAATCTAATTATGCCCTCACATTCTGCCCACTTAATGAACTCCTTCCTCCATCTGGTCATGCTTGGTCCTCGTGTGGCCTTCCAGTGCATGGTAATGTCCCTTTTGGCTAAAAGTAACCCCATGTCTAGAAATTTGCTGGTGACTTTGTTTTTGGATGTATGCGGAAACCAGTGCATCAAGCAGTTCTTAAAAGATGTCTCCAGTTCCCTGTCGGTAGTGTCGGTTAGCACCGCCATCACTTCCTCCCAAAAACCACCCAAGTGGTGGCAGTCCCAGAGCATGTGTTTAAAGTTCGCATTCTCTTGATTACACCGGGGGCAAGCCGTTTGAGTCGCAAAGTACTTATTAATTTTTTCCGGCGTGAGGTAAGCCCTATGAAGAATGTAAAAATGCACCATTTGGTATCTCGGGTTCCTGGTGCTTTTCCAGGCCCTCTCCACTAGCTCCCCCCAGGCTTTTTCTGGGATGTCGTCTCCCAGGTCCGTCTCCCACTTGAGGCGCAGCTCCAACAGGAGCTGTAATGTCTCACTCATTATGCGTCTGTACAAACAGGTGACTGCTTTAAAGGTGCCGGCCGCCATCACCACATATTGGCATCCCAGTGACGTTGGTGGTTCGGTAAGTCCCTCTCCCCAGTGCCTTCGTATGGCCGCAGTGAGGGCAGAATGCAATAAAAAGTCTCCCCCAGGTAGGTCATACCGGTCCCTCAAGTCGTTGAAGGGAATCATGGCTCCTTCCTCGTATAAGTCTCCCAGTGTGGCTAGCCCATGGTCCGCCCAGTCTTCTAACCTCTGCCAGATCCCCCCGTTTGGCAAGGCCGCACACATGAGCAACGGGATCTCTGGGGCATAAGGACTCCTGACTCTGAGCCGTCTCAGATGCCTGTGCCAGCATCGCCTCACTGTAGCCAATTCCATAGGAAGTACCTGATTTTGGATCGGGAGCCTTAAGGTGATCTGGGATAATAACCGCAGAGTCATCCGGTTGCCACCCTCCTCCCCCGCTCCCCGTAGGCGCCCCGCCACCCACTTTGTGAGCCATTGGAACTGTGCCGCTAGGTAATAAGCTTCAAAGTCAGGCACCGCCCAACCTCCCTCCGCTCGTGGCCTCGTTAGCACGTTAAGCGCCACTCTCCTCCTACCTGCTCCCCATAAAAACCCCGTGATCATGGATCTGAGTTGGGTAAAATATCGTGGCGGTATCCAGATTGGTAGATTGCCGAAGTAATATAGTAGCCTCGGCAGGGTCACCATCTTGAGGAGGGCCACCCTGCCAGCTAGCGACAGTGGCAGTCCACTCCAGAACTCAAAGTTACCTTTTGTTCCCCTTATGGCCCGACCTATGTTACCCTCCAGCAGGTCGCCCTGAGCGTGGTATATTTGGGCGCCCAGGTATGTGATGCATCTGTCTTCCCATCAAACTTCCTCGGTGTATAGTGGGCCCTCCCTGCCTTCCTTCGTCGGGAACAGACAGGATTTCGACCAGTTCACTTTCAACCCCGCCACTTCCCCCAGGACCTGGAGTAATGCTTTCGCTCCCCAAAGTGACTCTCCCGTGTCCGCTAGGAACATCAGAAGATCATCGGCATACAGTGCAATATGGTGCATCTGCCCATCGACCTCCAGGCCCTGAAAGTGATGTCCCGTTCTAGCGCGAGCGGTTCTATTGCCAGGGCGAACAGCAGCGGGGAGAGGGGACATCCCTGCCTCGTTCTCCGCCCACCTCGCAGGCATCCGATATTAGGCCACCCGTCTTGACCCTAGCAGTGGGACCCGAATACAGCAGTGCAGTCCAGCTAACAAATCCAGCCCAAATCTTCTCATCACATGGTACAGGTATGTCCATTCTAGGCTATCAAACGCCTTTTCTATGTCCACCGCAAAGATTGTCCCCAACTCCTTCTCGTAGGTGTCTGCCCCCAATACTCGTAGTAGGCGACGGATGTTAATAGCTGTGTTTCTGGTGGGGATAAACCCCGACTGGTCTTTGTGGATCAATGTTGTCATGTGCGGTAACAACCTAGTGGCTAGTATGCGGCTAAGGACCTTGTAGTCTATATTAAGCATAGAGAGTGGGCGGTATGCCGTTCTGTCCCATGGCTGCTTCCCCGGTTTGAGTAAGGGTATAATGATTGCCTCTCTAGTTGAAACGGGAAGGCGCCCCACTTGCTTTGCCTCATTGAATAGTTGGACCAGCTTAGGTGCTAACATATCAATATATTTGAGGTAAAATTCACTCGGGAGCCCGTCTGTTCCTTGGGTTTTATTTCCTGCTAAGGACTTAATGGCCCCTCTTACTTCCCCCAGTTCCACATCGCGACCCAATGCATCCGCTAAGTCCTCGTCTAGGGCCGGTAGTTCCAGGTCTCCCATGAACCTGTCCAAGTCCTCTTCCCCTGGGGTCACTCTGTTCCTATATAACTCGGTGTAGTATTCAAGGAACAGATCGTTTATGCCTTGCTGATCATATCTCGTCTCACCGGCTTGGTCTCTGATTTCCAAGATGACCGAGCCCCTTCTGGCTGGGTTGGCCAGCCAAGCTAGGAGAGCTCCCGATTTATCCCTTTCAGAGTGGGCCCGCGTCAGGTATTGCTTATAGTCAAAGCAACGGAGGCGTTCCACCTGTGCTGCGACCGCTTCCCTAGCCTCCAGTAATTCTCCTTGTTTACCTACGTTCTCTGGCCTCTCTTGTTCCAGCTCCCTTAGGCGGTGGTCCCCTCTTTGTAAATCCTGTAGGAGTACCTTCCGGGTCCCCACTAGTTCCGATATGCAGCGCCCCCTAACGACTGCTAAACGCATTCCACTCTATCAATGGGTCTGTGGCCGTGGTAGCATTTTCGCAGAAGTATTGGTCTATAGCCGTTCCTATTGTGGCGTGGAACACTTCATCTTCCAGGGCCTCCGGGCGCAACCGCCACATGAATATCCTGGGCTTAGCTTGAGACCAATTCAAACACATCAACACCGGATTATGGTCGGAGATTGTCCTAGTGAGTTATTCGCTACTGCGTACTCCCTGGTGCACATCTGGGGAACATAGGATGGCGTCTAACCTCACGTGCAATTCATGTATCGCCGAGAAAAAAGAGTACTCCCGAGTGTCAGGATGCTGAGCTCTCCAAGTATCCACTAACCCCCATGTCTGCTGCCAAGTCCGTCGTATGTCTGCTATCCTATGTGTGGGCGCATCAGGAAGCGGCGGATGGGAGCGGTCAAGGGCTACATCCGGGATGCAATTAAAATCTCCCCCCAGTAAAACCGACCCGGTGAGGATAGAGGGTAGCTTCCTAGACAGGTGTGAGAAGAAAGTGGCCTGTTCTGTGTTGGGAGCATAGATACTGCCCAAGACTATGTCCCGTCCATCTAGTCTCCCAGCAGCTATTACATACCTGCAATCTGGGTCTATGATTTGGTGTGTGCACTGGAAAGGAACTCCCGCCCTCACCCATATCAGGACGCCTCGCGCAAACGCTGAATAATTGGTATAGAACACCTGCCCTCGCCATCTGCGCTGCACTGCAATTCTCTCCTGCGCCATGATGTGGGTCTCTTGGAGTAGTGCAATTTGAACCCCCCTGCGAATCAAGTATGCGTGAATGTTGTGCCTTCGCACCATGGTGTGCATCCCTCTGACATTCCAAGAAACACATTTCAGGTCTAGTGAGGATCCCATTGGAGTGGTAAAGCTATTGACCCCTGAAAGACTGCCCAAGTGACAGGCCTGCCCCAACATACCCTTGAAACCGAATAAAACCCCCAACTCCCCCTCCCCTGGACAGGTGCTTTCGAACTAGCCCCCATCCAAACGTTTTTTTAACTGTTTCCAAAGTACGGGTAGTGCCGATGCCAGTGTCCACCCAGAGGAGAGCCGTACTCCCCCCGGATCCCCCCCACCCAGCACATACTACATTTCTCAACCAATGCCCAGCGTCGGGGCCCCATCCTCTTCATTCTAGCACCCCCCGGCGAACTATTGGTTCCCTTCCATCATTTCCCCTGGTATACTTGCTTGCCCCGATAACCTTCAAGCAATATCATCCGCCAGCCTGGGAATGATTTCAGGGAGAATCTGGCTGTTTTCACCCATTGTACTGGTACTAGTGTTCGAGTCTGAGTCTCTCGAGTCCTCCCCCGACAGGGAAGATAAGCTCTTTGCCCCCTGACTGCTTATGGAGGCCACCGTCGCCACTGCTTTCTCTCTGTCTCGCCGGGTCTCGTCGACCATGGGTATGTTCCTGAGTTTTCCACCTCCTCCTGCAGCGCTTGTCTTATCCCGATTCGGCTGCTCCCGCCTTTCTTCTGGTCTCTTCTGTGGTACGTGCGCATCGACCCAGTCCCATACCTCTTGTGGAGCGTTGAAGAATTTGGTTTCTCCCGCAGAGATCAGCCGGAGCTTGGCCGGGAATATCATGGAGTATTGTACCCCCAATTGTCTCAACGTCCGCTTGACTGCTGTGTAGTACGCTCTTTGCTTTTGCACTTCCCTTGAGAAGTCCGGGAATATTCGTACAGTACTGTTGTCGATTCGGAGTTGACCTTTGATTCGGGCCTGACTCAGCACATGGTCCCTGTCTTTGTAGAAGAGTAGTCGTGCTACTACTGGCCTCGGGGGTCGGCCTGGCGGGAGGGCCCTAGCTGGGACTCTGTGTGCCCGCTCCAGGGCAAAGTATGGTGACAGGCCCTCTTCCGCCACCTCTGTTCGGAGCCAGTGTTCTAAGTAGGCCACCATGTCAGTCCCTTCAATTTTCTCTGGCAGGCCTACTATTCGCAGGTTATTGCGTCGCGTCCTATTTTCAGCGTCTTCCGCTCTGAGTTCTAGCACTTGGATCCTCTTCTCTATCTCAGCAAATCTCGGGGCAGACTCAGTCACCTGAGGTTTCTGATCATGGAGCTCTTCCTCCGTCGCTGTGACCCGGTCCACCAGCTTCCTGTGATCTGCCCTGAGCAGGCCCAGGTCTTCTCGTAGCACATCTATTTTCGTTTCCACTGCTGTTCTCGACAGTTCTATCGCTTTCAGGATATCATAGAGGGATGGGTCTTCTTGGGTCTCCTTCTTATCCATGTGCGCTCCAGTCCTCGGGTGTGCATCCCCCGAGTCCTCTCCTGTCGACTCATGTTGCTGCTCTGTGTCCCTCCTCTTAGAAACTCTCCCCATGGCGGTAACGGTTCTCAGCTCGGGGATCCCCCCTTGATCGCGTCAGCTTCCGGAACGTGGGTTTCCGCTGGTTCCACTGGTGCCGGATAGCACTTACAGCCGTTCCTCCGCTGTTTGGGCCTTTCTGCCAACTTTCCGCCTCAGACTTGTCCGCGCAGTGCGTCTGACCTGCACGGATTTCGGCGCGGGCAGCTAGGAATTGTCTCTCCTACTGTCTATGGCAGCCGCATCTTCGGGGTCCTGTGAACAGGCGGGTCATCTTCCAGCGCAGTTATCCTATGCGCTGTATCTGGGCCCTTGTGTACTGCCGCCCGCATACACAGCCGTTCTGCTCGGGGATCCCCAATGGCTTCCACTCTCAGTAGTGCTCTTGCCTACTATGCTGCTTTGATCGCTTGTCCGCTGGTGGCCCCCTCCCGGGCGCCGGTTACGGTCGTCTCGGTGTCTGCCGCGCGTGGGTCGGGATGGTGTCCCACAGGCCTTCGCTCCGTCTGTCGGGCCCCCTTTCTCCTCTCTCAGCAGCGGGCCGGCGGGAGCGCCCCCCAGGGCCCCAAGTCTCCCAAGGAGTATAGGGGGAGTATTCACTAATCAGAACTATGACCCTTGGCTGTCCTCGTACGCCCAGGTCCCGCCGGTGGGCGGCCTCCACACCGACCACCCGCCCGGTTTCACTCTGCAGCTTGGGGATTTCCGTTCCCGGGCTAGGCCCTCCTCGTCCTCACAGCAGGGCCCGGAGTCCCAGTGGGGGTCCACTCATTGCTCAGGCAGTGGTTCCTCTAGCGTGTCCTCCCCGGTCCTCAGGCCTACCCCGAGTTATGCCGCAGGCATCTGCCTGCCCGGCCCACAGTCTGTTCACCCGCTGCCTGTGCTGGGCCCCTGCTTCGTCCGAGGGTAGGCTCTGTGCTGTCCTCACTGTCGCTCGTGCGCTGTAGCTGCCCGCGCCTTCCTCCTCTCCAGGTCTTTATTGTTCCGGGCTCCTCAGGGCCCCACCAACGCCGCCACAGGCGTGGTACCTTCCCGCACGATGGCCCACTTCTCACTCCCTGCCGGCAGTCAGCTCCGTAGTGCCAGGGGGGTCCGCTCTCGACGAACCGCCCAGGAGCAAGTCCCAGCCGCACACAGCCCGCTGCGCTCGTCTTACTTGCCCAGGGGTCCAGTCCTTTAGCCGCAAGGTGCCCTCCGTGTCATGACACCGGGCCGCCGCAGTCCCACTGCAATGCCGTCGCAGCCGCCTCCGTGCGATCCACGCTCACGCCACTCTCCGCCGTGGTTCTCCGCCTCACAGGTATCAAGGGCAGTTACTGTCCAGCCCTCTATTGGCTCGCAATCGGCGCCCGCTGTGCTACCCGTGGTTGTGGCAGCTGCGGCTCCGATCCTCTCCGTCAGATCGCGGCCGCCATTTTGCCCTGCCTCGCGGTCCCGTTATTAAGTGCGGGATTCTGTCAGATCCCGGTAGTTGGCGGCGTGCTCCCTGGCATCGTCTGATTCCCCAGTGTTGCGGGGGCTGAGGGGGTGAGATCCCGCGTCTGGGGCCCCTCTATATCGGGCAGGATGGCGCTGGATGGGGGATCACCGTCGGGAGCTCAGGCTCAGGCTCCCGTCTCCATCGGCGTCCGGCCTTCATTCACTAAGTGGAGAGGTGTGGTGCAGCGGCCAGGGCAGCTGACTTCGGAGCACAGGGTTCACGGTTCGATCCCCGGCTCCGGCAGCAGCTCAGCTCAGCACCATGTGACTCTGGGCAGTAGCTCACTTAATTTCCACGACGGCCCCCAGCGCCTTGAGACCCGTAAGGGTGAGTAGTTCGCGCTTTACAAATACGGATTTAGATTTACTAACAAACAGTGTTTTGACGCAAGTTAATATTTGCTCCAGAGTAACATTCTTTCAGATGACATTTGCATCAAAACAGGCTCAACCGTTTATTTCCAAAATGGAGCCCTTTATATCTTTCATATTCAAGTCAGATAAAATCCTGCCTGGGCCTTTTCTTAGTTACTGCTAATTGCAAGTGTGCCTGGCGCTAAAAGGACCTTTGACACTTCTCTCTGCCAAAGTCTTTGATTCACTAACCGGAAATTATGATAAAGTTCCAGTGTATAAATTAACAGAGTCTGGTACATGAAGCTATCTCTGCAGGGTCACTAAGCAGTTTAGATATTAAAGTGATGAGGAATAGAAAAATTATTATATATATATATATATGTCTTTGCGGGAGAATCCACCTCTCGGTGTTTATCTCTTAGATATGGAGTACCTCAGGGATCATCCCTGAGTCCTACGCTATTTAACGTGTACATAAGGCCGCTGGCTGATATCGTCCTGCCATATGGGATCAATATTGTCACATATGCGGATGACACTCAGCTGGTGGTTTCGCTAAACCACCCGCACAATGCTCCATCTGATCTGGAATCCTGCCTGGAGAAGGTGGCAACCTGGATGCAACATTCATGTCTCAGGCTTAATGGAGACAAAAACGAAATAATGTATCTAGATAATCTACCCAAAGTGGATCTCAAACTGCCATGGCCAACGTGCCTGGGACCCACCCCGACCCCAAAGCCCAAGATCAAAAGCTTGGGCGTCTGGCTTGATAAGTCACTCAAATTTGACCAACAAGCAGTGGAAGTGACAGGTGCCTGCTATGGCATCCTTAGAATGCTGCAGAAAGTCCTCCCCCCTCCTTCAAATGGGGGCTAGGAGAACTATGGTCCAGGCCCTGGTCCTTTCGCGCCTGGACTACGGCAACTCCTTGTACCTGGGAGCACCTAAATCCACCACACGGAAACTTCAAGTTGTCCAGAACTGCGCCGCTCGTCTGCTGCTGGGCACTCCTAGAACTCAATCGGCTAAGCCTTGTCTGAAGACCCTACATTGGCTGCCCATCCTGGAGAGGATCAAATTTAAATCCCTCTGTATAGCCCATTAGACCCTTATGGGAAAAGGACCTTCCATTAACAAGTCCCTTATCACCTTTTACCGCCCTAGGAAACTCCTCCGCTCTGCGAGCCTGAGTCTAGCCGTCATCCCTAAAATCCAAAGGACGCAAAGTGGGGGTAGCTCCTTCTCCTACAGTATAGCCAGGCTTTGGAACACCCTTCCCCTGCATCTGCGCTCAGAGACTCA
The DNA here is from genome assembly GCA_963921515.1 of Calotriton arnoldi. Lineage (NCBI taxonomy): Eukaryota > Metazoa > Chordata > Amphibia > Caudata > Salamandridae > Calotriton > Calotriton arnoldi. The sequence goes on from CAWUFW010000947.1 coordinate 3,060,841, forward strand.
CCATCTCACCTTCCCGAAAGTGTCTTAAAACCTGGTTGTTCCAGAACACTAACCTGTGAGCCTCCTTCCCTCCCCTGTTCTGCCGCTAGCGCTGGGATGCCTTAGCGGCTATGCGCTCAAGAAGTGTTAATTAATAATAATAATTAATAATAACTAGGGATACAAATAATTTGGGAAGATGTTATCTGCTATTAAACATGTTTTTGAGCAATATTCCAGAAATTGGAGTAAATTAGGCCTAGTTGACACACTTTACTTTCAACATGGAGAAAATATAGGGCACACGATGATAGCCTGAAAGTACGTAACTAACAATACGTTTTGCAGGCACCGGAACCTGCCTTGAAACTCACAATAGACCACAAACTCAAAATGCTCAAGAAGAATATGTGGCTTCAGCGAGAGTGAATGTGCGCATGGTCAATGTAAAGAGCAGCTAACAAATTTAAAAGTGTTCCTGACAGTTATTCGCCTAAAATGGATACTGAAAACTATGGAACTGACATTAAAACGGTTTACAAATTTTTATTTCTGCCTAAAAGGAAGTGCCCAATTATCCCCACACTCTTAATGGAGGAAAATGTGACCTGTAGCTGAAAATTCAGCCTTTCAGAATATTTAAGAGCCTCAGGACTTAGATCAGAGGTCTTCAAACTTTAGGATGCTGAGACCCCCCCCCTGTCAACATTTTCAGGTGTAAGGACCCCCTCCTGACAAAAGTTTCTAAACCTGTTGGCAGGGCTACTGGAATTATGAGGCAGGTGAGGACCAAATTACACGACAGGCTTGACCAAATTGTGTGGGAAGAAAATGTAAATAATGTTATGTGATGCCGCGTATTTTGGGATAGCATTGCTTCATTATTTTGACATTTTTTACACACAGTAACACTGAGGAAAGATTTCACCCCATCAGTACCAGTTTATAACCAAAATACAGCAATTAACATCAGAAAGATGTCTAGTCTTCCTTTGTGAAGGGCCTTCCACTCCGCAGGAATATGTGCTGCCACATTAGAAGCTCACCTGGCCCTAGCCGGAAGCAGCAGGGGTTCCTTAAAACCCCGGCGGTCTTGTGCAGAGTTAAGCAGTTTACCCATGCCGCTTTTCTCTCAACCCTCCCTTCCATCCCTCTCTCCTCTCCCAATCCCAGATCCCTCTCTCACTTTGCAGGCCATTTTCTTTCACCCCTTTTTACAATTTCTGAACTCTCCCCATTCAACCTCTCACTTCACCTTTAATCACCTCTTGCCATTCTGTCTTTTCACTGCCCTCATCTCTAACAGTCTCTTGCATTTATCTCATGGCCTCTCTGGCCCAGTCACCTCCCATGCCCCTCAGCACTTCTCATTCACCTCAAGTCTCTCCATTCAAATGTGTCTATTTGTATCTTACACCTCTCCAGTCCCCCATTCATCTTTCACATCTCCCCTTTGTTCTTCCACACCTTCTTGAACCAACATCCCTCTCCCTTGTTACCTCAGCACCAGTGCCTAATTTGAGCAGGTGGATTCTGGTGCTCCGCACTGGCACCTAATTGTGCACACTGGCACTATGACAGTCTGCCACATGGTGGCTCTGACTGTGTAATTTAGAGATGAGCAGAACAGCTGTTTATTAATTCAATATACATTAAAAACGATAAACTCCTGACACCCATGCCATTCTTATAGCTTTGGGGGCTTGAAATAGTCTGAATAGTCACACTTGTACAAGTGTTATGGTCGGTAGTTGCATAGGTACTATTGTCATTGGCCACGCAGGCAAGGCAATGGGTGGGTGGTTAAAGTTGCAATGGCCTACTGTTGAGGGCCCTGGCACATGTTTTTATTACAAATTAATCACTGCTCAGCACCCACCCCAGTACTCCCTCTCTTCCCCTATCACTGCTGTCCCTCACCCATGTCGCATCAAATTATCTTTTTAGGTCACAGATCATCTCTCAGCTATCTTCTCTCACAGTTTAACAGTAGCCCTCCTCTGTGCCCTCACCTTTCGCTCACACTCACTTCTTGCATGTCCGCACTTCCCTTCGGCACTTCACATTTCTCCTCATCCCTGACCTCTTCAATTGAATTCTCTCACTCCCTTGCTGTCCTCTCTCATCCTCTCATCTCTCCTCACCGAGCACACAGGTTGGACCCGTATGCTGCTCTCGGCCTGTGCCACTCTGCTTATTGTTCCCTAATTCAGGAAGGCACGAATTGTCTGTCTTGCTGTTTTGGTGCAGGCCGCACAGTTATGGAACATTCACCCTCCTTTGCTTCGATCCACCAAGAATTTATTATCCTTCAGGAAGATATAAAAACCTGGCTCCATGCTCTGTAGGTTACCCCATTTGGCTGGTTCTCCTTCCCCTTCTGTGTGTTTCTCATTTGCCTTCAGGCAGCAGATGGCTATTAGCCCCAGGACACCTTTTGGTAACAGTAGCGCACTACAAATGTAAATAATAAAAATAATAATAATAATAATAATAATAGGCAGAAGCAGGGGAGCCACTAGACCCAAACTTCGGGGCGGGGGCTAACACTCCCTGCCAGGGCTGGCCCTAGCACTGGTCGCACACGGTGCAACAGTCTTTTTTGGTGCCCCCTCCCCCGTTTCCTCCTTCTCCATGAATTCCCTCACTCCCACTCACCAACAATGCACCTCATCTCTCTATAGCACCTTTCTGACAAACATTTCATTTTTTTATAGCGCTACTCATAGTTTACTCATACTCACTTCTGTGATCTGCCTGGTACATGTTCTTTGTAGCAGGCACATTAACCCTCTGCACTGTGTGGGTGACAAGAGTGCCCATGTGAGTGCACGGTGAGCGATGCAACAGTGTGAGAGTAGGGTAAGAAGAGTGACTGCAGGGTGAGTGAGGTGACCATATGAATTTGGGTGCGGATGCAAGTGCAGAGTGGGACGAATGAATGCATGGTTAGTGATGGGCTTGTTTGAGTGAGTTGCAGATTGAGCAGTGAGGGGGACAGGTGAGTGAAGTGTCACATGAGTACAGGGTGAGTAGTGTGCTTGTGTGACTGCAGGGTGAGGTACAGGGTGACCAGACAGTACCAATGCATTGTGAGTGCAGAGTGATCACTGTGAGTGCAGGGTGAGCGGGTGAATGGTGTGAGTGCATGGTGATCAGTGTGAGTGCATTGTGATCGCTGTGAGTGCAGGGTGAGGGTGAAAGAGAAGGGCAAGAATGAGGAGTGAGTTGTCTGAATGCAGGGTGCATTCCCAGACACTTTAAATAATTCAGCATGTTATTGACGGCAGCGCAGGGTTTCAGATTTAAGTTAAACTATTGCTATTATGGCATTAATCAGGGATCGAGGGTGGAGGAAATAAATAATGTGCTGATCCTGTAACAAACTTCTAGTCCTATGATTAGGGTTGCCAGCTCATTATTTTGATGTCCCAGACGGTACAAAAATAAGCAGTCACCTAAAGCCGTATTTTCAGCACTTATCTGTGCATACTTAGAACAGCAAATATAAATAGAAAGCACTTTTAATTGTGTTCTAGGGCTGCCTCAATGATCCATGACTGATAATTAAAGGAAAGAAAGACAGAAAAGTCACATAACAAAAGAATACATTTTTTTTTAATTTATAACTCTATTTAGTGTCAAGAGGAGGTCTTGGCATGCTCTTTAAACAACACAGGGCAGGCATTTTTCTTTTGGCAACCCTACTTTATATTTCTTTTCGTGAAATGCATTCTCACACTACCCCAGTAACTGTAAAATACAAATGTAAGGAATAGGCAGAGTGGGGGCCCAGGGGGTACTGGAACTAGAAAAAAACTAAGCCTCGGTAAGCAGTTTACAAAAGGTATGTAAATATGCAAATGGTCTTTAAAGACCTGTGGAAAAGTCGGGCGTGCCGGAGATAAGACTCCAGACACTGCCCAGCCGAGCCCACAGCAGCTCGAGCTGCACTGCAGCAGCCCGGGCTGAGACACGACGGGGGAGGAGGGGGGGCTGAAGCCCTTGTAGTCCTAAGGGCCTGGGTAGAAGTGTGACCGGGAATGCGCGACCCCCTTTTATCACTCCACGGCCCCCCTGGGGGTCGCGCCCCACAGTTTGAATAACCTTGACTTAGATTGTGTTCGATGTTGTATTTGTGATCTAGCTCAAATTAATGCGCTTAGCAGGGCCGGTTCAAGGATTTTTGGGGCCCTGGGCAGAAGGGGAATGTGCGAGGCCCCTCTAATTAGCATAGACTTGACCCATTCAGGGCTGTTTGCATCTGAATAGATGCCCCCAGTGCTCCTGAAGCTGCAGCCCATCCCTCTCAGCCACCTACATGCACCTCTTAACAGCTCATCAAGGGCTGAAGGTGTGAGGGTTGCTTATCTCCATACCGCCAGAGAGCTAAACAGCAGGCAATAGCCATCTCGCTGTGCCTCTGCGTGGGTGGGGGTTGGAGGTCTAATTGCCAGACAAACCTGAGTTTGCAACTAGGAATGGGGAGGGGAGCCCCCTCCCCTCGGGTTCCCCTTGCTACACCATAGCAGTGAGGCCATGGGAGGGGCCCCCTAAGATGGCGCTCTTGCAAGGTGGCACCTTTCATGCCATGGTCTGACTGTCGCATTGGTGCGGGCCCCCACGTTAGAGGGCTGACTACGGGGCCCTGGGCGGCTGCCCACACTGCCCACGCCTAGTGCCTTCCCTGGCGCTTAGCACCTGATGTATGAAATTTTCATTCACAGTGGCCAGGAATTGCACACTTTTTGAGCAATGGAGAGAAATTTTACGAACTGACCACCATGTCTGTAATCACATTTAAAATCAAGTCAACCTTATTTTTAAAAAACAGCAGTCCGTTTTCCGTAAAGGAAACGGGGTTGCATTTAACAAAGTTTTTTTTTTTTTTTTTTAGAGTTAGCAGTGGTCTCATGGAATGTGTTACTGAATCACAAAATGGTTTTCACATAACAAAAAAACATTTTGCGGTTGCAAACCCTAATATTTTGCGAGTGACATGCTTTGCAACCGTAAAATGGATTACAATATCAGGCCCCTACTGCCTTGTTCTGAGTGCCACTGAATCTGCAGACACAGTTTGGTCTGTATTGTATTTTGGGTGCTAATTGCACATTGGCCCTGTTTTTCCGCCCCTTACAAATTCCCGCAGGCATTACCTGGAGTGCTACATGGGGAAATTATGTTAAAAATCTGGAAAATGTGTTTTTACCATTTAGTAAGACGGAACCCACAGGATATTCCATTTATGACATGCAAAACCTGCAACATGCAGTAATGGTTTTGAATATGAATATGGGAATGGGTAGATTTTCAAGGAGAAATGGTAACTAGGCCTTGAAGAAAATGTAATTATTGCTGGAGAAGTTTGCCTAATTCGGGATTTTCACGAAATTACTTGAAATTTCGAATAACATAATTTTACCGACTTACAAAGGCGACTAGTGCATATATGGTCTTGGTTCGCATTTCTTTTTTCAGAGGTCTGCCTGGCAAAAAGTAATAATATATGCATAATTCACAGAAACATAAATAGGTTTGCTTGCTGCAAGTGTGTGGTCTGCATATGGATAATGAACGCAATGCATATGGCCATAAAAATTAATCAGGACATGAAAAACGGGGTGTCACCAGGAGCATTTAAGATGAGTGGCTAAGAAATGCAAATCATCAATCAATCAGAATTTCTAAAGCACTGCTAATCACCCATGAGGGTATCCAGGCGCTTATAGCCAAGCTGCTCGGGAAGAATCAGTTGAATAGCCTGGAGTTGAGTTCCCTTCTGAATTCCTGAAGAGAGGGTGAGGTCCGGAGGTGGAGGGGGAGGCTGTTCCAGGACTTCGCGTGAGTTAAGAGAAGGAGCTCCTCCACTGTAACTTCGGTGGATGTGGGGGGTGTGAGCGAGGGAGAGGGAGGTGGAAAGCAGGTGTCTGGAGGGTTGGTGGAACCTCAGGCGGTGGTTGATGTATGCAGGTCCTTGAATGTGCAGGGCTTTGTAGGCGTGGGTCAGCATCTTGAATTGGCATCTCTTGTGGATAGGGAGTGGGGAGCCTGTGGAGTTTCTTTCGGTGAGGGGTGCTGTGGGTCCGTTTGGGGATGTTGAGGATGAGTCTGGCCGCTGAGTTCTGTATGATCTGCAGTCTCTTCAGTAGGTGAGTGGTGATTCCAGAGTAGAGTGCGTTGCCGTAGTCCAGGCGGCTGGTGACACGGGCTTGGGTGATGGTGCATCTGGTGGTGACTGGGAGCCACTTGGAGATCTTTTGTAGGGTGAGGAAGCAAGCGGAGGAGGCTGCGTTGATATGTTTTTTCAAGGTGAGTTTGCTGTCCAGGATAATGCCGAGGTTCTGGGCGTGGTCTGTCACTATGGGTGAAGGTCCCAGTTCAGCAGGCTAACAGGAGTCGTTCCACAGAGTGGGGTTGTTCCCGAAGATCAGAACTTCTGTTTTGTCCGTGTTGAGTTTGAAGCAGTTGTCCTGCATCCAGTCAGTGAGTGTGGTCATACACAGGCAAAAGTTGGCCTTCGTGGTGGATGGTTCTTCAGATAGTGGGAGGATGAGCTGGGTGTTGTCTGCATAGGAGATGTTCAGCCCATGGGTTCCGACGATGTTGGCCAGGGGGGCCATGTCTGCTTTGAACAGGGTAGGGCTGAGGGATGAGCCTTGAGGGACGCCACAGATGATGTTCTTGGGTTCCGAGGTGAAGAATGGAAGGCGGATTCTTTGAGTTCTTCCGGTGAGGAAGGATTCAATCCATTTGAGGGCGTCTTCTTGGATTACAATCTGATGAAGCCTCTTGATCAGTGTGTGGTGGGAGATGGTGCTGAGAGGTTGAGGAGGATCAGGGTGGCTGCTTTTCCCCGGTCTAGAATGGTTCTGATGTTGTCGGCGGCTGCAATCAGGGCCATTCCGTTGCTGTGGTTTGTGCAGAATCCGGATTGGGATGAGTCCAGAAGATTGTTGTTCTTTAGGTATTCCGTGAGTTGGTGGTTAATGGCCTGCTCGAGGAAAGGGGAGCAGGGAGATGGGCTGGTAGTTCTTGAGCTGTTTGGGGTCTGCGGACGGTTTCTTGAGGAAGGGCTGAGGTGATGGATGTGTTGAAGATGGCTGTGAGCTTGTTGCTGATAGTCCTGTTTCTGAGGTTGAACATGTGGAATCAAGGTCCAAGGGTGCTCCTGAGTGGACGAAGTGCATGATGGCTGTGGTGCTATGTGTCGAGAGCTGGGTCCAGGCGATGATCCGGTGGGGCAATGAGGCTGAGGATGTCGGAGGTGGAGGGTTGGGTTTCAAAGTGTATGTAGATGGTGGAGATCTTTTTGTGGAAGAAGTCCTCTGGGGTGTCGCAGAGATCTTGGGCGGATGTGATGATGTTTTCGGTAGCTGAGAATTTGGAGAAGTCCTTGATGATTCTGATGTTTCTTGCTGTGGATAGAGCTGGCTTCGATGCGGTCAGCTAGGGCGTTCTTTTTTGTTTCTTTCAGGAGTCGGTGGTAGTAGCTGAGCGATGTCTTGAAGGTTGTGCAGTCTTTGGTCTCCTTGCTAGCTCCCCCTTTACTTTCTAGTCGCTTGCAGTTTTGTTTCATGGTTATCAGTTCCGCGGTGTACCAACTGGCATGTCTAGTGGATTTCTTGAGTTTGGTGGGTTTGATGGGGGTGACTCTGTCGGCGCAGTCTGTAATTCAGGTGGTGAAGTTCTTGACCACCTGTTGAAGGTTGATTGTGGTGTCTGGGTGGGAGGTGTTGAGTGCATCGGTCCATTGGCTTTCTGATACTTTGTTCCAGCTGCATGGAGAGGTTCTGGGTGGCTTGGTGGTGGTGCTGGCGGCTGCTGTGATGGTGAAGTGGATGATGGAGTGGTCCGCCCAGGTGAGTTCTGTGACATGGCTGTACTTGACTCTGTTGCTGGCTGTAAAAATGGTATTGAGCGTGTGTCCTGAGTTGTGAGAGGGGTTGGTGACTCGTTCGGTGATTCCGATGTTGTTCATGCTTTCGAGAAGGTTGGCTGTGTTGGCGTCGCCGAACTGAAAATTTAGGTCTCAGAGGAAGATGTAAAGTTCGCTGTCAATAGCTTGTGGTGCAATGAATTCAGGGATGGCGTTGCAGAAGCCGGGGCGAGGTCCTGGAGGTCAGTAGGCGAGGGTGTCTCTGATGGTCATCTTGCCATCAGTCTTGCGTTGGAAGTTGAGGTGTTCCATGATCAGGGTGGTGTCTGTGGTGCAATGGATAGTTTCTTTGGCGATGATTGCGATTCCAACCTGGGTGTACTATCTTGTAGATGGTATGTGCGGATAAGGGGTTGAGCCACAAAGACGACGTCCGGGGTGAGGGAGGTGATGGTGTCCCAGATCTCGGTGGTGTGCTTACAGAGAGAACGGTTGTTGAGCAGAGTTGTCCAGGCGCAGTTGTGGTCGGCGTGGTGGTTGCGTGCGCAGGTGCTCTGGTGTTGCAGGAGAAGAGACAGTGGCTGCAAGCAACAGGTCCCACTGTCAAGCACGGAGAGTTGCGGCAGCAGTTGTTGTTATGGAGTTTGGAGTTCAGAGCTCTGAGCTCGGCGCCGGTGTAGCTCTGGGTGTCGGGAGATCCAGGGTTCCTGGCGCTGAGCGCAGTCCAGGCACGGACGGATGCAGAAGGGCTTGCCTTTAGCACACCGGCTGCGCGGACGCGCTGCGGCCTCCAATAAGAAAGTCCTGGGAGGGGCTCTGGGATCAGGGGGAAAGCGCGGAGAGGCTCCTCTTTCCTACCAACTAAAAATTATTCGGTACAGAGAGCAAAACTGATTGCGTCCCTCTTTGAGGCCTGAGTACAGCCTGATAGATTTGCAGAATATGCTCCCTAGATACTCTAGATACTCCAAGAATTGCAGTGCATCCACAGTTTCTATAAGTTTAGTGGCCACTGTAAGTAAGGATACAGGCCTAAAATTGGATATAATGGCAGGATTCAGAGAAGTCTCTTTAAGATTGATTGACCACCACAAATCTCAAGTTGTTACCTACTATACGAGTTCTAGATAATAGATATATTATTTCCAAGAACAGCTGAGAAAGACAGTGTCCAAGGCATGTGGAACATAAATTGGAACCTTGCCTCTCAGGATGAAGGAATTATGGTCTCTTGGTACTTAGATGAGCACCTCAGTGGTAGTTGGCTAACAACCCTACAGCACGGGAAGATGCAAGCTAATTACATAAGAATGGTCAATTGCTTCTCAATTGATAGCAGCCTCAGAATTGAAGTAAAATGAAAGTCCTCGTTCAAGGTTTGCGAGGACATGAGCACAGCCGAGGTGACAATAAATGCTCCTAACTCCTAAATTATTTGTAGGTTTCTTTTTGTCTATTGTACGCATTATTAATGCCCATGAAGGGAAATTTGTTCTTTGTCTAGCCCATCAACCTATAATAAGGGAAGAGTAGTAATAGATACATTTAGCCTTGTCAAAATTGTGGTGGCAACAGTGTTCTTACTTAGTTACTTTCTAATCAAAGATGTCATGGTGGCAAGAGATGGCATATAGGCAAAGTAACAATTTTATGTGCTTAACTGGAATCCTCTGTTGTATAAGGAAGATCTGATGAAGTGGTTTATTAACCCACTCCTTATAATTATGAATAACTAAAATGAATTAGAGAAGTCAAATAGTGCTTAAAAACTAGACAAGAGCACTTCCAACCTAGAGGTATCTAATTTAGCCAAACAGACCCACTGAAGGGTACCATCTAGCCAGGATTGGCCAGTTCATCCTCAATCCCAATGTTATGGAAAATACTTGAGTAACCAGTCTAAGGGTCGGATTTCTAAAATCTCCAAAAGATTGATGGGAGTAAACACCTGATTTATGATGTGCCCCCTCCCATAGGTGGATTACTTAGATGAAAACAGTTCTGGACCACAGTTGCTAAATCACCGCCAACCAAAAGATTGAATTGTCCGGATTTATAACCAATTAGAAATTAAAAGCCTGCTTCCAGAAACAAAATTATGGGGGACTTAGTTCCTCATTTTCTTGTACATGACACAGCTTCACATTAGCACGTTAGGGTTAATTTTCAAGATCTACTTTATTTTTAATGCATACAATTCAATCATTTGTTTGAGCAGTGGGTTGTTGTGTTTCTCTTCTGTTCATAATTTTGAGCTATTCTTCCTTCTATTGCGTCAACTCAGTAGTTGATGCCTTCATGCTGTTTGCTTAGTCCCAATACCAAACACTGAACATTTTTAGTCTTACTTCTTGGCTCATGAGATTCTTTTAGGTGTGCACTGAAATAGTCCGAAGGGCTTGCATGTGAGGAAACAATGTTCACAGCTGCAATCACCAGAAAATAGTGTCTCTTGTGATCTGAAATGGTCCGCCATCATTGTAAAGAGTGGCTAGTCTTAAAGAAGCACTGCTATGACATATGGGGACAACTGAAACTGCAGATTGACCAAGGACTGATACCATGTACTTATGCATACTTATGCATAGCCCTTTGCCTATATTGAGCAAGCACATGACATAAGCTGAATTACAAGCTGTCAATAACAATAATATCAGTGTTTTGTGCTGTAAATCTGAACAAGTTCCAATTACCATGCTTGTTGTAGCACCTATACTGTTGCAGATGCCATCTCTGTGCAACTCAGAGCTTTTACTTTAGAATACAAATGATAAAATGTTGTTTCCGAATTTGCACACACCTAGCTCTGATCCAGGGTTTCTCAATCTGTCCACATTGGATTTCAATTCTTAAAGTTCATCACATGCTTACCGTCCTCTTACTTGAGGAGCAGCATTATTTGGCAGTATGACGAAGCCTGTGAGTACCATTGCTAACTATTACAGGGACGCAATTTACCTTTTTCGTGAAAATAAACACAAAATATTAAGAAATATAAATGTAGAGCTAAAGAACAATAGCTCTAGATCAACTTTAATGCTTCAAAGCAAACGAAACCTAGAAGCCCTTCAGAGCGCTTGTTCTAAGAAATGGTTGTGCATTTCCCATCACTGACCATAATGGTTCTTTGTATGATTTTAAACACATTAAACGTACCCATCGAACAGCAGTAGACGTGTCGGTTTTGTGTGAGACAGAGCACACACATTCCTTAGAGTTTGTCACAGGGTGGCATAGCTGCTTATGTCACGGAGGCAAACTTTTCCAATGGGTGGAACTGATGTTAGGGGCCAATGAAAACACTCTCCTCTTTGAAATGATTCCATTTACATTTTCTTAACAATAGACTGCAGGCCAACTTGAGTTTGGGTCATCATGTTGGTTTGTTTTGTTTTATTGTGTATTTATCTGCCAAAAGAAAAGCATTGACTTAATTTGATGGAAATACCCTTGAAAGCAAGTGACAAATTAGAAGAGCTGAAGCTAACACTCAGTGTGTGAGAAAACAACTTTCAGCTTCAAAATTGGAAAAGGGGTGCATGTGTGAACCTTTGTTTCATTTGAACATTTGGGTGCTCTTGATATGTGCACTGTCGCTGGTAACAGGCCTTGGGAGTGACTTAGACACTTTCTGTGATCATGTTTTGCTGCAGGTCCACTGGAATGCTGACGTGGACAGGTGGTGGGATGAGCTAATGATGAACAGCAGTGAGGAGTGTGAACCGGAGTGGCTCGACGCTGAGGATCCGCTTTTCATTCTTTACACAAGCGGCTCGACAGGGAAGCCAAAGGTAAACACAGACCAGCTTTGTATGCCTGACTCAGGCCACAGAAACTCTTCTTTTTTATTACTGCCATTAAGTCATGTCATATCAAACGTCAATGTGTTTGTTGATTTTATAAAAGTTTTGTTAGTGTCGGTGGTCCCAGTTGCCTTATATTGTTTTCAATTTTATTGTTTAAGAGTGCTGCATATTAAACTGGCACCACGCACATAATTTAATATTAAATTAACCCACATGTGAGCAAAAATACTATTTCAGCAGTATTTACTGTTGTCAGCAGTTAGATAGGGAACAGTGTTTTCAGAATCAGTTTCTTATTTTTATTCTCAAATCGTTTTCAACTTTTTAAAGGCAAGGGCAGATGCTCTGAAAACATTAGCTGACTGAAGTTTGTCGTGGACTACAGTTTCTGTGGTTAGACGTAGGCTTGTTAAAATGAATTACATTGTCTTAAAACTTTTAAGAGTGGTGAATTTTTTTAATCTGCTGCAGTTCATTGCTTGCTAGCGTTGAGAATGGCAACATTTCATAAGTTTTTGTACATGTATCCTGGTTGTGCTCAGTGTGTATTTACTTAGTTTCATTGTTAGTTCTCTTCTCGTGCAGGGTGTGGTGCACACGGTTGCAGGATATCTTCTGTACACAGCACTCACATTTAAATATGTGTTTGACTACCACGATGAGGACGTGTACTGGTGCACGGCGGACATTGGGTGGATTACTGGTCACTCTTACATTGTGTATGGGCCTCTTGCTAATGGTGCTACCACTTTAATGGTAAGTCTTTCAGACTTTTTGAGTAACTTTCTTGCTTTTACCCTCCCTCTTCTGGGGGCATACCTTATTAGATTATTGTTATAGCTGCGTCTCCATAGAGAAAGGGAATACCGACAGGTATCTCGCACCAGCAGCATAGCGTGGGTTGCCTGCGCCCGGGGCAAAATTTTAAAAGAAAGTATTGCGCCCCTAACCCTTGGACCGTTTGCTCAGGGAGTTCTTACGGTCCACGGGATAGGGGGCGCAATACTTTCTTTTAAAATGTTGCACCCCTAAGAATTTTGTGCCCAGGGCAACCGTCCCTGTGGATCCCCCACACCCAAACGCTATGTCACTGTCTCGCACTCCTCCCGGCGGGCTATACACATTGGAAGGAAAGCTGTTGAGAGAACAACTGACTGGTGAGGGAGTTCAACGGGTATAAGAGGGGCCTAACCTGTTTCAAACCATCCCACCCTTTCAAAATCAATTTACATTATAGGAAATCATAACAAAGGGGATTTCTTATACCCTTATCTATTACAGAAAATATGGATTAGAATAGTCATTATTGCAATACAAGGGCAAAAATAATTGGAGAAAAGAGATTAAAAATACCAAATGAGCTATGTACATCCTCCCTGCATATCTTTTAATGACCTACGGGACTGTGCTGCTGGCTTATCGAAGAGAACGTCCCTGAGACAGGCACAGGTCCCAAGTTTGTAGATGGTTCTTCCCCGTCTCATTAGGAGAGACAGTGTTACACATCCTTTGTGCCTGGATATGGTGATTGCCTGCTGAGGGTGGCATATCAGTCCCTTGCTGGAAATTGGTGCTTGGCAACCTGTTGCTGGACGAAAGTGCTTAGTAACCCAGTACTAGGCCCAGTCACTTAGTGACCTGTTGCCAGGCAAAGTGGCACGGCAACCAAACGTCTTAGAGAGTTCTTGCAGGAACTCAGCCTAAAAGCCATTAGTGAGTAGCATACGTTACTGTTATAGCAGAAAACAATTGGCACACTTGGTTTTCTGTAAGATAATACTGCGTTAGCAATATCATATCATTGTGACAATATACACAGAACCAAGGGCCAATGTAGGAAAGGATTTTGTGATTGCAAACTTTGCGATTCATCAAATCACTAAGTTGTCAACCACAGAATGCCTTTTTCTAATGTACAAAATCTGTTTTGAGAATCGGAAAAGTTTTTCTGACTTATAAAATGGGTTTTGCGACCCATACCGAATCGCAGTTTGGAAGGCGTGCAAAAGTGGCTTTCCTTCCAAATTGCAATTTGATATGCAATGTACCAATGGTTGGGACTGCAGGTCTGTTTCAAACCTTTGGAAAGTTACCATCGAAGGGATTCCATGGAGACGGTGTTCCATAGGACCCTTTCCTACTTTGGGAATTGTGTTGGCAGCCTCCAGGGCAGTAGGTGATAGTCCTCTGTTTTATTTTTTTTAAGCAGCTAAGAAACACGGGCTGCTTTAAAAAAAAAAAAAAAAATTGGCTATGCAAACATAAGGATGGTGGTCTGCTGCCCCTTGTAGGCCACCATCCTTTTGTTTGTAACCGATCACAGGGGGCCTCAAGTTGCAACCTGCTTAATTAATATTCATTAGGCAGTTTGTTCTGCGACCACCTGCAAATGGTGGTTATGTGATTCAACCTGTTAGTATTTAGGTCACTTCTCAAAATCAGAGTTTGTTTGTAAAAAGTTGGTGCTCAATTTGCAAGCACTTTTTGCAAACAGACTCATAGTATATCTGGCCTCAATTGTTGTTAGACCATATAGGCATATGTCCTAAGAAATAGTTAATACAGGAAATAAGTAAAGCTCTTCATTTTATAAAAAGGAATTGTCATGTATGATATATAGATACGTGACCTAATGAGAAATGAAATCCCTAGTTGCGAAAATCACATCACAAATTTTCACAAGGCGTTACTTTGTTCCAGGCACTTAGACAAATGTTTTTTAAGTAGCCAACATTTTACATAAAAGGAGTGAAGGATTAATAAATCGGGCTTGATTGCTGCAAAAAGGACCCCATTTTTAGCATGGCTTCCATTTATATTTATTTACCTACTGATTTTTCTGGAGCTCTAATTTGCATCCAGATTCACCTTCGTATTTCTTCAGACACAGCTCCAGAAAGCGAGATAAGGGAAGGAAATGTAAACATTTACTGTGAGTTAGCAGTAAGGTTCAGATTATGAGAAAGAGTGAAGTAATCAGTGATACTGCAAAAGATGTTGAAAGTCAGTTGTTAGGGACAAATTTGCCACTTACCCTGAATTCATTCTGATCTGACGATGAAACATATGGCTTGGTAAGTTGGAGCATAGGCACAGTTTGTGCTGGCAGAGTTTAGCTTTATTGGTTGATAATGCATACTCCAATGTGTCTTCAAGTAGGCAGAGCCCCCCCTCCCCCCCCTACATACCATTCTGGGGAAAATTGCCTTGTAGTGTCTCTGGTCAGAGTTAATGGTGTGTTACCAAGAAATGCACTACATATGATGTTAAAGTAATCAAGGCATGAGGAAAGGTAGACCAAATCAGAGTGATTGCGTTGTTGAGAGACGCTTACAAGGAGTTTATCGATCAATTTTTAATATGTACATGTCAATCTTAGTGGGCTAGTTATTCTCAGGTCTACATTTTAGTGATGAGCGAAGTAAAATGTCAGAATGTGCTGTCTGCTAAGCTAAGAAGTGGTGTTGAAAGGGCACCTGACCATGTAAATGTTACTAGGAATTAACTCTCATAGGCAAGCATAAGGTTTTCTTTGGGGTGCCTGTAGGGTGAGGAGATCACCAGGGATGTGAACTTGTTGGTGGAAAATAAAAGACAATGCTACGCCCTACAGCGTCCCTCTGCGTTTATAATTGATCTATAGGCTGCAATGTGTGCTTCCTCTGATGTCACTTCCTATTTCTGGAGCTGAATACAGTTCATAAAATGAAAGACAGCCTCAGTAAAAAAAATGATTCTGAAATAATCAAAAACATATTAGCGGTTAAGAGTATGTTATTGGGAAATCAGCAGAGGGTAAAACATTTATAATATGGTTGAACACGTTAGTTTAAAAAAATCTGTATCTCATTCGTTTTGTGCGCCCTAAAACTCCTGACACCTCTCGTATAAATGAAATTAATAAACCGGTGGTGTATCAGAACCTTAAACAACCACACAGAGAGGGTTACATTTATAATGAGTGGTCATAAAAGGTTTGCAACTTAGTTTGTAAGAAAAGGCAAGGAATATCTGTGTTTGTCACTATTGTGTTCAATGTCCAGATATTTATAACGGCCTATGTCAGCATCGTCCACTCTCAAACCTAGTGCATGTCTGCCGCCATCATGTCTTAATCTTTTCTTTGTCATACTCAGAATAATTAAAATCATTTACCGAATCCCAGAGGAAGATTTAACAGTATTCAGGAATCAGCACTTTTTCTTTGTTGATTTGGATTATTTTGATTGTACTTAATGCATAATTTAAACTGATAATTGCATCTTTACTTGCATAATATTTGTAAAACTATTCCGTGACTGTTTTTTATGGATCAATTCTGTTTATTAATACTGCCTTTTCAAGTGAATACACAGCATGTCGCCTACAACCCCCTCAGGTATACACAGCCAGAGGAGTGTATGACACAGCTTTCGCCCACAGCCCTGGGGCAGACAGCGTGATTCAGGAATTTAAAAACAAACCAAACAAGCATGAAAGTAACAACACCGCCCCCCTCCTTCCAATTCTCCTTCAGTGTAGAGGCGGAACGATCAATTATACGGGCACAATACCAGGCGGATGTTGTTATAACAGGTGCAGGAACTGCAAGGATTAGTCCAGGCCTCGGGTGGAGCTGCATCCGGGATCAGTCGTAATAGCCGTAAATAGACCAGGCAGGTTAATTCCCGAAATTCAGAAGAAAGAATTTTGAAAAAGGGGGCCCACAGGTCTAAGTATGGGGAGTGGCCTGGGATTGTTGCTAAGGAGAGCTTCTCCATCCCCAGGATAAACTACAATTCATGCAACCAGGAGATGTGGTCTGGAGTCCTGTCCATGCCCCGGAAAGAGAGTATAACCTGTTGGGCTGCTCCTAAAGCGAGGGCCATTTGCTTCCCCCTGTTAGTTCGCAATGGATAAGTCAGGGGGTTTTAAAGTCCCAGAATGGTGTAAGCTGGGAACCTCTGGATTGAAGTGTTGAAAGCAGAATCAATATCTTCTAAACCTGGTTCCAGTATCAAGTGAGCTTCAAGCATTGCCATAGGAGATGGAGTAGGGTCCCTGTGCCGCCACAACCCCACCAACAATCCCCCAGGCATCCAGCGTTCCACTTCTGGAATTTCATTGGAGTGAGATACCAGTAGGAAGCAGTTTTATATGCAGTTTCAGTACTGGCCATATTATGAACTGTGTGATGTACCCTATAGAATGTCTTCCCATTCCTTAGTAGAAAGAGATCTGCCCAATTCAGTATCTCATCTAAGCTGCCTCCTTCAATTTAATCTGTGGTGTCTCACATTTCAATAAGACGTAAAGCTCTGTTATAAGACGTCTGTCATCCACCTTAAGAAGCAGCCACTTCTCAAGTCAAGTCAAGCTTTATTGGATTTCAAATTTGATAATCATAAAAGCAAGCATAATTAAAATACATTCATAGATTTCTTACTAAAATATGTAAAATCCAACAGTAAAAAACACGTAATAAAAAAGAATATACACTTTTTAAAAGGATAAAATGGTAATTTCAGTTACATTATTCATATAGCAGTTTATCATACAGAAATAAAGTTTTCCTTTCTCTTAAAGCACCACTAATAAATAATGAAACAGCAGAGAAAATAAGTTCAGAATCGAGGCTGCATAGAAACTTGTAGGCATCCTGATGAGCTAAAAAATTCTTAAATTGTACTACTGGACGCAATAAACATTTCCCGAGAGTGCAATAGAATTTACAGAATAAAATAAAATGCATTGTTGTTTGGGCAGACTCCGTCGCATGGGCATCTAGGAAGTCGTTTAGCCCGCACGTCTCTTTTCGGGTTAGCCACAAGACGGTGTATGATGCCTAATCGGAGCCTTGTTAGATAAAAAAATTTTGGGACATCGGAAACCATTACGAGGTATCCCTGCAATCCTGGTCGCATAGGTCCACCAAGGAATGTCGTTACAGAAACTTTCTGTCTTTCCTTGGTCTCTCTCATGGCTACTGTTTTATTCATAAAATTGGCTTTAATTTCATTCTTTCCATACTGTAAAATATTGACTGGATTTTTAATATTAAAGTCCACATCAATTTCCTGCATTAGCCTATCAACCTGAGCCACCCAGGGAATTTTCTTATAGTACTCGAGGGTCAGGCAATCGGTGATGACTTCTCTGAAGAATTTCGTACCTGTTTTTGCTCCAGATGTTATACCAGCCAGTTATCACTCTCAGATCAATTATATCCTCCATAAAATTAACATCTAATTCCCTGTGAGGGATTATGGAAGGTATTGTGCGAGGTACAGCAAGAAGCCTAGCCATGAAAAGATTTTCCTGAATTTGTAGCATAGTGTTTCCCTTTACCCCCAGAGGGTTGCTTCATAAGTAGCTACTGGAATGCATTTACTTTTATAAAGTTGGAGCATTTCTCGGATAGGCTTATTTCCGCCCTTTCTTGCAAACCTGAACAAGGCCTCAATAGATCATATAAACTTCAGTTTTGCTAATTTCAAGTGAGGGATCCATGATCCAGAATTTGAAAAAAGAATACCCAAATAGGAGAATTTATCGACTTTGAGTAATTTGTGACCCCTGACGGAGTGTATTCTCTTTTTAGGCCTACCACTTCCACATACCATGGTATAAGTCTTTGATAAAGTCAGTTTTAGATCTTTCCGCTCCATAAAAGCAACAAATCCATCAATCAGTTTTTGGAGACTGTTTGCGGTTCTAGATATTAACACCACGTCATCAGCATATAGGAGCACCGGGGTGACAAGAGATCACATTTTGGAGAAAAGAGTTGGGGCCATTATGCATCCCTGTCTAATCCCTCTTTTAACCCCAAACCTGGTAGTGCATTCTCCACCCACCCCAAATCTTACACATGAAGTCAATGATGAGTACATATGTGATAGGTGGACCACTATGTCGGTTGGGGCTCCCATATCAATCAGAGTTTTCCATAAGGTGGTATGGTTCACCAAGTCAAAGGCGCTAGAAAGATTAGCAAAGCAGATGTGAATAAATCCCAGCTTTGCTAGTGTATATTTGCTAACAATGAGATGCAAATTTATACATTGCTCTATTGTCCTGATGTCCTTCTTAAAACCACATTGCACATCAGTTAAGATGCAATTCTCACTCATCCACTCATCAAGTCTATTTAAAATTACCCTCCATGGAATCTTGGCAGAGGAGTCCAAGAGGGATATAGGGCGTTAACATCTAGAATCTCCCCTGTCTCCCTTTTTAAAAATAGGAATGATAATGGGATGGGTCCAGGTTTTGGGGATAAACCCCCTACCCACAGCATTAAAAACATTTGTGAGAACTGGTGCCCATAATTCAATTAAATCCTTAAACACATCAACTGGGACCCCATCTGGGCCCGGTGTTTTCAGGGCAGCAGATTTTCCAATGGCTACGATAACCTCATCCACAGAATGCTCATAATATTAGCCTGAGATACTACCGGGTGATCCGTGCAGGAAAAAATTCCTTCGAAATGTTCCACCCAAGTCAATGGGGCGATGAGAGCTTCAACTTTGGATCAGCACCATCTGATAAGAAGGGAGAATTTAAAATTTTCCAAAAGAGTGTACTGTCTTTGGTATATGCTGCTTGTCCTAAGCCTGCCCACTTTTGTCTCCTTAGCTCATTTTTGCATCGAGCTATAGCTTGTTTGTATTCTACCATTAGGAGCCTAACTTCCTCTTTATCTCTTGGTAATTTGTACAGTGCCCTTCTTAATTTATGATTTGACTGAGTGCAATGTTGATCAAACCATACCGCACAGCGCACTTGCTTGCTAGAATTTACTTTCATCAGATTACCCGCTATGGCTGTGTTGATCCTACTAAAGGCTGAAATCACTTTGTCTGGTTCGGGTTCAGGCTCAGTGCAAACATGAAAGTCGTCTAGATTACTTTTTGACCAGCTGCTCCAAAAATGCTGAGGGATTTATTCCTGACCATTTCAGGCTGATACCGTTCTTTTTTGCGATCGCAACTGAGGTGGACATCTGATACACCTCCTGGTGCTGAGTTGGCAAAACCATTGTAAGAAGGAGTGGAAAATGATCACTGTAGTAAACTGTACCGATGGTTAATGTACTAGATAGGCTCTCATTGTTAGAGGATGATCAATGCTCGAGAAACCTCTAGTCCTGCAGAAAGTTTGTAGCGGTGTCCCCCCATTCGGTTTCATTATCTCCAAGTTGTATTTATATAGCATCGTGTTTAAGCTGTCCCCATAGTTATTGTGGAGGAAGTGTCTCAAGTTATTGCTGTTAGGATCTACATGCCCGCAAATATCTGTGAGTGAATGTACACAGAGATCGATATTAAAATCGCCTACCCAGATAAGCAACCAGCTTCCAACAATATTTTTTGTAAATGTATCCAATTCATTTTCAAGTAGCCATACCACCTCACAACTCTTGGAGTTAAACACATTATTATACAAATTAATCAATCGAATGGAATATCGCAGGTTTATTTTAAGTAGAACAAATTGAAAGAAGGGAGAATTTACGAAAGTCTTTTTAACACTCACCGAGGTCGTGGTTGAGACCAGAACCGACAGGCCCCATTTAGCACGTCCATGAATTGATGGAATAGCTGGACTATTTGTGGTAATATACCCATTGTTTGTGTAGTCCCCAGTATGCCAAATCTCTTGGAGACATAATAAATCTGTTGTACGTATATAGTTACACCAGTCAATGTTTGCTAATTTTCTTTTTACCACCGCTATATTCCAGGATTTAAGGGAGAAGGACTTCTTAACAGTGATTTCCTGCGGGTACAACTTCCTGTTATTTACTTCAGCATCCTACGAAGCGTCTCCCATATCATTTTGTACTGTTTCAGATTGACTAGTCCTTCTGTTAAATTCATCTGCCTCCAGAAGTACAACCACAATGCCATCGCTGATATCATACTGTTGCATATTATGGCGTCAGTCCTGATCATCAAGAGATAGTAGGGGTGCAAAACTTTTAGGGGATATAAACAAATCATTTGATCTCTGATTACTTTGGACATCAACGGATTTCTGTGCCTGTGATCTCCATTGGGCCTTTTGGGGTTCTTGGGGCTTGTAAAAATAAGCAAGTGGGACAGCTATCGTCATATCGCCATAATGATCACGATGCATCTGTTGTTGTTGCAGGTGAAAAAGAAGCGACTGTACCAGGACAGGATTTCGAAAATTGATTATGATACAGTCACCCCTTTCTTGCTTCCGACTCGGTCCCTCCCAGTTTATTCTCCTTACCAGAATGATCTCAGCATGTAGTAAATTTTCTTTGAATTTTTGGGACGACAGCCAATGCACCACTTTGTTTTTTAAACTGCCCCAACTTTCTTTGGTTCTTAACCCAAGCTTGGAGACACCTTTTAGCACTATGACATAGGGCGCTGCATCAGGAGGTTGGTGGAGTATTACTTGACCGTCCTGTGCTATTGTTTTTTTTTTTGAATTTCCACTCTCCGCATTCTTCTGTATGGATGCCTTGACAGTAGTCTCCCTGCTTTGGTTCCCACTATGCCCGTGATTCTGTTGTTGTCTTGGCTTACTTAAGCTATTTGTGGGGTTAGAGTCCAAAGGTGCAGATTTTTCTAGTTTATTTGCTTTAGGATGTAGAAAGTTATGAATTTCCCCATGAGTTTTACTTATT
This sequence comes from Calotriton arnoldi, assembly GCA_963921515.1. NCBI lineage: Eukaryota > Metazoa > Chordata > Amphibia > Caudata > Salamandridae > Calotriton > Calotriton arnoldi. The sequence goes on from CAWUFW010000947.1 coordinate 3,082,151, forward strand.
GGTACCAGAGCATCTTTGCCCTCCTTACAGTGTTTTTCAAGAGCGGCTACTCTGTCTTTGATCTCTTTCAATTCTTGCACCACTTTATGTTCAATAACGTCCAATTTTAAAAATAATTCATCCACCATTTTTTAAATTCTATGTGACTCTGGATCTTGAGTTTTTTCCGTAAGATTATCGTTTTCTGTAAATTTAGACAGACGGGATCTGGTAGTTTTCAGCGTTTTTTGGATAATTGTTCATTTGTGGATACCTTGCCACGAGGTTTATTTCTTTTATGCGGTGGAGATATAGATTCAGAAGTGTCAATAAATCCCTCAAATTCTAGGGGAGTATTCGATACGCACAGGTTATCGTCATGTTGCCTCAGGTTTGCACTGGCATTTCCTGTCGTTAAAATTAGACTTTTGGTGTGTCTACTGCAGCGCAGCCCAGGACTGTATTTGCCGCTTGCTTTGCAGCCACTAATTGCTCTTCCACGCATAAAATGTAGTTTTCTATTAGCCCCACAGCCCCTGTTAGATAGTTTGTAATGGAATTTGTGGGCGTTCCCATGATATGCTTCCCTGTGTTGGTAGTTGCCAGTTTTCTTTTAACCATGATTTAATTCCTCTGCCTGTGCCTATGTGCTTTTAGAATAATAGAAAAGGAAGAAAAAAATAAAGTTGTTATTCCTACCCTAAGAAGGCTGTCTTCTCTTCAAGGCAGGGCGTGGAGAAATACAAAAAATATGAGGCCAAGAGCAGCCACTTCTCAAAGGGAGTCATCAGTCGCCCACACCCTGTCTTGTCTCGGAACCTATTACCCAGTGTCGCAGTTATAGGTGTGAGACACAGTCTAACTCAGTAAAGGAGTAATCAGTTTGGAGTTGGTCAAAAGGTATGAGCCTGTGTGTGTCAAAAAGGCAACCCACGCATTTACAGCCCCTGTAAATCCGGTGTCAGAACTGATCTGTTCGCATTCCAGGAGTAAAACTGGGATTAGCAAAGATTAGGGTAATCGGAGAAGGGAAGGTGGTCAGGCCTGCTTTAACCGCAACACAGTCCCGTACTTTCAGTGTAGCGCTTGTCTCCGGGAAGGAGTAGAGGCCCCAGGCTCTGTCTTTACGGGGAAGCCAAACTTTCTTCCATATATTAGTACCCGCAACTGCACGATCCATAAAGGACCAGTGCTTCTCAGAGAGTTTTATTTCACTAAAAATCTGAGTTGGGCGGCTTGATAATAGCGAAGTAGCTGGGGCACTGCCAGACCTCCGTCTTGTTTCGAGCGATACATAAGGTGTTTATGAAGGCAGGGTTTCTTCCCGTTCCAGATACATTTTTTGATGTCTAATTAAACAGAGCAGATAGCATTTGGCGGTGTGGACAGGGGTAATGTCTGAATAGATATAAGATGCGTGGGAGAATAGTCATTTTAACCACCGCGATTTGTCCTAAGAATGAGAGGCAAATGCAGATCCAAGTTGACAGGTCTTTGCCCGCTTGAGTGGCGATGAACGCATAGTTAGTGGCTACTGTATTAGGGATATGGAATGGCTTTGACTACCCATTTAAAGAAAAACTGGGAGCGCAGAGTGGTCTTGTGCGCAGGCAGCAGAGAGAGGTTCAAAATCTGGGACTTTTGCATGTTTTCCTTAAATCCCGAGACCATTTTAAAGGCCTGAAGTTCAGTGACTAGGGCTGAATGCAAGGCTATGGGCTCAGTGATGGATAGAATGATGCCATCAGCAAATAAGCTAATCGAATGCTTGTCCCCCCAAAGGGAATCCCAGTGATGACCGGGTTGTCCCTCAAACGTTGCGCTAGGGGCTCCATGTATAGAGCGAACAAAAGCGGGGACAAGGGGCAACCCTGGTGCGTACTCCGCTGGATGAAGAATGGAGGGAACGATGCACCATTGACCCTGATCGAGGCGTGGGCAGCGCTATAGATGCTCTGCACCCAGTTGCAAAACCTTTCGCAAATGCTGAATGTCTTCAGCGTTTCAAAGAGGTAAGGCCAATGGACATGATCAAATGCCTTTTCAGCGTCGATAGATAGAAGTAAAGCCTCCTTGCGTGAGTGGTGTATCTTATCCATGAGGTGGAGTAGGCGCTTGGTGTTGTCATCACATTGGCGGGCAGGTATAAACCCGGATTGGTCCCGGTCTTTCAGTCTGGGCATTAATGACTTAAGACGATGCACAAGTATACTAGTGAATAACTTCGCGTCCACATTCAAGAGAGAAATAGGTCTATATGACCCACTGAGGGCTGGGTCTTTACCGGGTTTAGGGATTACCGAAATAATGGCTTCCAGCATAGTGTCAGTATTTCAGGAAAGGAATTATATAACTGAGTGAGCAAGGGGGCTAATCCCTGACAAAAAATCCTATAACATTGAGAGCTAAAGCTGTCGGACCCAGGAGACTTTAGTGGCTTTAGGCACAATGTGGCGGATATCACTTCTTCAATGCGAATAGGCTGATCTAGGGCCAAAGCCTCTACATCAGCCAGAGAGGTAAGAGCGATATTGTGGATATAATCTGAGGGGTTTCCAACGGGGCTATCCACCGTAGCATAGAGAGAAACGTAGAAGGCCTGAAAGGCTGAAGCAATTCCCTCATCTTTGCTGGTCTCCGTGGTGGGACCGGTGCGGATCGTCTTTACCGAGCTGGTGTAGGTTTTGCTACGAAGACGATGGGCCAGCACACGCCCACAGTGATTGCTTCCTAGGTAAAATTTATGTTTGAGGCGTACAATAGCGTATTTCGCCCTATCCTAGTCAAGGCGCTTAAGCAGGAGCCGGGCTTTCTCCAACTTCCTCCACACCATAGGGCCATCCGTCCGTTTATGTATTGCTTCTAGTTCACTGACTGTTTTCTCAAGACTTTGCCGTTTGTCTCGGCGACAACTGTTCTCAGCCGCTCAGATTGCGATAAACTCTCCCCTAACCACCAGCTTCAAGTCTTCCCATACGGAGGCTAGGGAGGTCTCCCCAGTATCGCTAGTTAGGAGATTGGACATGATCACCTTCCAAATAGAGTCAACCATGGTCTGGGATTGAAGCATAGTATCACGCAATTGCCAGTGGGAGCGCCGGGATGGAGAAAGAGGCAACCGGATAGTCAGCGAAATGGGAGCATGATCAGAGAGCGATCATGGGTCACTAGAGGCGTCAGAGATAAGGTCTAGGAGGGTCGGGTTTGCTAAAAAAAATAGTCAATACATGCGCAAGTCTTATGTGCAGCAGAATAATATGCAAAACACACAAGATGATGGACGGAATGTTGCACATTGGCAAACATTCACCCCCAGTCACAGATCTGGGTTTAATCCATCGTTATTTTGCTTCACCACGCCACCCCAGTTCAGACATAGCCATATGCAAATCAGTCTTGACCCTGTGCCTCATGGGAACAGTCCAGACCGAACTGCCAAGCCATGTCTTCCCTGGACCGGAATCAAGCATCCTAGGACCGGTTTTGGGTTTTCAGCCCTCATCAGCCAGGATAGCTTGACTCCAGTGGCGTAGTGAGCACGGGACCCACGTCTGGGCATACCCTTCCCACTTAGGGCGAAATGCAAAACACACAAGATGATGGACGGAATGTTGCACATTGGCAAACATTCACCCCCAGTCACAGATCTGGGTTTAATCCATCGTTATTTTGCTTCACCATGCCACCCCAGTTCAGACATAGCCATATGCAAATCAGTCTTGACCCTGTGCCTCATGGGAACAGTCCAGACCGAACTGCCAAGCCATGTCTTCCCTGGACCGGAATCAAGCATCCTAGGACCGGTTTCGGGCTTTCAGCCCTCATCAGCCAGGATAGCTTGACTCCAGTGGCGTAGTGAGCACGGGACCCACGTCTGGGCATACCCTTCCCACTTAGGGCGAAATGCAAAACACACAAGATGATGGACGGAATGTTGCACATTGGCAAACATTCACCCCCAGTCACAGATCTGGGTTTAATCCATCGTTATTTTGCTTCACCACGCCACCCCAGTTCAGACATAGCCATATGCAAATCAGTCTTGACCCTGTGCCTCATGGGAACAGTCCAGACCGAACTGCCAAGCCATGTCTTCCCTGGACCGGAATCAAGCATCCTAGGACCGGTTTCGGGCCCTCATCAGCCAGGATGTTTGCCAATGTGCAGCATTCCGTCCATCATCTTGTGTGTTTTGCATTTCGCCCTAAGTGGGAAGGGTATGCCCAGAGGTGGGTCCCGTGCTCACTACGCCACTGGAGTCAAGCTATCCTGGCTGATGAAGGCTGATAGCCTGAAACCGGTCCTAGGATGCTTGATTCCGGTCCAGGGAAGACATGGCTTGGCAGTTCGGTCTGGACTGTTCCCATGAGGCACAGGGTCAAGACTGATTTGCATATGGCTATGTCTGAACTGGGGTGGCGTGGTGAAGCAAAATAACGATGGATTAAACCCAGATCTGTGACTGGTGGTGAATGTTTGCCAATGTGCAGCATTCCGTCCATCATCTTGTGTGTTTTGCATTTCGCCCTAAGTGGGAAGGGTATGCCCAGACGTGGGTCCCGTGCTCACTACGCCACTGGAGTCAAGCTATCCTGGCTGATGAAGGCTGATAGCCTGAAACCGGTCCTAGGATGCTTGATTCCGGTCCAGGGAAGACATGGCTTGGCAGTTCGGTCTGGTCTGTTCCCATGAGGCACAGGGTCAAGACTGATTTGCATATGGCTATGTCTGAACTGGGGTGGTGTGGTGAAGCAAAATAACGATGGATTAAACCCAGATCTGTGACTGGGGGTGAATGTTTGCCAATGTGCAGCATTCCGTCCATCATCTTGTGTGTTTTGCATTTCGCCCTAAGTGGGAAGGGTATGCCCAGACGTGGGTCCCGTGCTCACTACGCCACTGGAGTCAAGCTATCCTGGCTGATGAAGGCTGATAGCCTGAAACCGGTCCTAGGATGCTTGAATCCGGTCCAGGGAAGACATGGCTTGGCAGTTCGGTCTGGACTGTTCCCATGAGGCACAGGGTCAAGACTGATTTGCATATGGCTATGTCTGAACTGGGGTGGCGTGGTGAAGCAAAATAACGATGGATTAAACCCAGATCTGTGACTGGGGGTGAAAGTTTGCCAATGTGCAGCATTCCGTCCATCATCTTGTGTGTTTTGCATTTCGCCCTAAGTAGGAAGGGTATGCCCAGACGTGGGTCCCGTGCTCACTACGCCACTGGAGTCAAGCTATCCTGGCTGATGAAGGCTGATGGCCTGAAACCGGTCCTAGGATGCTTGATTCCGGTCCAGGGAAGACATGGCTTGGCAGTTCGGTCTGGACTGTTCCCATGAGGCACAGGGTCAAGACTGATTTGCATATGGCTATGTCTGAACTGTGGTGGCGTGGTGAAGCAAAATAACGATGGATTAAACCCAGATCTGTGACTGGGGGTGAATGTTTGCCAATGTGCAGCATTCCGTCCATCATCTTGTGTGTTTTGCATTTCGCCCTAAGTGGGAAGGGTATGCCCAGACGTGGGTCCCGTGCTCACTATGCCACTGGAGTCAAGCTATCCTGGCTGATGAAGGCTGATAGCCTGAAACCGGTCCTAGGATGCTTGATTCCGGTCCAGGGAAGACATGGCTTGGCAGTTCGGTCTGGACTGTTCCCATGAGGCACAGGGTCAAGACTGATTTGCATATGGCTATGTCTGAACTGGGGTGGTGTGGTGAAGCAAAATAACGATGGATTAAACCCAGATCTGTGACTGGGGGTGAATGTTTGCCAATGTGCAGCATTCCGTCCATCATCTTGTGTGTTTTGCATTTCGCCCTAAGTGGGAAGGGTATGCCCAGACGTGGGTCCCGTGCTCACTACGCCACTGGAGTCAAGCTATCCTGGCTGATGAAGGCTGATAGCCTGAAACCGGTCCTAGGATGCTTGTATCCGGTCCAGGGAAGACAAGGCTTGGCAGTTCGGTCTGGACTGTTCCCATGAGGCACAGGGTCAAGACTGATTTGCATATGGCTATGTCTGAACTGGGGTGGCGTGGTGAAGCAAAATAACGATGGATTAAACCCAGATCTGTGACTGGGGGTGAAAGTTTGCCAATGTGCAGCATTCCGTCCATCATCTTGTGTGTTTTGCATTTCGCCCTAAGTAGGAAGGGTATGCCCAGACGTGGGTCCCGTGCTCACTACGCCACTGGAGTCAAGCTATCCTGGCTGATGAAGGCTGATGGCCTGAAACCGGTCCTAGGATGCTTGATTCCGGTCCAGGGAAGACATGGCTTGGCAGTTCGGTCTGGACTGTTCCCATGAGGCACAGGGTCAAGACTGATTTGCATATGGCTATGTCTGAACTGTGGTGGCGTGGTGAAGCAAAATAACGATGGATTAAACCCAGATCTGTGACTGGGGGTGAATGTTTGCCAATGTGCAGCATTCCGTCCATCATCTTGTGTGTTTTGCATTTCGCCCTAAGTGGGAAGGGTATGCCCAGACGTGGGTCCCGTGCTCACTACGCCACTGGAGTCAAGCTATCCTGGCTGATGAAGGCTGATAGCCTGAATCCGGTCCTAGGATGCTTGATTCCGGTCCAGGGAAGACATGGCTTGGCAATTCGGTCTGGACTGTTCCCATGAGGCACAGGGTCAAGACTGATTTGCATATGGCTATGTCTGAACTGGGGTGGCGTGGTGAAGCAAAATAACAATGGATTAAACCCATATCTGTGACTGGTGGTGAATGTTTGCCAATGTGCAGCATTCCGTCCATCATCTTGTGTGTTTTGCAGCAGAATAATATGTCAAGTCCCTGGTAGTTGGGTGTAGTTGACGCCAAGCATCCTGTAGCCCACACTCCGTCATCCAGCGCAAGCCTGCGGTCGAAAAGGCACCTGCTTAGTCCGAGCGCTGGCTAGAACGGTCTATGTCAGTGTCCACAACTAAATTCATGTCCCCCCATCACTATAGCTGCATCAAGGTTCTGGAGCACAGAGGCCAAGGAGTGCGTGAGGAAGCTTTTCTGATACATTCGTTAGAGTAAAGTTAAAGGTACCCACCCTGCTTCGAAGCGCAAGGAGACGCCCCTTGACTTCTGCAATAGTAGCTAAGATTTCCCGTTGAAAGCCCCGCAAGACGAGAATGGCGACCTCACCCCTTTTTGCTGAACCAGCGGTACTGCATTCTATGGACATCTTTAGTGACTAAGGGCCAGATGCATCAAGCATTTTTTGCCTTCTCAAACGGCCGATTCGCAGAATCGGCCGTTTGCAAACGCAAAAAAATGCCCTTCTGATGCAGCAAACCCTATTTTGCGATTCGGTAACCTGTTACCGAATCGCAAAATGGGTTTGCGATTCGCTATTAGGAAGGGGCGTGTTTAGGGCGTCCCTTCCTAATACCGAATCGCCTTGGTATGTATGAATGTTTTACGACCGAAATGCGGTGGCAAAACATTCCCATTTTACCACCTACTTCAAGTAGGTGGTAACCAATTCGCAAATGGAAGGTGTCCCCAAAGGACCCCTTCCCCTTTGTGAATGTCTGTAAATGCATTTTCTAAGAGCAGGCAGTGATCCCACGGACCACTGCCTGCTCTTAGAAAATGAAAGGAAAAGTTTTCATTTTCTCTTTTGTAAAGCATCCGGTTTTCCTTTAAGGAAAACGGGCTGTTTTACAAAAAAAAAATTGCTTTTTTTAAAAGCAATCACGGCCATGGTGGTCAGCTGACCCCAGCAGGCCACCATCCCCGTAATTTTTGCGATTCCTGGGGGGTCGCAAATTGCGACCTGCCTCATTAATATTCATGAGGTAGGTCATTTGCGATCCCCTAGGAATCGCAGAAAGTGTTAAACACACTTTCATGCATTCCGTTTTGCGATTTTCTAATTGCGAATCGCAAGGATTCGCAATTAGGAAATCGCAAAATGGTTTGTTGATGCATCTGGCCCTTAATGAGTCTCTTGAAAGAGACAAATATCACTGCCCAACTGCTCAAGGAGAGAAAGGATAGCTGACTTTTTAATGGGATTGTTAAGGCCCCTGACATTGAGGCTAATAATCTTAAGCTCGAGGAAATCTAAATCTGAAGGCATGCAACAAAAAAGTGCTGTTCAGTGCATTGAACCTGTACTAGACAACCTGAGGGGCCTAGAATTTACTGTACTAAAAGAAGGAGTAAAGAGACTCCAAAAACTCCCTGAACAAACAAATGTGGAAAACATCCAGTAAACAACGAGATATGTCCATTGAGCGTTGTAACAACAAATGGATCATGGTCCCAACAGGCATGGCCAGCGCCGGAGAAGAGTCCTGATGAGGGAAAGGTTCCCATCAGGGAAAAGACCACTGTGCAGTTTCGAAACAACAGGACCCACTCGTCCCGTCCCCACCACCCTCAATCCCACCTACTAGAGTGGAAGTCATTAAGCTAAATGCCCCCCAGTTTCAAGTTTCATCAACCTTGGTGGTGTCTCCAGATAGCGTGTATAGCACAGACCTCCTCTCCTGTTCTAGAGGCACAGGATCACGTGCAGGCTGTCAGAGGCATGTTTGTGTAGTTTCCAACTAGCTCGGCGTCGCACCGTCTGATCTTGTGAGCTAGGCGGCCGATCTTCATGAGAGGGATCTTTGATGCCAAGGTTCGGCAGGCCTCCGCGAGGGATCATAGCTGGTGTACCTTGCCTTTGAGGCAGAAGATGTTCCGAAATGGATGACCCCAGGAGTAGAAAATACCGGCGCTCCTCAGGTGGGGCGTAACCAGGCGAAAATTGTGCCGTTTCTGTAGTGTAATAGCCGTTAAGTCCTGATACAGTAGAGGTGCTTGCCCAATGAATTGAAGCGGATGGATAACCCGGGCCTTACACAGAATAGACTCCTTTGTCTGAAAGTTGTGAATGCACACCAAAGTGACTGCTGGGGGACTTTTCGCATGTCTCAAGGGTCTCACCTGGTGGAACCGATCTACCTTTATCTCTGTGTCTGCCGAGGCCCCTAGGATGTGGCGGAACAGGTCTCCCACATATTCGTCCAGGTCTGCGCGCTCTGCATCAGTCGGAACCCCCTCGATATGAATATTGTTCCACCTAGACCTATTTTCTAGGTCTTCGACGTGGGCCTGATGGTCAATTTGTTGATCTTGGAGATGAAGCACCTCCTGTTGCAGCCCTTCGATTTCCTCATCACGACTGGCTTCCTAGTCCTCCAAATCGGTGACTCTCTCCCCTACTTCATCTAGATCACGGCGGATTTCGCCTAGGTCAGAGCAGAGGTCTCTCTTGACCGCCTGCAGGTCCTCACGTAAGGACGCAAATAAGGCCTCTAGGAAAGGGTAAGCACTGGGCTCTCCGCAACTTCAGCTTCAGGAGGATTCTCAGTGTTTGCTATAGATGACATGTCTCCCTTTGCTCCCCATGTGTACTTGGTGAGCATGTTGCATAGGGAGCGATCCCTTTTGCCCTTAGCTGTAGACATAACTGTGGTTCCCGCCCCATATCAGCACTGGCGACTTTTGGAGGGAGGTTAATCCGGGCCAGGCGTGAGAGGGGGAGCGCCAGTCAACTGCAGGACCCGTGCTGCCACCTTAGTGGCGTGTCTTTATGTCCCCGCTCAGAGGCTGTCCATTAAGACTTCAGAATGTTTGTAGCAGTGGGGCAGTACCACATAAGTAAGGGGGAGGCCTTATCAATGTCCCCTATGCCAGGCCAGCTACAGGCTCCCCACAGAGTGCAGTATGCTAAAGATGGCTCAATGAGGAGGTGGAAATTAAAGTCACAATTACCACCAGTAAAATTGTCTGCCCTTTTCACACAGACTAGGCAACCCTCCAGGGCGGTCAGGACAGTCAGTGGGCTGGGGACTCACCACTATGCAGCCCAGAGGATCATCAGTCATCTATAGCACATCTGAAGCTAACTGGCATCTGGCACACAGGTAGCAGGTGTCCTGGCTCCAGGACCACGCAGTGTTCACTCATGCGTAAGGAGCCCCGGGAGGGGACCAGCCTCGAGCACGCACTCGCCCAGCCGGATCCCCTGCCCCGAGCACAGTCCCGGGTTGACCTGTCTGCCCCTGAGGCTCATGGAAACCACTGATTGCAGGTGCCGGCTCGCGAGCCCAAACGGCGCAAAAGCAGGCCTTGGAGCATGGAGAACGTCGGCCCAGCCAGCGACCCACCCGCGCTTCAGAAGCTTGTAGAGGCTCTGCGTCCTCGGGCAGCTTACCAGCAACCCTTGGCTGCCCCAGCACCAGGTATGGGAGCATGCAGCAGACAGTTGCAGATTCGGGGAGGGAGGCCCCACCACCGGTCTCACCTATTTCACCTGAGGCTCACCCGGGGGGGAGGCTTCAGTCAGCGAGCCGTCGAAGTCCACTGGGTCCACCGCATCTCTCTCCGGGCTCAGTCGGGACGTCAGGCTCGCCCAACCCGCTGCGCACATCACTGCAAGCGACTGCTGATTGCCATCTTGCGGCCCCACGAGGCCATCCGTGTCCCGAGATCCCTGAGCAGGCCGACCACTACCACCATTTTGGTGTCAGCGGAGACGCCCACAGGGCCAGCTCTGGTGCGATTCGGTCCCAATTGACCGTCGCTGTCGTTGAGGGTCAAATAGCTCGGTTGGTGGGGCGCTGGACGATGCTTCGTTGGTGGCAAGGACGGAGCACCGATCAGGCCCTTCCTAGCACCCCGCAATCTTGACCACGCCCCATGACTGCTTTATAAAGGCAGTTTAAACACTGAACTGAACTAATGGCTTCTTACAAAAACGTTTCATGTACATTTTGATAAAATACTATATTTAAAAAATTTACTCTATCCAAGGTTTCTCAATGACAAAGTGCAGCTCTGTTTGTGTTAGCATAAACTGTTTGATTGAGGCCTCATATATGGTCATTCACGTGTTGATTCTGCGACTACGGCACTGTGTTTAAATGATCAACTGTGTTTTATATACCTTACTTGGTACCACGGTTTTCCCATTAATAATTCTATAAATAACTCACCTCAGCACTTAACTTTAGCAAAGTGTCAATGTGCTGTGATACTGAATGAGTTAGACAGTCGTCATCTGTGGTAATAATTTAGTACTGTGAGAAAATGACAATTTTTGTGTGGTCACCCCCATATTTTCCTGATTTGCATTGCTGGTTTTTAAACTGTGCACAATCAAGCACTGCTTATGTGACTCCTTATGTGATTCCTAAACATGTAGAAATTGGTAAATTCCTGTTTGGCATATTTAACTCTTCTATAGGGCAATAGTATACTGCACAGAAATACACCAGTGGCTTGAAAAGTTAAATGCCATCTTTAGACTACAGCACTTATTGTGCCATCCACTAGTGTGACAAACGGAAAACACAGCTTCAGGCTTACCATTGTTGCAGTGCGATCTGTTAAAATAACCATTTTTGACAGGTAAAAACCTCCCTTTTAAATATTAGTTAGTCACCCCTATGTAGACCTTGCAGCCAACAAGGCCATGCATGGGTGCATGGTATTTAAAAGTGGACATGTAGAAAATTAATGTTAACATGTCCCTACAGTGACAAGGCCCTAAAAGCTATTTCACTGTTGCAGGCCTAGCTGCCCAATGTTGAAAATCAGAGTACAGAGTAAAATACTACTACTGTATCTCAGGAATGGGACCAGGTAGAAACATTGTTATTAAAAATCCAAGTCATGTTGAAGTGTGATTTTTAATAAATATCAAGGAAAAGTAACTTTTAAAATGTTATCTTTTCCCTACTTAAACGATCCTGGAGGCTAATTTGAATTAACTCTCCAGCTTCTCCGAGCCTGTACTTGGAAGGAATGAGATGGGATTGAGGTGTGAAATGCCTCCCAGGAGCTACACAGTAGTTCACTGTGATTTACAGGCCAACCTGAATGGGCAGGGATGACTCCTTTGAGCTCAGCTGAAGGGTGGGGGCTGTGACGTTCCTGTTGGCACCATAGTGTCACATCCTCCATGACAGGTCTGTCTGAGGAACATGTGCAACTGCTACACCCTTCAAAGGGAGAAAACAGGATGCCAGGACAATTCTTGTGTATCCTGTTTCTGGTTCCTGAAGAACCCTGCTTTTGTCCTTCCAAACGTCTGTCTCCTAGTTTGCTGTGGGTACAGGGCCTGATCCAAACTGGATTTTAGTGTTAGTTGTGGGTGGACCCTGGTCTTTTCCGTAGCTCACTTCCCTACACCCCCCCAGCCTTCAAAGCCCATGTTTAGTTTGGCCGAAGACTTTCATCATCTGGAAAAAAAACCTGGAACATCGCATTTTGGGCCTGTTTGCATTAAGGCAAACTTGAACTACTGAAAAAGTGTGTAGGGTTGCCCTCATGAATTTTTACCCCATTGGTTAGGGAGTGCCTAGGAATCACATCCACCCACTAGCTAGTGGCAGGCATAAATGTGGCACTCCAACGCACATCCCTAGAACACTTTTTGGTCCTGCAGAAGAACATAAGAAGGACTGCATCTGCTGTTTGAGACCTGAGGAGACATGAAGGGGTGGACCTGTTCCCACGTGTACCCTGAAGACTTTTTAGAAACTTTTGAAAAGTTTTCCTCCAGACCAGTGGGACTTAGAAACATTTTTTTACTTTTTGACTTCCAGATTTTCACTAGGACTAAACCATTTGGTGTATCCAACCTGGGCTCCATCTCGGTCGGCCTCAAATCGCAGCTAGGTCCCGTTCTACGGCGACCATTGACCACCATTGGCACTTTATGCTTTTTTCGCTTTTACACTTAGATCTTTAAGGATTCACATCATTGGTTCTTGTTTGATTTTTGTCATTTTGTTAATTACATTTTTACTGTTTTCCTAAATTGGTGTGAGATTTTTATTATGTTGTGTTTTCTTATTTTTAACTGTTTTGGTACTTCTAAATGCTTTATACACTTGTTAAGTTAAGCCAGTCTCCTCTGTACCGTAGCTACCAAGGATTGAGCTCAATTCTATATTACTGAAACCTCTCACTGGACCTATCAAGACATCGACTTTATTACTTGTGGTGGACCAGTCCAACCCAGCTAATAAACCAGTTTCTCACAAGTGTTTCTGTATTATTTCATATTCAAGTTGTGGGTTTTACTTGTGTATTCACACTCATAACACATATTGTGTATACTGCATTAGCACACATTCATGAACACCCAGCCTCCCAATGCACTCACACTCTGCCATAGTTTAATATTAAGCTCTGCCGCTGCTCTCTATAAAGTAACTGTGTAAAATAATCAAATGAAATGCACTTACTGTTTTTCTACTTGTTTGATCTTGGGCGTATCATAAGATTTTAAACAAATCACAGACTACTGCACCATTGTAAGCTTTTTGTCGAATATACAGGTTGAACAGCTGGCACCAGAGACATGTGTATGACTTAGCTATTCTTTTTTTATACTGGCCCTCTCTGGTGCTTTGTTTTCTGTCCATGCTTTCCCTGCAACATCCTTGCCTAAACTGCAGGTTCCTCTCTCCTTATTTCCATCCCAGCCCTTTTAAAGGAAGTGATTCCTGGTGTCCTTGTCATGGAACAAGGAGGACTTCAAGTTGCAGGCCCTGACAAAATGGCATCCTTTCATGACAACAGAACATCTTTCCTCCAATTTAAGAGCAAGCCCTTGTTGGAAAACGAGGCAGTATCTGTGAGGCCTGCACAAATAACATGACTACATTTGTCCTTCACTGGGAACCAAACACCCAATTGTAGCGCCTGACTCTCAGAGGGTAGCGTTGCAGAGCAGTCTGAGGCTTTACTCAAGGGAGGTGGTGTGGGCTAGTAATCGCCATTTGCAGGTGCGCAGAAATAACACTCAATAATTGATTGTCCAGTCTGTACTTTGCTTTATAAAAGTAAGAGTACATTTATTAAACACACACACTACTCAATACTATGCACCAATTTACAAATATACATAAGCTGTTGGAATTACTTTGTGACATTGCGTAACATCTCCACCCCTCCCAAAAGGGGGTGGGGTCTAGTACCACCACTCCCATGTATGCACATCATCTTGCCCCCTAATGCAGTGTGTTGAGCCTAACCTGGAGCGAGGGCCCTGCGCACTGGCACCATCCCAGTGGCGACCCACCCCATTACCTCAACGCGCATTAAAAATGGGTACACCTGCCTTGGTGACACATAACCCTGACTGAGCATTTCCTACTGACCATAAAGTATGCACCTCTATATCTTAAGGGCTAGCAGTCTGGGTCTTCACCTAAGTGCAGCAGCAAGAATACATGTTTACGCACACCTTAGAATGACAGTACTAATCACCTTTGTTGGACATTAGAATGCATTGCAATTACAGCCCCTAAGGGCATCACAGATGAAATCACAGGATTACGCCTATACAGCCAGACACCCTAGCAGGAATGTCTGGCAACATAACCCACTTTGCTTATGACATCACCTTACACAGGTACTTCACATTACATATGTGACCTCCAGTCCCTCTAGAACAAGAATAACAGTTAGTAAATGCAGTTCTGGTGCAATTACACCTCTTCACCTCCAGGGGATGCTCTTCTGGAGCCATCCCCAACTCAGCCTTTCACTCCATGAAGCCCATCGCAATACACCCTCAGCTGTAGAACAAAAGTTCCAGCCTAGAAGGTGTATAAATGCAGGTTGAGCCCTTGAGGGGTTATCCTTTCCAAATCCCTAGGAAACTTAGGGTGGGACTGAACTTCGTGCTGGGGGGACTGCGCTTCTCCAGCAGCTCCCCCAGCACCCTTTTTCACTCTTGAGAGTGACCCCCTCCTCTGGGGGCCACCAAGCACAAAAACGGTAGATTTCCAAATGCCTTGCAAGGCATTATGGGGCGCTTCGTGCTCCTCTGCATGCATATATGATGAGCGGCTCTCCTGCTGTGCCGGGGAGAGCCGCGATCCATCTGGTGCTCCGCGCCGCCTCCCACGCGGGGTGGGGGCCCGGTCCCACCCGGACCCCCTGGTAAGGGAGACGGCTCGGGAGCCCACCCCCGGCCGCTCCGGCCACGTGTTGGGGGCCCGGTCCCACCCGGGCCCCGCAATGCCTGGCTCCTCCTTCTGCGGGTCCCAGTCCCACCCGGGACCCACGACACCCTGACGGGTAGGAGGGCAGCCTGGGGAGCCCACCCCCGGCTGCCCCCGCCGGCTCCCCGCGCGGCCAGCACCCTCGTGTGCTGCCGCGGGAGCCGGCCGATCAGTTCAGTTCTGGTCTGCAGACGCGTCGTCCTGCTCCGGTCCGGGGGAAGTGCGGCGGCGCTCCCCCGGCCTCCTCCCAGTCTTCGGGGCCCGGGGATGGGGTCCCGGGCCCCTCCTCCTCTTCCCGGGGAGCGCGCCGGTGCTCCCCGTCTGGATTTTGCTCGCGGGGGCCAGGGTGGGCTCCTGACTCCCCCGCCTTCCTCCGCTTCACGGGGCGCGACGGCGTCCCCAGCTTTACTTCGGGGCCCGGGGATGGGGTCCCGGGCCCCTGGGGATCTCCTCGCGGGGGCGCGACGGCGCTCCCCGCCTCCATTTTCGGTGGGGGCCAGGGTGGGCTCCTGGCCCCCAGGCAGGGCACTTTCGCGGGAGCGCGACGGCGCTCCCGGCTTCCCTGCTTCTCCAGGGGTCAAAGGTCGCTCACCTTCCGGGGGCCATATCTCAGCCCCTGGGGGTCCGATCTGCCCCATTTTCGCGTCCTCTTGCTCCTGGCGGCGGCCCCCAGCCACGGGGAGCACTCTCCTTCGCCCTCTGGATCTCCAAGAGGGGGCATTCTGCAGGGAGCGGTCTTCACTGGCTCCCTGCGCCAGACTTTCGCCTGGCTCTCCTCCTGGGCCTCTCTTCTCCCTGCGCAGAGGCCCCTGCTTCTGCGCACCGGTCCTGGGCTCCTCTTCTGGCGCTGTTAGGGGCCTGGGGGGCAGTCAGGGGGTACCTCTTTCCAACTGCCCATTGCCAGGCTCCAGCACCTTCCGCCTCAGCAGACCACACCCCAGAGAGCCCTTCTCTTCCTGTGCAAGCACTTTTTAAAAGTTGAGTAGGGGGCTGGCAGGAAGTCTCTGTTGGTCCTATCCAACAGCGCCACATCACTTCCCTGCCCCTGCTCCCTCCTTCTTGTCCAGCCTCTGGGCTGGTTCAAAATGGGGTCGTCCAGGGTCTCTGGCCACATGGTCTCTGAAACCAGAGCCCTTCCCTCCTAGGTGCAGCCTGGTGCCTGGCACCCAGTGATAGCTGCTGATGGATGAGCCTGTAGCTCCGCCTATCTTCCCTTTCGTGGAAAGGAGGTCTTCGCTCTGGGAGGGAAAGGTCATCAATCCAGCCTGCTGAGGTCAACCCCCAGCCAGGCCCTGGTTATGATCTGACTCAGAGAGATGTAACATTTCTGGATGACCCAAAAGCAGTACAAATATGACTCTGGACTCTGCAGAATACTTCTTTTCACATCCGCTACAGTGGACTTTAGTGCGTGTCTGGAATCTGTAGGCCTTATGGAAGTTAATCTAGCACATGGGCTCCACATCCCCATAGGGGAATAATGAAGTGAAAAACACAGTAAAGCACACTGACTTTCCCTGGCATGTTCCTTCCTAGTGTATAAGGCCTATTCCGTGTCACCACCCAATTCTGCATAAGTCCTGCCACACCATTCACTTTGTAGCTGCTCCTGGACTGCGCACGCCAAGAATCTCCCCTGCGCAGCCCCTACACGTGTGCACACGCATGTACACAGGTGTCTGCATGTAACCAGCCCGGTGCCCCTTACTCCAGCTGCTGCGCAGCGGCCTAGTCAAGCTAGGGGGACACCAGTAAAATCCACATGCCGTCTCCTTCATTATGAGTTCACTGTGGATGAGTCCCAATTTATGAGGCTCTCCCACAGTATAAGCTCCACACATAGGTGCTCAAAAAGCGAAAAATCTGGGCGGCCCATCGTGTCAGAACCACCTTCTAACAGCCCTTCTCTATCTTTCCATGTGTCTAGTCTTGTGTACGCTAAGGTCGATGAGTCCTGATGCTGGAGGTGTCATGATGTTCACGTTCTCGTGTGACCCCGGTATAAATTATGTGATTGGTTAACCGGTTGATCCAAAGGAAGTTGTGACATGCCCTCTAGAGCTGATGTGTCTTGAGGTAGCTGTATAACAGTCACCCATCAGTTTTTCTCAGATGCTGTTCCTGCATGCCTGCTGCCTGGAGCTAGCGAATCCTGTACGGTCTGACACATTCAAACATGTCCTTCTGTTTTTCTGTTGACTGCTGTTAGTTGTCATAGCCAGGGAGCAGTCGATGAGTGTCTACTGTCCATCCATGTTTCTTGCTTGATGTTCAGGAGTCTGATCGGTGGTCTGTTAATGTGAGGTGGGCATTCGTTTATCAATCACTTCTGTGTGTCCCTGGCCTTTTCTGATTAATTGTTTACAGTTTTTTTGTCTATAGATTGCTTATAGATTTGCCATTACTAGCTGTCTGAGTTCATCCTTTGCTGTATTTTTCCTGGGCATCTCTCCGTTCCTATGTCGTGTCATTGTCCTACGAGTGATGCAACCAGCCCTGTTGGTCTCTGATGGCACATCTGTGATAGTTTTGTCCTGTCTCGTCCCATCTTCATGTGTCTTTTCCATTCGTGTCTTTTTCATGCAATGAACTGGATGCAGGTTGATGCATCAGTAGACATGCTTTCCTTATGAGCTTTTGACGCCGTTGCAGCATGGTGTCCAGGTGACTGTGTCCCAGCTTCGTTTTGCATTCGATATCCTCAACTGTTTTTTTTACTCCCCAGTCAATATTCTTGTTTTCATCATTCCTTAATTTAACTTTCTTCTGGGACTTTGTCTTTTCTCCTCTCTTTTGGACTTTTTTCTGGCTTCAAATTTAGCTTGTTCATTTTTGGCGAAGTCCCTAGCTTTAGAATAAGCCCATCAGCGAGTTAGACATTTTGAGGCTCCTACTACATAGACGTGACTCACAGTCGAATTACATCTTCGTTCGATAAAGTGTTGAATGCAGTCTTCTAACCCGCTCGCCTGCTAACAAGTGGGTCCATGGACCCCACCTTCTCTTTTAAGATTAGAAGATGTGACTTCTAGGGTCTATGTTTGTTGTTTAAGTGTGTAAAACAACAAATTAATTAATAAATACATCCATGCATGTATACATACATAAATAAATAAATAAATAAATAGTGTGCCATTGAGTCTCTTCTATGCAGGGCCTGACTGGAAACCAAAATGCACCATGACAAAATGTTCACACCAGCCTGGTTGATTCCTGTCGGCCTTCCTGCTGTAAAGCAACCCCCTAGCCTGCAGCCTGCCAGGGAAATGTCAGAGATGGTGAATGGCAAGTGCGGCCCTGCTTGTTTGTTTCCCGCCAAAGCTGCAACCCCACAGTGCACATAAAGGGTACAGCAAGGGCATCCCTCCTCACGACACCACATCAAGCAGAATATGGTTTGGTTTTGGTATTCAGACTGAGGACGGTGATTATGTGATAAGCTTGATATTTAGAAAGAAACATGCCCATGTGAGTGCATGTCTGATGCAATAACTCCAAGAGGTATTCCAACTGAGAAAACAATGTGCATTTCTGAAGATATTTACCCTGTGTTTACCTGGATCTTTGTCTCACTACCCTAAAGGGAACCCGGTCTGCAGAGAAGCCGTTCCTCTTTTTCTGTGATGCTGCATCTCATGCTGGTGCTTACCTTAGGGAGGGGTGTGCCAGGTTACCTCTGCATATTAATGCCCTACAAAATGTAGATTTTAGGGCATGCCCACCATCTCTGTAGGCGAGCAGATCAGGGATCCCACAATTAACAGGCATTCAGATTGTCCTGGAATAAGACCAGTGTGTCACGACACTAACCATAGGAACAGAACATATTATTTCAAACGTGTGAACACATTAGAAGTCGTCCGAGGAAATGTGTGTTCTTGCAAAGAAGAGCCTCCTGAAATGTTCCTAATTGCAAACCTTTTTTATCTCTTAAAGTTTGAAGGGGTTCCTACCTACCCACACGTGGGAAGAATGTGGGAAATCATTGAGAAGTACAAAGTGACGAAGTTCTATACTGCTCCCACCGCCATCCGCCTGCTCATGAAGTACGGACCAGAAGTCGTGCATAAGTAGGTGGTGCAAATGTTTTCTTGGTTGAACTCTATGCAATTCCCCAGTCCGAGAAAGGTTAATATGTTTGATTTATATATTATTAGGCTGTCACCTGTGAAGTATGCTACTACACGGCGGATTTTTTTAAGATTACCTGTATGTGATAAACGTGCTTGTTTTTGTCATTCTGCTCTCAAACACATGGTGGCGCTATAGTTTTACCGGGGGTTATGTAAAGAATGGTGTTAATGAAATCAAAAGGGAAATTTGCAGATAGCACAGATATGTTCTCACAGAGTTTACTTGGACTTGAGCAAAGGCACCAAAAACAAAATAAGTGTGGCAGCTTGCTGATGTAAGGGTTCAGTTCAGCTATGCTCAACTCTGGCGGTCAACATGTTTCATGCCTCGTGGTCCTAGTGATCCTCGGCAATTCTTCAGGACCTAGTGCAAAGAAACTATCTACACAATGTGGTGGGTGCAGGTGCTACCTACCACGTCTAGTACTATGGAAAACAGTCTCTCCACGGATGTCGGGTGACCTAACTCAGTACTAATACATACTCCAATCTGTGTCCGATGCGGTACCGGGACACCTAAAGTCTGCCACTCTTATTTTGTTTTTAATCAGGTGGAGAGCCAGCCTGAACAAAAGTCTTATTTTGGACTATCCAACCTGTTTTAAATCACCTTTATTTACCTACATCTACACAACTAGGCCCCTCTCACGCACTGCACCATACGGCCAGGAATAAAAGATGTCCGCTAAAGAGCCCCTTTATGGGTGCCCGTCGGGTATTGCAGTGCCGACCCGACGAGGAGCAGGTCCATATGATGAAGCATGACACCTAGCTTGCTGGGTGTGTGAAGACCCTAGTTCCGACAAGAGGAATGCCCTTCCTCTTCTTTTACGAGTCTGACTAATCATTTAAGTAGCCAGCTCTGTCTTGTTTCCTCTTTTCTCTCTCTATCCTAACCGAGGAACTACATACCCTTTTCTCCCACTGCTTGATAGGGCATGTGTGCTGGACCTCTATTAAAAGCCCTGTAGTCCCTCCTTCTTGTTGATTAGTTTGTGCCCTTCACCTGTCTCATTAGCAGTATCCTACCTTCATAATTTGGTGGCCACGCTGTGGCTGGACGAACTGTGGCGGCCAAGGTTTAAACTAAGGCCAAAAATGGCTTTTCAGAAGATACCACCTAATTAGACCATTAGGTAACATGACTGGAACGGTAGGAAAGTGAGCTCAGAGGAAGGAAAAGGAAATCACTCTGGGGCTCTGATGTGAAGGGATCTTAGTTGTTCAGCTTAGGGAGTCGGTTAGAAATGTGGAGATAGAACTCCCTTCCCGAGCCCTGAGCCTTGTTGCCCTGTGGGTCTGCAGAGACCGGTTCTTTTGAAGGTCTGATGAGTTCATGCTTTGGAGTATGGACATGGCTAAAAAGTTTTTAAAGCACATATTTCAGTATACTCCTGAAATATTCAAGCTTTTTGGAGGTTCTAAAATTTCCGAATCCAGGATGTTCCGAGCAATGACTCCACCTTGATGAGTTCCTGTAAATTCATTTACCAGGGGATTAGGAATGACTTTGAAGTTTGAATGCATTGTTTGTAGGACATTATTGAATGACTGCAAGCTTTTATATAGCATGCACTGCGGTCTAGACACTCTCTATGCACTTCTCATTCTGGTCTACCTGAGACCTAAATCAGTCTTCCACTGAGCGACCGAAGAAGAGGTGAGGTTGTGACAATTCAGCTTCGATTGGTACCCAATGAGACCCCAATGTATTCTGGTACTCGCAGCCTTTCACATCAGAGCCTTTCATATTTTTCTCAAATATGAGTGTAAGCAATTTTGCATACATTTTATCGTATTTCAGACCTTCAAAAAAGATCAATTTTCAACAGTTTCTCTGTCTTGAATTCTAGCTAGAGTAACTGTCAAGTTTCTTCATTCAGAAGTAATAGTGCTGTACCTCGGCAGCAGACCCTCAGGCTCCTGAAGCACATACAAAATGTACACACCAACAGTTGGGCGTACAATCATAATCTGAGCGCATGCCTAAGAACACAATTTAAATGGTGAACGCACTGTATACTTAAAGAGACGGAATAGGTCCTTCTATAAAAATAAAAGTCACCCACTGTAGCTTTATGGTACACTGTGATAGCACACCCCACACTTCATTGGTAAACTTGGGTCGCTGAATTAGCATTTACATTTCAAAAACTCTTTTAACTGAAAACATTCTGATGATTTTCTCTAATGTTTAAACTGCGATTCACAATTAGAAATGCATAAGGTTAGCTCCGCCAGGACAGTTAGCTCCGCCCTCCAACCATATTCGTAGACGGAAATGGAAGCCAAGAGTACATATCAGAATAACCGGCTAAGCGCATGACAGTACAGCAGCAGAGTGCCTCTTGGGAGAGTACTCCTGACTTCACATTGTATACCAGTGTGGACCACTGGCGCCATCTTAGAAGAGGTATATATACCCCGTGGTCCACGTCGGTATACACATGTGAAGTCGGCAGTACTCTCCCGAGAGGCACTCTGCTGCTGTACTGTCATGCGCTTATCTTTTGGTACATGTTTTCCGGCACAACTTAGCCGGTTATTCTGATATATACTCTTGTTCTCAGCAATCTGCTACTGATTTCTGCCCTGAGGAAGCCGAGGTATTACTCACCTATTGACGAAACACGTGTTGGCTGAATTTCTTTATGATGGATGTACAATTCCATTAATGTTTGGAATTGTCATTTGCTGTGTGAAAGTCAACGTTTCTGATCTGAAGACCTCTGGATTACTCTTCCTTTGGCTCAAATATGGATTAAAGTGGACTTGCATTCATCTACTTCCGAATGGACATTGATAATTTCTGTATACTGATTGAGTGCTCGGATTGTTCTGTTGACATTACTTGCCCCTCTGCTGAGGAGCTAATTAGGGTTGTTTGGTAACCGATCCTTTTCCTTTGAGCACCATTCAAGACACGTATGTTGTGTTACTTTCCCCACACTCTTTGCAGAGCGCCTATTGTTGCAGACCTGGTTGCCAAATTCTTACAAATCTCTTATATAGTAAAAAATAAGGCAAGACACTGAGGCGTTTTGGTGCCTTCTAAAGGCACTTGATGTGAGTCTTGGGGCCTGTTTATGATGAGCAAACTTCACAATGATTTGTAATATATCTGATTACGTTCAGTGGTGCGTATCGTAATTATATATAAAAACAGAATACTGGCATTTATTATTCACTGACTTTTGTTGTGTTTGCAGATTACATAGCTATTATTATTTATTTTGGTTACTATTGCTGTTATTATAATGCTAATAATATTATAATTATTATTATGATTGTATTAATATCATTGATAATATGTATATTTTGATTCTTTCATTTCTTTATTATTCCTCTTCCTCTTATTAATAATTATAACCAGTCATCATTATTGCGATTATTATTAATCCTAATAATATAATCATTGTGTGAGTAACAGTATAAACATTAAAATAATAACAATAATAAACAAATTAACCATAATAATCATAAAAATATCTATGTATTCCGCAAAGACCACAATCGTCATTATCTCTAGGCATTTGAATAATAAATGCCAGGTTTTTGCATTTATATAACATTAAGTATACTTACGTAAACTTGTTATAATTATCATGATTGACAATAATACTAATATACAAGTAATACATATTAATATTTCATGTGATATATAGTCTGCTAAATGAAGAAAGTGGCAGTGTTTTTAAGTGTCTATGAGGACAGCATTGATACATAGATGTATTGTTTTGTGCGAATTGGTGTGTTTGTTTTGAAATGAGGTATAGACTAACAAAGGTGAATCTTTAGCATAAACTGTTTTTTAACGCATCATCATTCTAGGATAAGGCAGAGTGTTTTTTTAAAGGCTTTGTTTGATTTCATTTTTGTATTTTTTCCTAGATATGATCTAAGCTCGTTGAAAATCCTGGGATCAGTAGGAGAACCTATAAACCCTGATGCATGGTTGTGGTACTACAACGTGGTAGGGAACGGAAAGTGCCCCATTGTGGACACTTTCTGGCAGACGGAAACGGTGAGTAACTATTTGCCTGGGGAAAACATTTCTTTCAAAAATTGAAGTTGCTGTTGAATTTGTTAAAATTCCTTAAATTCTCTAAAAAGAGTTAAGAATTCTCAAACGTACACTGCATGAAGATTAAAGTCTGCTTATATTTTCGGCTGGAAGAGCAAGATATAAAACAAGTCCCCCTTGCTCCAATTTCTTCAGGAAAGAATCAGTTTGCATTTCCTGCTGGTCCTTCACTTACCATGCCCCACGCATCACTGTTCACAAAATCTTCAACCACAGAAAAATCACACTTACAAGTGCTTACTTTGTCCTGCTGGTTGCAAGTGGTGGGCATTCATCATTGGAGACTAGGACGTATTTTTCATCACCAGACTTTGACCTCGAATAAGAGAGAGAAAGAAGAAGGAAGGGAAAGATAATAAAACAGTGAAAAAGAGAGACAGCCTGGATGAAAAAGAACCTGTAAGAGTGTGATAACAAGACAGGAAATGTAGGGTGTTGGAAGGAAGAGGCATGAGTTGGTATCAAAACAAGGGAGCCTTGGTGTTTGTCTCAGTCCTTAATTTGTGCCAGTGGTTTCTGGTGCTCAGCACCAGCACTTACTTACAGGGCCAGTAATATAGAATCTTTTCACGTGGGTAGCGGTGGTGCAGATCATTTTTAACCTCAAAAAATGCAAGTGGTTGGGCAGCTGCATTTTGTCCAAGTCGTCTTCTGAACTGCTCTCACTCTCACCCATTTGTCACTGTCCCTGCATCTTGCTGGAGCCTCCCATTGGATCAATGTAGCTGGGGCTGGTTCATGGCTGAGCTAGGCGAGGCAGGCTTGGAAAGTGCAGGCAATGAATTAACTTGGCATGAAAGCATGGAAGGAGCAAAGGAAAGTGCAGACTTCATGCTCGCCTCGCTGGATGGCCCCACAGCGCCTCTTTTCCCTCAGAAGTGGCCTCGGTATCTAATTTGAGCTGGCGGTTTCTGGTGGGGCCACTGCAGTGGTGGCCACTATTTACCGGAGGTGGGGGGGGAGAAGATGGGGGTTGTAAATAAAATTAAAAAATCCTTTACCTTCGGGGCGGCCAATCTGCCGGCTGTGGCCTCTCGGTCTGCTCCCGCCGCCTCTCGCTAATCCGAAGCAGGAAGCACCCAAGGCACCTGACTCCCCTAGCCAGTCACAATGCTTCAGTGCAACGTTGTGATTGGTCTGAGCACCCTGGATCAGAGCTCAGACGGGGAATGGGGGCCTGGGCATGTTTTGCACCCAGGCTGTAATGCAGCCTGGGTGCAGAACATGCAAATTGCGCATGACTGTTATGGTCGGTCCCAGAGGGCCGGCCAAACAGTTATGCGCACTTTAGAGTGAAGCACCACTCCTCCTCCTGGCCCCTGTTCTGCCAGTCTAGCCCCGCCTCGCACCTGGAAACGCAAAACTAAAATGATAATAACGCTGGTTATTATCATTTTAGTTTCCTTTTAACGACTGCTCGTAGAGCAGTGGGGCGACGCTCCTCAGCCATAGCGGAGGAGCCATCACTGCGCCACCGGCACTTATTTTTGGGGACTGACACTTATTTTTCCCCATCAGATATTTCCCGAGCACAAGAGACGGAAAAACACACAAATTAGAAAGACGGCAAACCCATCACAAGGGGAGAACACAGGAACCTGCAGAAGTCAGATAAAATGTCAGGGAGTGTCTGGTAGTGCATTAAAGAGGAAGGAGGTGGATTTAAGACTATCAGTCTTGGTATGCTGCATGACGATGTTTAATTGCACCAGCCGCGGGCTTCTAAGCAGAAACAGCCTATATCATGAAAGCTGCCTGGGAGTACCCCCCTGAAGGTGTGAGCCGCTGGCATAAACTAGATCCTGAAATCATCACCTGCTTCTTAGAGGTAAGTAGTCGGGAGGGGAAGGAAGGGTGCAACTGAATGTCACTGTGCCTTCTTTCTTTAATAAGAAATAATGTCTTGATACCACCATTGTTGCACAAGGAGGCCATTGTACGCATCCCCACCCCCAGGGACAACCACTTGGTCCTCTGTTGCCAGGTGCTGCTGCTGGATGGAACTATTGTGATGGACTTCAGTGTGGACCTGCCAGTGAGTGCATGCCGTCCTGTCTCCCCCCTTTATCTGGTCTCGTTCAACAGGCTTAGCTATGCAGAAAGGGAGAAACTCTGCAAGCCAGGCATGGTCTGGTGCAGCATGTACTCCCCACTCAACCCATGCTCACCTGCCCCCTTTAATCGCACTGTGAAGATCTCATTACCCTGTGCTCAGCTATAACCAAAAAGATCACTACTCATGATTTAAACAGCACACTCTTTGTATAACTAAGTAATGCCAGCTTAGCTCTGGTAACAATGTGTGCTTGTTTTCATTTCATAAATGCTGATTGTACTTATATCGCCGGGAGAGTCATACTCAAGGCCCACACATCTCAACTCCCATTTCCAGTGGTGGTTGCAGGGGGAGGTCACCATCACTCATTTTTTGAGAACTGGGACTTATCTTTCATCATCAGACTTTGACTCAGAGCAAGCAAGAGAAAGGCAGAAAAGGAGCAAGGAAGGAGTACGAGAAGGATTGGAAAACGGGGAGAAAGAAGGAATGAAAAAGGCCCCTCAAAAGTAAGATAAAAGTGTAGCAAGCGTGTGGTGGTACCTAAATGAGGATTTTGGTGGAATCAAGACTATAGTGCCAACTGTCAACTTTTAGGAAGAAGAGCTGCAACTTTGAGGATGGAGAGCTGGCTTGATTCACGGCTGGCTACTGGTGCAAGTTCTTCCACACCGTACTAAAGCTGGTGCCTGCCCAAAATACAACTTAGGACTCTGCCATTGTTGGCATATTTAAACAGGGTAAATCAATCAAATCTGGTTCATTTCTCTCACTGCATGTGGGATGAGGCATCTTAGGGGACCTCGGATTTCAGAAATGCAAATAGTCCTGAGGATGGTCTCACGCACTATATAGAGACGGAAACATCAACACAGTTCCACTACTCTTCTGTAATTTACTCACCATTAGACCAAATTCTGTAGCTCATGGATACGTTCTTCTGATTGTTTTTTTTTTTAGAGTGCAGTTGAAATACATTTTGTCTCACATGATAATTTTAACACCATGGACAAACTACACAGTGGACATATACTTTCTTGTTTATAAATATTTCCAGTAAACCGTTAAGGAGATAGATGAAAAATCCACACGGTTCCAATAACTGAATTCAGATACGAAAGCTTGTGGCTTTTGTGAGGTGTTTGGCGACTACTGGATCTTTCTTGACTGTCCTGCCTAAAAAAAAAGATTCTTTTGGAGATCTCAGGGGTGCTGTTAAAGGACATTCCCATCGTTACACAATCCTTCCAACAGTGCGAGGAATGTCCTGACCTCAGCCTGCCCTTTTTTTATAAAATCATAACTCCTCTGTTCTTGTTGTTATCTTCTAGAAATGGAAAAAGGGTAAGGAAACAATCTTCTGGCTCGGATGACTCATAGATTGTCTGTCTTAAAAAGTACAATATTGGCTTTCACGGCCTGTGATTGGAAGGGGAAGGTATCAGATATGCGCAGGTGGTTGTTGTCCAAGTTTGGTTACTCATTCTTTACTTCCTAAAGATTCCCTGTTACTTTAGCAAAGCATGCTACTCCGTAGAGCTCCTTCTGTATTGCAATATCTGTGCATGTCTTGCATAGTGTTTTGTTTAGGTCGATAACATTCATTATTCGTTACGGATGGTACCACCTTCCTGGTATAGGTAAGGCTCTTACCTAATGAAAGATCCTCAAACATTCATTTATTGTAGAAGTGGCGTTTCAACAGTAACATCGTTCTCTCACACTCACTGAAATATGGTATTAGTGGACAGTTGTGTCCACCTTACCGCCTGTGCAACCACTACAGGTAAGGGCTGGAGTGTGCCTACTGTTAAGCAAGTTCACTGAGTTGCTCTGTGCCTGGAGGGTTTCACTCAGTATCAAAGATCCATCACCCACTCTCCACAGGCGCACACCCTTTCCTCAGAGAGCTCAAGAGGCCTGTCATCCTCAACAGTCTCAAGACTTAAAACTAGTCATCTGAGTGGCAGCCCATACCTCTCAATCAGAGGCCTACAATCATTTGGGCTTTCATAGTACGTGAAGCAACACTTCTTCAGCATATAAACACAAGGTGAATTCTTGGTCTATAAGATTGTACTGCTAAACTAAAACAACTTTGAATGATTATCTTTTTATTTTGCAGTTTTATATAGCGCTAACTCAACCCGAAGGTATTAGAGCACTTCACATGAGCACCAGTTATTTTTCACTAGCTCATATTCTTTTTTTCCCAGTTTAAAAAAAATCTTTGTTACAACTATTTTAAATCATCATACGTTTATTTCATATTCACTGTCCAGTAGCATTTATTTCATAACTAAATCCAACTTAGGTTTGCTATTGAGGGGATTTGTGAGGGCAAAGTTCCAACCCTAATTCACAGAAAGAGGATTGGCTAAATTTTACCCTTGTAAATGGAACACATGAACACAGAAATTGCGTCAGTACGGTGGCATCTCCACATTGGCAAATTTAGGTCTAGCCGTAGGTTATGGATGTCCTGGTAGCAATGGTAAATATCCACAAACATGTAATATATACCCTTCACTTTCACACTTTGGAAATACTTGTGAGTTTTCTCCTAACAAAGACATAAGTACGTGTGTTTCTAGGGTGTTTGTGGAGAGAGAACACCCCTGAATTTAATGGGAGTTTAGAAGAAGTGGTTTCTCCATGGAAAAAAGATTTTTCCCTGCATAGGAATAAAAGACAGGTTTAATCAGCTAATGTACTTTTGAGTAAAAAGGTACACATTTGGAAATATTCACCTGCACACAGTTTTTTGTGTGTACATTTTATTCATATGAGAAACTCCTGGAAAATTATGAACCTTGTATTTTTCAGCGATCACTCATGACATTCTTTGACGTTTCTAAGAAAAGTAAAAAAATTGGCCAAAAAACAAAGATTTTTTTTGCCTATAAAACATAGGTATGGTACTATGGTACTGTTGTGGAATAAGAAAAATGGAAAAGACTACATCATCTGTAATGGCCAGCGTTGAAATGACACTTATCTAATAATCGAGGTATAGTAAAAGCTGTTGGTCTCTTCAAATGATGGGTATGCTTTTTATCTGGCGTTACGTCCCCTCAAAAAGCAGGAGCAGGGACTGTGTGATAAGTTATTAGTATAAAAAAGACAGAAACACATAATCAGTGCTTAATTTGTAAAATATGAAGTGCCAGTGCTCTGACCCGGAGGCCACTGCAGCTTGCCCCACCCATTGCCCTTGTCATTGCTGCCAAAACAACTACTAACCATCTCTCTCGCATGTAAATGCGACAGTTAAGATTATTCCAGGTCCCCAAAGCTAAAGGAATGGCTGGGGAGGCAGGTATTAGCAATTTTTTAAATGTATATTGTTTCCCTAAACAACTGTTATACTGCTCATCTCTAAATTACATGAGCTGCGCCACCTTGTGGCAGACTGCCCTAAGTATGGTGTTGACAATTAGGTGCCGGTGCCGAGCACCGGAAACCAATTAAGTGCCGGTGCTCAGTACCGGAAAGCACCGGCTCAAATTAAGCACTGCACATAATAGTCTATTCACAAAACTTGATCTTAAGCAAAGTAATTAATTCTCAGGGTATCTCACAATTGCAACAACCATTGTATATTGTGTTCAAAAAGTACTGGGCTGGAAAATTCTGTAGATGTTTTGAACATTCTTAGATGGTTGTATGGGAATGAAATACACAAATATGTGCTCACTTACATCCTAAAGACAACCAGGAGAGGTATAAACACCGAATAAACATATGGTGTAAATCTAAGATGCTTTGGGCGTTTGGTAATTCACTGCAAGGGAAAGTGTTGAAATATACATTTATTCACTTAGTTAAACTAAGCCTTTATTGGTGTAATATTAAAGTCTTGGTCCTGCTCGAAACACTGAACCATGCCTTCAGGATGTACAGACATTTGTTATCATGGTGGTTACATCTTGATACCTGAAGACATCAGGTTTTGGGGCTGGACATTTGTTGTGGGATGGTGGTAGTTTGCAGCTAGGGCAATAGCCTATCGTCTTTTTTGTGTGAAGGGTGGGAGGTTGTTTCATCAAAGGAGCAAGCAGTTAAAGCCCTGCGTGAGCAGGCAGATTTTCAGGTTTTTTAGGTCGAGCCTAGATTCAGCGCACATGCGCTGCTCTGCGAGACTTGTTGTAGTAGAGTATGGAATAGAAGCCTTGCCCACTCTCCGCCCGTATTTGTCATTGGCTTGTGTCATTGACCTTCATAAATGCTGGCTTCTGATTCGTAAATAGGCTTGTAAGTCCCTCCTTAGTACCGCCTTGTCTTCATTTGTAACCTCCCTTGGCGACTGGTCCTTTTACTTCTGTTGTTACACTGTACGTGTTATTTAGTCTTGTAAGCACAATTTTTTGCTTTCCTCTGCTCATGTACCAGCACAGCGGCCGCTTCATGGACGCCGCACTGCACGTTTTGGATTTTCATTGCTTGGTCAAATGCAGCATGTCTAATGCGTTTTATGTATTTATGAACGGCGGCTCTGCTTTCACTTCAAGCGTGGGGCTTTATTTATAAACGGTTCCGCTTTCAATTTAGATTTAAGAAGCCGAGGTGAGCGCCGTGCTTCAACATACGCTTTTGTTTGTGCACGGCGCTGGCCAGCGAGTGTGGATTCACAGCCCAGCCCCTCCGCCCCCCCCCCCCTCGCTCCCCTGCCAAGGAGAAGCATGCAACAAAAACACAAAACAAGCATTTGCAATGCAATAGGTCTCGCATTTACGCAAGTTTAAGCTATTGACATTGTAAATAACAATGCCTTTTATTTATGTTTTAAAAAACAAAACATAAATAAAAGGCATTGACATTTACAATGCCAGTAGCTCAAACTCGTGTAAATACGAGACGTATTGCATTGCAAATGCTGGTCTTGAATAGGTGACTGCAGTTTTGGTAGATGTTCAAATTGTTCTAAAGAGTAGGTTACAACCTTGCGATCTTCTGTTTTACTCCTTTCTTTGAAATCTTTATGGGCTTATCAGGAAGGAAGGATGGGGAGAGGGCAGGAAGGGGAGCAGTGAGGAGCTAGAATTCAAAGGGATTTTGGGCCCCCTTCATGGCGAGTGCTAAGGATCCTAGACGTTGTGTTGAATTTAGAGTAGTTACACAATAGCTCTTCTGCGTACTAGGAAAAGTGTGAGGCTTCTGCTCCACAGTTATGCTGCTATGTTTAATGGGAGGCCAGAATTACTCAGAGCTGAAAGAACTTGGTTTAAAAACAGTTTTTGGGAATCGTAGCCCCTAGTTTCATTAACTTCAATAAACACTCGTACATTTGTTTAAGCGGGGGCAGTCCCTGGTTTTCCTTAAAATGAACCCTTTGCTTTGGACAATCTGGTCATGTATAGGAGAGAACGGCAGCATGGTTTCTGTTTAACAAACTGTTTTCTTTGATTTTAGGGTGGCCACGTGCTCACTCCGCTGCCGGCTGCTACACCACTGAAACCAGGATCTGCTGTAAGTAGGTGCATGCCGGAAGCAACATATTTTGGGCAATCTTAACATCTCTGTATAATAACTGTTGGCTTTCTGTTTGGATTCTATATGAATGTTGCTAGCTGTTCAGGTTTCAGGTAAACAGACTGAATTTTAGCTAGCCTTACTAGATTAGAGGTAAGACCTGCACCACTGCGCCCTGTATAGAGACTAGAGAATTTTTTCTCTGTTAAACATGGAATAAATAATTTTTTCCTGGTCTGATCAGATTAATAGTTGACAGTGTTTCCTATAGGAGGGAGCTTCTGTATCTTTGAGACCAACAATATATTAAGTGGTATTTATGAAACAAAACGAATCCATTGTGATAAAATAATTTTTCAGTCTTTAGAGGTGAAGTATTGTGACTTTTAAGTGACAAATACTGTTATTATCTGTCCCTTGGTACATTTGTGCAAGAAATTCTAATGCTTTTGAAGTTGTAATATTATTACAGACCGGCATCAGCTACATAACAGCCTGTCGCGCATGTGATAGTATTACATTTTGTTTTCAATGTAGGATTTCAACGGATATGAAGCTTAAAATGCTGTCATCAACTGTTTAGCTGCAATTTCCATTCATAGGGATTTCGAAATCAAAGGGTTGTTGTCATTTTAGGGGGTGGGCTAAGCTGATTTTTACACAATCCATCATGTTGCCCTCCCTCCCCCACTTGGTGATGGATTTTTCTTCTTACAGATATTCGTGTATTGTTTTGTCTCCACCCATATATTTCATACATATATTGCAATTACTGCATAAATAGTGTCTTCAAAAAGGATCAACTGATAATGCTCGGGCGAATACAGGACGTACACGTAATTTCAGGCTTCTTTAGTCATCGACAGGATAATCAGTTTTAATCTGGAGTTTTAAGAAATTCAGCAAAACTGGTGGAGAGGGGGGCAATTTCTGTTCCTGTAGTTAAATACGAATGTGCATTCAACTATTTAACCTACATCCATTTATCAATTTTTTTTCTTTTTGAGCAAATAACACACCGTGAGGCTGCGCTTAAAGAGTTAATTTAACTGATCTACTAGTGTGTAATGAATTCTAGTAGCTCATTTACTCCTGCATTTTGCAGTGATTTTACCCACGTTTCCAAGTAGACATTTGCGTGTGGGTGCTCCATGCATTTTGCATTTCCACCTCCCAAGCCCCATTTTCAATGCATGCCACTTAATTTGAAAGTACAGAAAATCTTTTGCCATACTAAGTTATATCTACTGATGTAAATGCCTTCAGATCCGTACTCCGTGTATGAGCATATCTGAACGTACTGTCTACGCTGACATTCCTGCACTTAAGTTAAAAGTGACCGCCCAGAAAACTCTGCATTAAGCCCAGATGGGTCGTACTTCTTGGCAGTAGCTGGAATCCAGATGCCCCACCTTTGAACAAAATGTCCCGCTAAAGAATATTGCAGTGTGGTAAAATCTGTAACAGGCTTGGGAGAATCCTTCTTAATGTAGTGTCACTAAGATAAAAAATGCACAAATACATTTTTTTTAAAAAGTGTAACTGGGCAAATTGATTTGTCACCAAAAAAATAAAAATTGAATAACAGTCACAAAAAAATATAATTAAACAAATCCAGGCAAAACTAAAAATTATGTCACTTTGCTGTGGCGTAGCTCTTTCTTAAATGGAACAGCCTGTACGGTGCAGCTCTGTTGAAAGCTGCAGCCTAAAGACCTCATTTGGTAAATTTGGGGTAGAAAAGAAGTTGCTTGAAAAATGAAGTACTGAGTTTTCTTTAACTTATGTTATAGAATGTTTATGTAAGAAGTGGATAGTATATATTGCATCAGTATCTTACATTGACAAGTGTTCCCCTTTATTGAGTGAGTTTTTCCCCCAGAATCTTTCAAATATTTTTCTTGCATTTTTCAGACCTTTCCGTTTTTTGGAGTACTTCCTGCGATACTGAATGAACACGGGGAGGAGCTGCAGGGAGAGGCGGAAGGCTATTTGGTAAGCAGTTTCTGTTCAAATTCCCGTTCTCCCACCACCTCTCTCTCCTCTGACAGAAATGTTCATCCATCTAGAGAACGCTGACCAGTGTATGATGCCCGAGGAAGAGATTATGTATGATAGTCCATCACAGTGTTTTATTGCAAGCATTAGGACCACCTTTTAAAGAGATACCCCGCTCAATAGTAATTCAGAGCTGGATTTTTCTTAGACTTTATTTGCTCCTCTTTGACCTAATAATCTTCTATCTAGCCAAGCCATTTAGAGGTACCAGTTTGTGATACCGCTGCCTGAGATGTCATTGGTGGGTGTGTGGGGATTGCATTGTCTGTCTCTCCTGCCCTCCCTGCTACCTCTTTGTCCTTCATTCTAAGTGAGCTTTTAATTTTGGGGAGGCCAGCAACAGGAGTTCCCAGCCCCATCAGAGTTACAAGATCTGGGGCAAAGACGCCAGTTGCTTAGAGTGGTGAAGTCTCCAAGTGATGTATTGTGAGGATATGAGGAATAACTTGTGGAATCTGGACCGGAACTACGGATTCCCCTGGTAATTCCTCATTTTAAGGACACCTTTAGGGTCCAACTTGTAACAGGCCAGTAATACACTTAACCCCAGATTTACTAGTACTCCTAGTATTGGTAAATATGGGAGTGTCTGTATTGGGGATATCATTGCCACATTCTCAGGACACTCACAATGAGGCCCTTTAAGGTTATTTCTAGAACTGAAACATGTTCTCATTGGGGTCTACTGGTGCCAACTTTTGGGTATGAATTCCAGTTTCAGATGCAGAGTAAACACGGCTGACTATTTGTTTTTTGGTATCCAGTCACAGATTGCGTCTTCTGAATTATTTAACAGGTATTCAAGAAGCCTTGGCCCGCCATCATGCGCACTATTTATGGCAACCACGAACGCTTCGAGAGTACATACTTCAAAAAATTTCCTGGCTTTTATGTGGCCGGCGATGGTAAGATGTTTTCTTGTTTCTTAAAGACATTACTAATTGGCCCCAATTAACAAAGGTTTTTTCGTCTATACACATACGTTTATAGTTAAAAATATCTTCAATTATCCCTGACTCACGGGCATAAATGCATTTAGTTTTGTACATTTCTCCAGCCTGTGTGTGGAGAAATCCATAGGAGTAAATCCCACACAAGGGGTGGAATTCGTTACAATGCATGGCTTGCCTTGTCAATTTGTGAGTCCATACAAACATATATATATTTGTGGGCTTTCACAAAGTATGATCCAACCCATTCCCACCCTGGAACTGATCGTAAGGATGGGAACGAATGAACCCTAGATTTCGTGACTGTAGGGGAAGTGATTTTGCCATATAGAAAAATGTTTTCCCTGTAGAGAAAAAAAAAGATAGAATGAAAAAAGTGGATTTGCACAGTGGGCGCCAGTCTCTGGTGCTTATATCTGCACTATGTAGACTTCAGCACAGGGAGAATAGGAGCCCTTTGGAGATGTCACATGACATAGCCAGTGGTGCACCTGGAAGCCTGTGACTTGCACAGCTTTCCAGACCAACGTCTAGGAATTTTTTATGAATTGAAAAATACGTAAAAGATAAAAATCTCCACACTTACTTTTACATTTAAAGATTAAGCATAAGATATATCACAAAAACAACATTAATCGCCGTTCAAGTAGGAGCTCAACCTTTTTAGATAATGTTAGTGCTGTCCGAGAATTACTACCATTTATTGGAATAACCAAAATTATTTCTTAAAATGGGTTTGTCAGTTTTCTACAATGATGCCAACTGAAGGAAAAAAGCAATTTTACTGTTGAGAGCTGAAGAACTGTGTCCTCTTAACTCACAGGTTTATGGATAGTTTAACAAAAGCAGTAAAACCCACAGTACATATGTTTTCAGACTGGACTAACATGCCAGCAACCATACACAACATTTTTACCGAATACAGAGGGTTCATTTTTCAGTTAATGCTAATAGTGATCATGGGAATTTAAAAAAGTGTAGAATGGCACAAACCAATCTCACTTTATCAAATGTATGTCAAGGAAAGGCTATGTAGGCTTCTTCTAGCTGCATCTTCCATAGAGGTTTGTAACTGACTGAGCATTGTTATTTCTGGTCTTTCTAGCTCCATTTTCCATAGAGATCTGAAACTTTGGGCCTGAATCACAAATGTAAACTTATACTTTTGTGTAAGTTTACGACTTTTTTTGGTATTCACAAACTACAAGTTTAATTTTACTAATTGGAATTTTACGACTGTGGAGACTCCGGAATAGGGGCGGACAACTCTGCCCATAAAAAGATAGGACAGGCCTATTTTTGAAGTGTGAAGTCGCCACCACAAGTGGAAAGTCTCCGCAGTCGAAAAGTTACTATTAGTAAAATTAAACTCGGGTTTGTGAATACCAACACAATAGTAAACGCACACAAAAGTGTAAGTTTCCCTTTGTGAATCAGGCCCTCAGTGAGCTTGTTATTTAGTCTTCTTCTAGCCCCATCTTCCAAAGAGGTCTGAAACAGACTGAGCATTGTCTTAATAAATGAAATGCATGAATCTTGTTTATGACATGTAGTAATATGTATACCTGTCTCCAGCCTACATCACCGTTCTCATCAGGACCATATTATTAGAACTGATCCATATTTAAGCCTGGGGGTTCATTTAACTGACAACACAAATCCAGCATTATTTGTAATATGCTTAGTTGTGCAGCACCGTTATCTGTTTTAAACAAGATACAATGATCTGCGTCATCTGCCTGCTGTCTTTGTTTACAAAAAATAGTGTTATAGGCACATACATATTTGTAAATCATATGATCAGAGTGCCAACAGAATTTGCTGTTAGCCTTTGTCATAGACCCAGGCTTAACGTTAGTTGGGGTACACTGGATGGTCGGCAATTATTTCATGAGAATTCCTTCTAAACTGTTCATCAATGTTATAATGGCGGGATTCCCATTAGTGGCATCTCAGCTGGGGCAAACTCTTGACTGTGCTGCAGATACTTAAAGATTGCATCGTGCCAATTTACTTAATTAGGTTTTAATTAAGTTGCAGTTAAGACATACGACCAACCCTGGCAAGATCCAGTTAGCAACTGCCAGCACAGTATTCAAAATCCTTTAACATTCTACATACTATGTCATAACCCAGCAGCAGTTGCTAGGCTACAAGTTACATATCTGATCATCTTGCTAATACTTTTATATGCAACTCATCTCCCTTCCCAACATTTGTAAATGTTCTTACGAGCTAAACTTAACACTGAACAATAACTAAATGCATTATATATATAGAACATTATAATACAATAACATTTTACTACATAATATTTACATTTCATATGCCCCTTTATTATTCTAACAAGTATTCTTTCAAGAATCCTGGCACTTTTATTTTCCTTCCACTCCTCCTCACATTAGTTCCCTCCTTTTCCTTAATCATCTTCTTATCGCCCTGACTCTCTCCTCTTTCTCACCCTTGCCACCATTTTCCATCCATTTTCTCAATTCTGCCTCACTACATTTGAATACCCTTCTCATAT
This sequence comes from Calotriton arnoldi, assembly GCA_963921515.1. Lineage (NCBI taxonomy): Eukaryota > Metazoa > Chordata > Amphibia > Caudata > Salamandridae > Calotriton > Calotriton arnoldi. Next base: position 3,118,428 of record CAWUFW010000947.1, read on the forward strand.
TCCATCTCTTTCCATCTTCCAATTCTATACTGTACCTCTTCACACTCAGAACCCGTTTCGGCAAAAACCACTTAGATGAACCCTTCCTAGTATTTCCCAACAACTTGGTCCGCACTAGATCTCCCCGCTGGTATTCACCACCTCTTATTCCATCTTTTACCTCTTTTGCATACTCGGACTTTTTATTCTGCACTCTACTCAACAAATCTTTCTCATTTATTACCTTTCTTCCTGTCCTTCCCATCCATCCTGGTACAGCTTTGGTACTAGGTTTCCTCCCTTTTAACAACACAAAAGGTACTTCCATGGTAGTGGAATGTGGGGTAGTACGATAACTCCACAATAGTTTCTGTATTTCTTCCTTCCAAGCCAACCCATTTTGCAAAGACAATTGTATATTTTCACTAAGGACACTATTAAACCGTTCAACTAGGCCATTCTCACGTGGGTGTCCAACTGCTGTCCTCACATGCCTAATCCCACAATGCATCAAATACACTTCAAATTCATCTGATATAAACTGGGGACCATTATCTATGAACACTTCCTCTTGGTAACCTTCCCTTTTCCACACCTCTTCACAAAATTCCATTACTGTACGTGATTTCACTCCATTCACCAAACTCACTTCTGGCCACTTAGAATAATAATCTACCATCACTATGGCAAATTTCTTCCCACAATCCTCCAACTCAAATGGTTCACAAGTATCCATTGCAACTTTTTGCCATGTTTTTTTTACCACATGCTTTTTATCACTACATACACAACTCATACAGTTCCTTACAAATCTTTCCTCCTCACGGTCTACCTATGGTCACGACAAATACTCTCTCACTTTTCTCTTCATCCCTGACATTCTTCCATGACCTTCCAACATTTCCAACAATCTTTATCTTAACTCAATTGGTACAACCAACTTGTCTTCTCTTCTTACAGTTCCATCTTGGCATGATAATTCTGACCACACATAATTTTTTTTAATACATCTTTTTATTAAGGTTTACATGTTCTTTAGTAGGCAACCAGTTACAATTTGGTCCAGACAATCTTAACATCAAGTCACAACCGATAATAAATTACTTCAGAGTTCTAATCTGATATCTGTTTTTCATCAGTCAGCGAGCCGGGTTCTCGACTTCGTCTCCTGTTGCCCATTGACACTTCTGTTGAGCTAGTGCAGATTCCCCCCTGTAGTTGTTCGATTTCCTCCAGATCAAATCCCACTTTTTTGGGCATCCCCTGCCCTTATATATCGCCCTTTCTGTGACCATACAGATGTCCATGTCTTTCACCCAGTCTTTGAATAGCGGCGCTTCTGGAGCCCCCCAGCATCTTGCTATGTTTCGTTTCGCTATCATCATACCCAGAGTTACCCACATCTGGTCTTTATGACCACACATTTTTATAGTTCGTCAAGTCATTCACACACTCTCCTAATTTTGACCACCCCTTAGTCACATTTTTTATGATCATCTGCATTTCCACATCTTTTGTCACCCAATCCTGCTATTCCTTTTCCGAAATAGCTTTGACTATCATGTCTATTACATCTGCAACCACCCATTCTTCCTTTTCTTCTTCATCTCCTTCTTGTATAGACAATCTTGACTAACAATCAGCATTCACATTAGACAACCCGGAAACATATTTTACTGTAAACATATACTCTTGCAATCGATAAATCCACTTTGCAATCCTAGAGGAAGCTCATACCGCACCTTTTGTGGTAAACACATCTACCAGTGGCTTGTGATCAGTACGTAATTCAAACTGTCTTCCCCACACAAAATTTCGAAAATGCTAAACACCCCACCAACAAGCAAGAGCTTCTTTTTCTATCGTTGAATAACTCACTTCTGCCCCTTTTAATGTCCTTGAGGTGAACGCCACAACTCCCTCCTTTCCATTGCGCACTTGCATTAACACTTCACCTAATCCATGCATACTTAGATCCATGGAGACTAAGGTGTGATCCTGTATATTGAATGGTTTAAATTCTACTGCATTTACAATACTTTTCTTAATTTCTTCAAATGCTTGCTGGCACACGCTTGACCATACGTATTTTTGACCTTTCTTCATTAGTTCTCGAGGTGGCTGTGCCAATTCTGCAAAACCTTTGACAAATTTAGCGTAGTATTCTGCTAAACCTAAAAAATACCTCAATTGATCCTTATCAACTGGACATGGCACCTTTTCTATTGCTTCTATCAACTTATACTTAGGTTTTATTCCTTCATGAGATATAGAATGTCCTAGATACTCCACACTTTTGTATGCCCAGCTTTTTCCAATATACCACACATCTTGCACATCTAACACATCTCATCTTGCATCATCTTATTTTCAACCCACACTAAGATATCATCTTGGAAAAATCTTACATTCTCCACTTCACCTAGCAAATTATGCATCACTCTCTGAAATACTGCCGAAGCGAACACCAGACCAAATGACATGCGTTCAAACCGGAATGCTCCTTTGGGTGTTATAACTAAGGTTAAATGCCTCAAATCTGGATGTAATAATACCCGATGGTAGGCACTTGATATATCAAGTGTTGAACACCAGCCAACCTCTCATTTATATTTGGTATGGGATGACAGTCCACCCATATGCAGTCATTTAGATCTCTTAAATCCGCGCACATCCTAATGTTTCCATTAGGTTTGCGGGCAATTACAACTGGACTTAATCATTCAGATGACTCAATATGTTCTATAACCCCCATCTCCAATAATCTAGTTAATTCCTCCATCAACGCATCCTTCAACACCACAGGCACGCTTCTCGCCTTATGCGTTTTTGCAATCGCTCCCTCCTTCAACACTTTTTTTGCACGAACTTCTTTAAGCATCCTAGTTTATATCCAAACAACTTTGGGAATTAATCCTTCCATATCTCCGCATCCCCATGCTTTACTGATAACACTTGTTCCACAGCGTTTGGATTCAACACTATATTTAATGCTCTTTGTTTCCTCCAACCAAGTAAACATCGCCCCTTTTCTACCACATATATCCAATATGAAATCTCTCTTTGTTTGAAACACTATGGGCCTGATTACGATGTCGGGTGGACGCTGTTGTGGATTGGAGCCGCCGAACTATAGGTCGGCAGTTCCGACCGCACAATTTGGATGTGACCGCCCATCAATTTTTCAACGGCAGCTTGTGCGGCGGGCGGAAAAGGCCCGCAGCACAAGCTGCCATTGAAAAATTGATGTTTTTAAACATCCCTGCACTGTGTGGCAGGCACCATGCAGTGCCTGCCACACAATGCAGGGATGTTTAGGGGGGCACTATAGGTGACCCTCAGGCCCCATAGCTGGGGCTGCAGAGGGACGGGGCCCCTTCTAGGGGCCCCCAAAGTCACTTTCTGACAGCCTTTTCATGTCGGGAAGGCCGACATGGAAAGGCTGTTGGAAAGTGACATCATAATCCCGGCAGCAGAGCCAAGGCTGGCTCTGCCATCATTATGGGATTATTGGTCCTTCTGACGCTCCGCCGGCTCCTTGAGCCCGCGGGAAGCGCAGTAGAATCCCCCTGCGGGTTTCCCTCCTACCGCCGGAATCAGAATACAGCGGTAGGAGAGTACCATTGAGGTCCGCCGGTAAGCCTTCGACAAGCTGTCGGTTGGCTTTCCGCCCGACATCGAAATTTTTACTTCATCCATACCCAACCAACTCCACATTTGACCTTGACAATTCCTTTTCACCCACTTTCCACCTCCTTTCTTGATCAATTAATGTATACAGAAAACATGAATCCACCCACATTTGCATGATGACACCCTTCACAGTTACCATACATTTAGCAGGACAATATTGTTTATACTCTAACATATTTACCCAACTTTCGCACGCTTCTTGTACTTGTACCATTTCATTCTGTGATTCTTTCAATATATCACATAACATCAGTACTTCAGTATCTTCATCTGATGTACTTACACCATCTTAACCTGTACTCTCTTCAAGTTGTACAAAATTCACACTTTTTCTATATTCACTTTTCTTTTGGTTACACACCCTAGAAAAATGCCAGATATGATTACAACTGAAACACATAGGGTCCAATTATTATGCGGTCGGAGCCTTCCGAGCCGCATCTTAATGTGCCGTCAGATTTCATTCCGACCCCCTCATTTTGATTGAGGCGGCCAGAAAGGAATCTAACCGGTCATTCCGGCTGGTTTCCGACGGGCTCAGAGAGCCCGTCTACCAGTCGGAATGCGGCAAGTAATCTTTCTGCCCTTGAGATTACGATGATGGTTTCTGACATGGTTTCCATGCCGGTCTGTCCGACATGGAAACTATGCCGTAAAGCATATTTGGGGGCCCCCAGCAGGGCCCCCTTTGAGGCCGAGGTGGCACCTATGGTGCCCCCCTTGTTTATCCCTGCACCTTGTGGCAGGCACCTTGAGGTTCCTGCCACGGGGTGCAGGAATGAACCGCAACTCCCATTTTACTATGGGAGCATGCGTTAAGGACGGTTTATGCCTGGAATGCATGCTGCCATAGTAAAATGTAGGAATGTGACCGAACAGTGTTTGGTCGCAAGTGATTCCGTCCGTCATCGTAATGACCCCCACAGCCTTTAAAGCTGGACAATTACCTGATGATGCCATGTGTTTTATACTTCTACATCTATAACATGCTCATTTTACTTCAGTGATCTTACTCGACTTACTTTCCCTTTTTTTAAACTTATCGAATTTATTCACTACTTGCACAGTAGCTTCATCTGCCCCTTTCTTTTCCAGCTCCTTAACATAACAAGATGTATCCTCTATGCACTTTGCTACCAAAATGGCTTTTTTAAATGAAGGATCTTTCAATACTGGTCAACACCCGTTTGCACCCGTGAAAACAATTTGTGGCGCTCTACAACCACACTGACTTTTTTTCCATAATACACTTTCAGTGCATCCAATGCCATAGTGTCAGGTTTCACTTTCCAGTGATAGTAGAAACTCCGCAGAATCCAGGTGCAGCAATAAAGGGTCCACCTCCTGACATCCCCAACTCTGAATATGACCACAGAGTATTAGGGTGATCAGGCGAGGGAAAGGATAGGGAAGGAACAGCGGGGGGGAAAAGGAACCTTTAACAACAAAGAGCAGGATTATAAATCATTGAATACAGAAAAAACTACTCTCATAAATTCTCGCTATACCCTCAAATATACCTGGCTTCTTGGACAGCAGTTCCTCTATTCCTAGGCATCTGGGCATCTCTCTCTCGTCCTGAAACACTATCTATGATACAGAATTTCCACAGATTAATACATTTCTAAAGAAAGCATTTCAATCACAGCATAGTCCTTCAGGCATACCTCATACATACCAGTATTTCCATACTCTGGACAAGAGAGAGTGAATACGTCCATAAGAAGGATATCTATTTTCCCCAGTTCAGCAGCTAAATAATAAGAGAACCAATAAACGCTGTTCCTTATAAAATGTTTTGAGGAAGTTCCATCGCCCTGACCATGCCTGAATCACAGTGGAAAAACACAAAGTCCTTGACAGAAAACAGAACCTTATGCCACCCAGACACGGTAAGGCGTGGTAACTCACCACTGCAATCCGCTCTGGTAATGACTCAAATAACATCCGCTGAGCACGGATAAGGAAACAATCCCCAAATAAACTTACAGAAACGGTAATGCGTGGTTACTTCACCACTGCATTCCGCTCTGGTGCCCCGTAGAAAATGGCTCCGGACTCCGCCGAGCTAAAGTTGCAAATAGGAAGTGTAACTTCAGAAACGGTAATGCGTGGTTAACTCACCACTGCATTCCGCTCTGATGCTCCATAGAAACTGGCTCTGGCCCCCGCCGAGCTAACGATACCACAAACCTGCACAGAACAGCGTGATCGCGGGAATCCTCACTGCGACACACTCGAAGAATGCTCACCGTCCTAAAATCTCCAGCGACCCTTAACGACGAACCGGAACTAGCAGCACTCGCGGGTTTCAGTATCCAGGCAAGGAACTCCTCAAATACCTCGGGAAACAGAGCTCCAGCCTGCAACAATCCAAATCTCTCAGAGCGGCTTTCGACAGCCGCCGAACTCCCTCTCGGCCGAGAGAGAGACACCGGAAGTGGAATTACGCACACCGTCCGGCGTGCGTCGGTCAATAATGTAGCCCTCCCGGTACTCCAGCATCATGGGAACTGTAGTCCGTTCCATCGGTGTGATAGGCGCAACCTCGACCAGTTCCTGACACATAGTGTATACATCACTTTCATGCTCCTCACCTTCCTCATCTGATTCCCAATCAAATCTACACCTTCTACATTGTTATTAACACATGGTAGCATTTCTTCCTTCTACTCACAAACTATGCTTTAACAGTGACAATTTCCTCTTAGCAATGAAAATGCCACCTCCTAAAGCCTCTAAATACGTTTCAAATGCTTCACGCCAATCCTCCCACGGCAAGATCTGATCACCTAGGGCAGCTAGGAAACAGGAGGCGGCGTAATAGACTGCATGACTAACACTTTAAACCTCACAAGTACAAAATGTGATAGTGCAAATACAACCAGCTAAAACAACAAATGTAGCCACGGTTTTCTTGTTAAAAATGGACGATGAATTAACTTTTCTCTCTCGTAGGTTATCAGTCTAGTGTTTAGTGGTAAATGCCCCACTCTGATAGTCCCCCAAAATACCTCCCCCTCTGATTGGCCAACAGAATCACACGTGCCACATGTGACAAGACCTCCTGGCTATACCACTCAGCCACTTCTCAGTTACAACATGAACAGCTTGGCTACACTACACAGTGCTGCCACTGTAATTTTCAATTTTTAATGCCCTTTGTTCTATCCTTCAAGATTTTCTTCATAGTTTATTTACTTATGCCACTATCTTTCTGATATACTGCTTCTCAAGGTGTGCGTGTCACCGTAATTTTAAAAAACATGCTGCCTGGACACACTGCACCTCTTTAGTGGTGAGCGTGTCACAGTTACTGCAAAAATTGACTCCCCAAGGTGTGTGTGTCACCGTACTGCTGACACGCTCCCTCTAGACATGCCGTATTTCCCTTGTGGTGTGCGTGTCACCATTACCTCACAAAACAACGTTGCATGCCTTGTGCCCTCACACGCGCCAAGGCACAAGCACCCGATTCTTCCTGTGCTGGCTGCCTCACGCGTCTTGATGCTCTCGCGCGCAGGGCTGGCTTTAGGGTGGTGCGACCGGTGTGGCTGCACTCCACGCTGACCTGGAGGGGGGACACTGACATCCGGAAGGTGCTGGGTTTAGCAATAACTTATGATTTAAAAGCACCTGCTGCAGAGTTCCTTGTGCATACAGCTTTCAGGCAGCAATAAAAATGTAAAAATAACTATTGTGATTAATGTTCCTGCTAGAGAGAGATCAGAGTTTTGTTTAGTGGCAGTTTTGACTCGCCATAAAGTAGCGCAGAGGGTTAATATGCCTGCTGTAAAGAACAGATAGGTATTTTATGTAGATAGCTGATTGCATTAGTAAACCAGCCATCTAAAAGAGACAATTAGTTATAGATTCCTTACCTTAGAATTACCCCCAAGCGTCAAACTGGATCCGGAGAATGTTTCGTCAGCAGTACACCTGCGCGTCGAAAGGTGGTGTCGTTCGGCTCAGCGTTAGTCGTTGGCGTCGTGGTCGCCGGGATGACGTCGCGGTAGCTACTTAGACGCCGCCCTCGCGCGCTGACGTCAGTTCTTTCTTTTTCCGCGCCAGCCAGCGCAGATCCGGAGAGAGCGGTACCTCCAGTCACTTTTTGACTGACTTTTTGCCGACTTTTGTCAACACAGTTTTTGAGTCTTTGACTCCTGGTGCACGTCAGGGATGCCCGGTTTCAAGGCTTGCGGTTCCTGCCGAAAGTTGATGTCGGTGACGAATCCACACCGCGTGTGCCTGTGGTGCTTGGAACGCTACCACGTTCCTAAGTCAAGTTCCGACTGTCGGACCATGAATCCGAAGTCTTTGTGGGAGCGGTCCCGAAAGCTTCTCGAGGCCCGGCAGTCGGCTCGTCACCGTTCGAGGTCCCGGTCGCATGGGAGGTCGAGGGACCGGTCGCGGAGCCACCACCACCACTCGTCTTCGAAGTCTTCGCACTCCTTAGGTAAGTCGAAGCACAAGAAGAAGTCGAAGAAGCATCTTCGCTCTTTGACTTCTCCCTGTCCGTTGTCCGACGCGACAAGAGATGTGGGTGGTCCCCTCCCTGCGTACGGAGCCCGAAGGGTCGGCCCCGAGTTTCCCTCCCTTTCCGGGACCCGGAGCGACCCCTGCCCAGCTTCACCAGTTTTACGAAGCAATGCATGCCATCTTTGGGCAGTCCGACTCCGCTGGCGCGCCCTCGGGCCCCACGGACTCGGCTGGGGGCCCTGGGCCTTCGACGCCGGTGGCTTCGGCCCCGGCAACGCAGGGTCTCCTTGGATCCAGGCCTGGATCCGGATCGGCGCCGGTCAACCTCATCACACCTCCACCGGCGTCGATTCAACTGGCACCACACCCGCAGCCGGCCCCGGTTGTGTGCCCAACCGGCGTAGACCCCGGTCTCCATCCCGACGTGGACACTGAGTCGGACCGGCGTTGACCGACGCCGGATCCGGCGCTGACGGGTACTTTTGTACCCTTGTTCCACCCTGGCTCTTTCAGACCAGATTGGCAACCAGAGGAGGGTGAGGGGGACTGGGAGGGGTCTGGAGACCCTTTAACTGACCAGTTGGAATATGATCCGGACTGGAGAGAGGAGTTGGGGGATGCCAGTGGTCTGGATACCTCACCAGACCTTGGCATGTTGTCTCCTCCTACCGTGGCTACGGAGGAGGGAGCTTCTTACGCAGTGGTGTTGCGTAGGGCGGCCGAGGCTCTCAACCTCGAGCTACCTACAGTGGCGGTCAGGACTAACCTCCTGACAGAGGTGCTTCAACTGGCAGCGAGCTCTTCGGAGCCCCTGCTGCCATTTAATGAAGCCCTAATGGACATCCTTTTGGGCACCTGGTCCAGGCCCAACACAGGGGCTCCTGTGGATAGGATGATTGCCCGACGCCACTGCCCGGCTCTGGGCGACCCCAATTTTTCCCTCCCAACACCCCACCCCTGAGAGATTGGTGGTCCAAGCCTCGACGTCCAAAGGCGCATTCCCCAACGCTCCACCTGATAGGGAATCCAAAAAGCTGGACCATCTTGGGAAGAAGATGTTTTCTTCCTCCAGCTTGGGACTGCGGTCGGTAAACACCGCATGTCTATTGGGCCGTTACACCCACTCTGTGTGGGATACGGTGGCGCAGGTGCTGCCCCAGTGCCTGGAGGAGGCCCGGGCCGTGCTCTCCCGTGCAGTTGCCGAGAGGAGAGACGCAGCCAAGTTTACCATTTGATGTGGACTGGACACCGCCGACTCACTAGGCAGGACGATTTCAACGTCGGTAGTCCTTCGACGCTACGCCTGGCTGAGGTCGACTGGTTTTTCCGGGGATGTCCAAGCTACCCTCATGGACATGCCCTTTGATGGCCGTCGCCTGTTTGGCGACAAAGCAGACAACGCGCTAGAGCGCTTCAAGGACTCTCGGGCTACGGCCAAGTCCTTGGGCCTCTCCACCACCCGCCCTGCGCAGTCTGCTTTTTGCCCCTTTCGTGGCTACGGAAGAGGTGCCCCACCACGTTCCACCCAGAGCCACAGGCCGGCGCAAGCTGTTTCAGCCCTTGCGCGGCTGGGGACATGGGACCCACCACCGTGGGTCTGGGAGCCAGCGAGCGGGCCAGTCCATCACCGCCCCCTCTGCAGCAGCCTCCAAACCCTCCTAGTCTAACCTTTCAGGTCCACCAATCGCCGGTGGGCGGCAGGATTCGCCATCACCTCCCTCACTGGCACACCATCATGTCGGACAGGTGGGTTTTGCAGATAGTCCGAAGGGGCTACTACCCCTCCATCCATGCCACTTCAGTACCATCGCATGTCGGAGGATCATTTGGCCCTTCTCCAACAGGAAGTTATGGCTCTCTTGGCCAAGGGAGCCATCGAGCGAGTTCCTGCCCCAGAAGTAGGTCGTGGTTGCTATTCCCACTACTTTCTGGTGCCCAAGAAGGACAAAGGCCTGCGTCCTATCTTGGATCTCAGGGAACGCCAACCGCTTCCTCCGGAAGGAGAAGTTCAAAATGTTGACGCTAGCTCAGGTTCTGTCTGCCCTCGACCCTGGAGACTAGATGGTAGCATTGGACTTGCAGGACACTTACTTTCACATTCCCGTCCTGCCGGCCCACCGGCGTTACCTGCGGTTCACGGTAGGTCACGAGCACTTTCAGTTTACCGTGCTCCCCTTCGGCCTTACCAGCGCCCCTCGGGTGTTCACGAAAGTGATGGCGGTGGTCGCAGCTCATCTGTGCAGATCAGGGGTTCCAGTCTTCCCCTATCTCGACGACTGGCTGTTGAAGGCGGTCTCGCCCCAGGCAGTCGTCTCCCACCTCCAGACTACGGCGGACCCCCTGCATTCGCTGGGGTTCACTATCAACTTGCCGAAGTCACACCTGACTCCCTCTCAGAAGCTCCTTTTCATCAGAGCGGTTCTGGACACAACGCAGTTTCAGGCTTATCCTCCCGAGCAGCGAGTCCGGGATATTCGGGCTATGATTCCGATCTTTCAGCCTCTATCCCGGGTTTCGGTCAGGATGACCCTGAGGCTGCTGGGCCTCATGGCCTCCTGCATCCTGCTGGTGGATCATGCCAGGTGGCATATGCGGGCTCTGCAGTGGGACCTGAAGTTCCAGTGGGCACAGCATCAGGGGAATCTGTCCGATTGCGTTCAAATCTCGGAGTGCACTGCACAACAATTGCAGTGGTGGCTAACGAATCAGGATTGGGTCAACAGCAGATCCCTCTCCCTTCCCCAACCGGAGTACACGGTGGTGACGGATGCATCACTTCTAGGGTGGGGCGGCCACATGGGAGAGGCGGAGATCAGAGGCCTCTGGTCTCCGGCAGAGTCCGGGCTCCACATCAACCTTCTGGAGCTTCGGGCGATCCGTCTTGCACTAAAAGCATTCCATCCCTCTGTCCGGGTAAGAATGGTGCAGGTGTTCATGGACAACACCACCGCCATGTGGTACTGCAACAAACAGGGCTGGGTGGGGTCGTGGACCCTATGTCAAGAGGCTCTCCGTCTCTGGACATGGCTGGAACATCAGGGCATATCCCTGGTGGTTCAACACCTGGCAGGTTCACTGAACGCCAGGGCGGACAAACTCAGCCGCAGGTGCATGATGGATTACGAATGGTGTCTTCACTCAAAGGTGGGGCAAGGTTTCTTTCAGCAGTGGGGAGAGCCTTGATTAGATCTATTCGCCACCGAAGAGAAGGCGCAATGTCAGCAATTCTGCGCCTTTCAATTTCCAAGGCGGCACTCGCTAGGCGACGCTTTTTGACGCGAGTGGAGTTGCGGTCTTCTATACGCTTTTCCGCCTACACCACTTCTGCCCAGAGTGCTGAAGAAGATCAAGCGCGACCGGGCCCAAGTTATCCTTGTGGCTCCGGATTGGGCACGAAGAGTCTGGTATCCCGAGCTGTTACACATGGCCATCGATCCTCCAATCCGACTGCCTCTTCGGGAGGATCTTCTGTCGCAGAAGCGGGGGACGGTCCTCCACCCGAACCTGTCCAGTCTCCACCTCCTTGCATGGAGATTGAGCGGCTACAGTTGACAGCCTTCGACCTTCCTCCCGAAGTCTGTGATGTTATCTTGGCAGACAGGCGTCCCTCCACTAAGACGGTATACGCCTGCAGATGGAACAGATTTGTGGCATGGTGCACAGCAAAGGCTGTGGATCCCCTTTCCGCCCCTCTTTCTGAGGTTCTCTTGATCCTCCTGTCTTTGGCCCAGCAGGGCTCTGCTCTGGGCACTCTGAAGGGCTACCTCTCAGCCATTTCAGCCTTTCTTAGGCTTCCTGATCAGCCTTCTCTTTTCAATTCCCCTGTTGTAAATCGCCCCTTAAGGGCATTACTCATCTTTTTCCTCCTGTTCCCTTCGTAATGCCTCAGTGGGACTTGAACTTGATGCTTACTTACCTAATGTGCGCTCCCTTTGAGCCGCTTCATAACTGTCCTCTCAGACTTCTTACCTTAAAGACTGCTTTTCTGGTTTCCATCACCTCTGCTCGCAGGGTGAGTGAGCTACAAGCTTTTTCTTCAAAGCCTCCTTTTCTGGCTGTTCATCCGGACAAGGTCGTCCTCAGAGCCAGACCTTCCTTTCTTCCCTAGGTGGTTACTTCTTTCCACATTGGTCAAACCATCACTTTGCCCACCTTCTTTCCGCCTCCGCATTCTTCTAAGGAGGAAGAGAAGCTCCACCGTCTGGATCCAAAACGTGCGCTTTCATTTTATTTGGATCGCACCAAGCAATTCCGGGTGGATGACCAGCTCTTTGTTGGCTACGTGGGTGCCAAAAAAAGGTCGGGCCGTGCACAAACAGACCATCTCTAGGTGGGTCGTTTTGTGCATTAAAGCTTGCTACTCTTTGGCAAAGAAGGAGCCTCCAGTGGGACTGCGTGCCCATTCCACCAGGGCAACGGCAGCGACCACTGCTTTGGGATGGGGAGTCCCCCTCAATGACATCTGTAAGGCAGCTACGTGAGCATCTCTGCACACGTTCACAAAACACTACTGCCTGGGCAGCCAAGTCTGGAGAGACGGCTTCTTTGGCCGTTCTGTTCTCCAGAACTTTCTGGTGTGAACTTGGTTCGCAGACCCACCTCCGGGGTTGGTATTGCTGGGGTATCTATTCTAAGGTAAGGAATCTATAACTAATTGTCTCTTTCAGATGAACAAGTTACTTACCTTCGGTAATGATATATCTGTTAGAGACATAGATTAGTTATAGATTCCTTACTGCCCCACCCATCCTCCCGGTTCTGCGAACTGACTTCTAGGGTCAGGGAATCCCTTTTAGGGCCCTAGTTTTTGTGCACCAGTGGTCAGTTTCTTGCATGGCTCTGCGCTTCTGGCGTGGAATGTTGTGTAAAAGAACTGACGTCAGCGTGCGAGGGCGGCGTCTAAGTAGCTACCGCGACGTCATCCCGGCGACCACGACGCCAACGACGAACGCGGAGCCGATCGACGCCACCTTTCAACGTGCAGGGGTACTGCTGACGAAAAATTCTCCGGATCCAGTCTGACGCCTGGGGGTAATTCTAAGGTAAGGAATCTATAACTAATCTATGTCTCTTACAGATATATCGTTACCGAAGGTAAGTAACTTGTTCTTTACTGCGCTTTAAACCAAATGAAACATATCTGAGAGAAGGGCGATGGAGAGATGAGGGGCAGAGATGAGGGGCTCTTTTGACAGCTGGTAGTGAGGAATCCGAGGAGGAGGTCATGGGGGCGGGGAGTGCCAAAAAAGATTGTTGCACCAGGTCCCCCATCACTAAAGCTGGCCCTGCTCGCGTTCCAGACACCTCACATGCCTCCACGTGTCCCACTGTGCTTGGCCTATCACCCGCTGCTTCAGCATATCTCGCTGTGCGTGGCCCTTCACGAGCTGCCTCAGTCACGTCTTCTGTGCTCGCACACCCCTTTTAAACTCACCTTAAAATAAAGACACGCACTTCCTCCACAATATTTCTTTTCTTTTACACGACTAACCGCATCTGCTGATATACTTGCCTACCGGGCGCCATCTTCAGACTTGAACGCTGCATAATCGTCCGTTTCCACAATAATGTTCCTTAAACGCTCCAGCTTGCAGCTTCACGATAAAGCTTCCAGCCCTTCAAACATCAGTTAGGGTTGGTCCTGAAAGGGGTGTATCCCATCCTGGTCGCCATTTGAAAGATCACACTGCACCAATTTAATTAATTTGGTTTTAACTAAGTTGCAGTTAAGACGTACAGCCAAACCTGGCAAAATCCAGTTAGCAACTACCAGTGCAGTATTCCAAATCCCTTAACATTCCACATACAATGTCATAACCCAGCAGCAGTTGCTAGCCTAGAAGTTACACATCTAATCACCTTGCTAATACATTTATATGCAATAGATACATTTACTACAATGTGTGATTACCTGTTACATGAAGGAGGATGAGCTTGTTCTAGGTTCTGCTTCCGTGAGTAGAACAGGTTTACATCTTGGCAGTTCTGATGCTACTTTAATTTAGTGTCATACATGGTGTCCCAGAAGGTAGGTATGGAATGGCTGATTGCAACATTGCTGATGTTGACAAAATGTTGATTGCTGGTCCATTTGGTAAACTTTGCATTTTATTCTGTTTAACACTCAGGATGCAGAAGGGACAAGGATGGATATTTCTGGATCACTGGAAGGATCGATGACATGCTCAATGTCTCAGGTAAAATTGATGTTTTTCTCATATAGTTGGTATTGTTATAATTGCGTTGTAATATCTTAATTTCGATAAATGAATAACCACATTGGAAGACATCTTCCATCCGAGCATTTTGTCACATTTTGAATATTGGGGTTGCCACAATAGTAACCATCATTGTTCGAGTTTTTTAATTTCTGATACTTTATTCACCTAAACGTTTACTAGAGAAAGCCACCTAAATCAATGGCCAACTTAAGCACAACACTTGTAAATACTGTCTGAATGCTAGATCTTGCTCAAAAATCTGTTTAGTGCCAAAGTTCTCAACGATCTGAATGTTCTTTCCTATTAGGAATTCTCTTTGCAATAGTTGTGTAATGCTGACACTTTTTGAGTCATTTAGAAAGCATCACTTGTGGCATGAATCCACTTTAAGGGCCTTGAAGCTTGGTACTGGTCATGACTATGTTTCTTTTGTTCATGTAAAGATAGAGCTCGGAACCCACCATGCTAGTCACAGGACCCGTTTTCTTTATTAGGCATTTGCATTTGCAGTTCGCATCTCTTGTGATGTGTATATATCATGAACGCATGACGCATGGTACCTGAGTTCCAATGCGATCTTTTGATGCATCTACAGGAGCACTCCTCCCTCTCCTCCTCTCTGTAAGTTTTTAGAAAATCTTCCTGCCCGTCAGACTTTGCATAGGTCATGTTTGGAGTCGGTTTTAGGGAGACTGGGATATGGGGTTTTATTGTCTGGGAGACAAAGGGTTGCTAAGTTATGGACAAGCATGACAAAGGGAGCAGGTAAAAATAAAAGTATCACACTTTGACAAGCACATGTTTGGAGTTAAAGATGCTCACCACCTGTAGCACAATGGTTGTAAGGCTAGCCTACCTCGCTTGTCAAGAAGCATGCTGTCCCTGCTACTGAAACTGTGCCCCAGACCACTCTGGAGTGTCTAGGCGACAAAGGAGCACACCCATGAGCTGTTGTATCAACAACTGAAGTCTCTGCTGCAGGCATAGGATGTGGTAGTGCACTGGGAGAACTTAGTGGGGCAAAGAAAATGGAAAAGAAAGCAAGACTCTGGACACGCAAGATAGGATGAAATAAGGAAATCTGACACACGAGAAGGTGGAAAGTAAAAGAACACAGAGATGGTTGAATGGCCTGCATCCACACAAAGTCATTTTCCAACATGACGATTGCCTGAACTCCCTCGCCCTCCCTAAATCCACATAGAGTGTACGGTTCACCACTATGATGCTTTCTCTGCGACTAGTGTCAGCAGGAAGCACCTGCCTTAATTCACATATTAAATGATATTTTTTAGTTAGCTGAATGGCTGGGGAATGATGGCCCTGTCTGCGTCATCAATAGGGACCAATATCAGTAATTGTGAACACACCCAGCTTTTCTACTTGTGTATATTGACTTGCAGGGAGTAAGCTGGTGTGTTCTCTCTTTTTGGGTAGAAAATGTACAAAAGTTGCACACTGATTGGCCATACTCTACTCAGTGCCCAGCCTTACAAAGGGTTGGGATGCCACTGTCTTGGTCCATAGACATTACAGAGATTGTATCCTTCTCGGCTCAGGTTTGATGCATCTCATCTGAGATGTCATTATCACGTATGGTAGCCTGGTAGCTTCATATCTGTACTCAAGAGAGTCAGAAAAAAATAAGGGGCATATTTACAAAAAAAATGTTGAAGCGCAGAGCTGCTCTAAATTCAGCAGCACCGTGCTCCGACTTTTTTTAAATGCAAGGATGCGCTGAATTCACAAGAATACGGCACACCCCTGTGTTTCCCCTAGTGCTGGTGCAAAAAAAGCTGCCTAGCACCAGCGCAGGCACACGGCCATCATGTTGCAAGGGTGCCTGCGCTGCAGGGGCGATTGTTTATGTGCAGGAAGGGGTGCCTTCCTGCACATAAACAATGATTCATGGTGATTTGCTCTTTCGATGTGTGCAGGATGCAGCACACATCGAAAGAGCAAAAAAACGAGGAGAAATTAATAATTTCTCCTCGTATCGCCATTCTAACGCCTGATAAGCCATGGCGTTAGAATGGCGCTGTTATCCATTAGTATAAAAATTCTACCCTGTTCACTCCGTCACTTCATTCCACAGTGTGTGATAAGTGCAGAATTGAGAGGAAAGGATGGAGAGTAGACTGAGAATGTTCTGTTCAAGATTTCAGAACCCTTCAAATGTGTTGACAATTTAAGCTGTGTTTCCTAAGTTGTGATCTGATCTGATCCATAATTCTGTAAATAATGCATAGGATTCGGTAATCCGTTTATGAACACCAGTATCTAATTTCTATATAATTGGCGACCTGTGACGCATCCAGTCGCCGTTTACAAAGAAAAGACGTCAGAACTTGCCGATTACAAAGAAAAGACGTCAGAACTCAACTATAAGTTATTACAGTCACAATGCCAGCTTCCAGCAGCATAGGTGAAAGGCAGGTCAGGTCAGCATAATTGAAGCAGCTATTTAAAGCAACTAGAAAGGGATTTTGGTTTTCTTTCTTCCGCTTTATTTTTTAGCTTACAATGACAAGCAGAAAGAACATGTTTATTCTTTGCACGCCTGAGATAATTAGAGAAAAACTAGAATCTTTCTGCATGTTTCTACATATTCCGAGGTTGTGCAGTTTTTTTTTTGTGTGTTTTTTTTAAACTGGCTTCTGTTCAACTGTTTCGAATATCTGTTTGCAACAAATAACTAACAGGTTTTTGATGCGTTAAATTTTGCACTAGCGGTTTTATTTGTATTCTTCATGTTTGCAAACATGCTTGCTCTTTCATATGAAAATGCTACTCACGAAGTTTTTAAGTGGTTTGTGGGAAAGGTGATGGTGTGACCATGTGTTATATGGGGTAAAGTACCCCCTGCCATACGTGATAAGGATATTGCTAGTTACCTCGGAGTTCAGTAACCTTATAAAAGAACTCGGCTTTCGGCCTCATTCCTCTATATGGTTATGGAACTTCTCGGTGACTTGCAATATCATTATAATGTACAACAGGGGTATTTATCCCTTATATGTTAGGCGTCCATCATTTGATCAGTGAAATTACCTTACATAAGAGCAGAAAATGTGTTCTTCAAGCCAAATTCTTGGTTCCACCACTAAATCTACTGCAACACAGTACATTTTTTTTAAATTCATAGTCTGTGTTTATCATGCCCACGAATGCCCTTTGGACTGTATTTGTATATTATTTTAATTTATTTATGTATGAAGCACAATGATTACCAGAAGAGACTCTAGTTTCACTGCACCTGAAACAAAAGAAAACTAGTTTTCACTGCGCCTGAAACAAAAGAAAATAAAGGGAGGGGGAGCATTGTTGTAACGTTGAAAGGGTAGGCGGGGTGACAGGGGTGACAGGGGAGGGACTTATCATGAGTGGAGTGTAAAGAAAAGGCAGTTCATTTTGAAAGAAGCAGGTGAAATGATTGTACTTCTGAAAAGACAAGTAGGTTATTCGAGAAAAACTTGAAGCTCTTTAGTGTAACTGTGAGGGTCAGTATTCACACATACATTCTCCTGCTCAGTCTTCGTCAGTATCTTACCATTTTCCATGTTTAGGTACATTCAGAAGACAGTGTGGACATAGCTTGCCTCTCACACAGTCGCTGCAGCAAATAATGGACACAATTTTGAAATTTGGAACATTTTATAGAATTGCCAATTTCCACTTACCAGTTCTATAACCGGAACATTGTGCTCATCGAGACACATAAGCAACCATTATGCTGCAGGAAACCTCCTCTTAAAATACCACTTATTACAACTATGTTCCCAACTCTATTTTATGAGTGGGAGTTGGAGTGGTCTGCTGAAAATGGCTTCTCAGTATAATATTTAATCCAGAAACGTACTACATAAAATTACAGTTGGAAAAAAATCTTAAATGGTGGAAGCAGTGCCTGGTTGAGCAGAGTAACAAATGCATCTCACGTAATATGTGATTTGGTAGCGGTAAGCACTAACTATTTTACTATCTGTTTTGGAGCGGTGAAACTCTTATTTTATTTCCTACTACCCCTTTGGTAGCAGGATATGACAGTGATTGCTGTGGTAAAAGGTACTTTACTGGCTGCGTAGTACCATCATCTAATTCCGTACTCTGATTGGCACTAGGGTTGTGGAGAAGGTTGCTACTGCAAACCCTTTCCTCCCAACTCCAAAAAAAAAGGATTAAGGATGGCATCTCACAGAAGTTAGTGCTAACAGCATTAATATTTCACCTGAATTAAATCTTGTAAAATACCATATTCCCTTATAAACCCCTGACAGAGGCGGCTCGTGGGTATAACAAGGGAGAGGGCCTTTAACAACTGGTGTAACCCGAGGCACAAGAGCCATAAGGCTATTAGAACATTCCACCCACTGAGGATAGAATGTTCTAGATTAAAAAGTGAGAAACAGAAAAACCAAATTAGAATGTTGAAGCGGAAGGCGTATACCAGCCATACTAGCCCTGAGGCACTTTATTATCTTGAATGGAGCTCCCAGCTTTCTAATGTTCTAATAAACCGTACCCTTCAAGAAAATATTATGCTCAGCAACAGAAGATGCAGATTGACAAGTATAAAATCTTGTGTCAATAATTTCTTGAACACTCCCATCTTTCATATGCGAGTATATTTCGGCAAACACTCACGACATTCTGCTGAATATTTATGGAATCTGTAGAGCCGTCCAAATTTAGGCTCGACCTTCAGTGTTGAAACACATATGATGGCTTTGCATATTGTCAATGTGGACACTGCACTACTATAATTATCCCACCCCATGTCTCCTTGACAGCTTGTACCGAGGTTCTGCACCACATTGTGGAACAAGGAGAGGTGCTCCAACCTTAGCTTTGTTGGTGTCACAGCCTACCTCTTGTAGGCCTTATGCAATCCCTAGGGAAGTGTGGTAGATGCTGGTGCCCCTCCTAACTGCATGGGGGCGCAGGCCCCAGAATTGTCCTGAACTGCCGTGTGTTATCAGCATTTGGCATTTCCACAACTGCTCAGGCTCCACATTTCTGATTCACAGGAAAGTGCCTTGAGATTATTTTATCCTGCCTGTCACTGCACATCCCACCACAGCAATAGTAGTATCCTCCTCATCTCTACTTAAGCGTGAGAACTGCTTACCATTGGCCCTTAAAATGTCCAAATTCCCCACATAGATTTCACTAGGAGCATTCTTTTAATGAAAACATTGTTTTATCATTTTCAGATAACAAAGGGAATTTCCTTTTTGATAAAAGTAGTCTCTAAAACCGCTATACAAGTGTTTATACTATAGACCTTATTTACAGCTTGCCCACAGTCAATTATGTTTCTCCCATTGTGAGAAATTGCACCTCCACTGTGCTAATGGCATAAAATATGCCATGGCTTGACTCTCCAATCACTGTGACATAGAGATGATAATTCTTCAGGTGGAATTTCTGCCATTGTTACCAATTTATAAAGGTTTTTTTTCTCCACTAGTACTAATTCTAGTAACGGAATTTCCTCCAATAAGAGACATCATTGCAAACACACCTCTATTGAAGTGTATGCTGTCCAGTTGAATGGATCTGCTATGGAAATGGCCCTCCATTAAGAGGGAATGGAAAAGAATGGCATTAGCATTTTCACTGCCAATGATAAGTACTTGCATGCAGTAAATAGCAAGGTCAGTGATTTTTTGAAAACGCCAACTCATGCAAAACCTATGTTCTCATAAATGTGCCATTTGTAATCAATTACATATGCAGCATATCAGAGGGAAATTTTACTCTTGCTTTCATTTTTCTTTTTTACATTTCCAACCTGCATTTGCGAAGTATATTTTTGGTGCAACTTCTACACATATTTTGCTGGAATTCTCACTCCTGATCTATTGTGGGCTTTTCATCTTTTCAACAATCTCACATTCATACTTTATCGCATATGCTGGCATAAAGGCAGTGTTTACATAGTTGATTTTTTCTGATTTTGGGAACTCAAAAAAGGCGTATAATGCGTATTTGATGCAAAGAAAAACAGTCCCATCAACCTGGCGAAATTTCCATTTGCACCTTGCTCTAAATCAGGCCCTATATAATTTCTTTCACTGTGGTAATATTTCAGAACTGGTCAGAACCAAAGATTCTATATGTCTTCAGATGGGATTAGTCTTGTGCTAGACTGGGAAAAATGGAAATACAGATAATTCACAACATAGTGATAAAAGGAGAGATATTTCTGATGATTGTAACTATTTGTTCTCACACATATAAACTCACATATGCACACACATACACACCTTGCCTATTGAGATCATTAAAATCTGACTTCCCCAACAGGTCACCTTCTTAGCACTGCAGAGGTGGAGTCTGCTTTGGCCCAACACCCGGCTGTGGTGGAGGCCGCTGCGGTCAGCCGGCCACATCCAGTAAAAGGGGAGTGCCTATACTGTTTTGTGATTTTGAAAGATGGAAAAAAGTTCACAGAGCTCCTAAGTGCAGAGCTGAAAAAGCAAGGTACTTTTATATTATTCTCTGTTCCATGTACTGTCCTTTGTCATTTTAACTGTGCTTGTGCTTTCTAGAGCTTTCTACTGTGAGATTTTTCTAGTCCTTGGAAGTTCTGAACGGTCAGGCTGATGACTCTTTCTGTGACTCTTCTCTAGACTGAGGTACAGTTGTCCAGACAGGCATTGATTCCCTTAGTAGTCTTACAGGAAAATTGACCAATCAGGTAGAATTGAACTTTATCTTGTATCTGACAATTGCATTCTCTGGGGTCTTGATGAGCCTGTCTGTTCAGGGTGGCGTGCCAAGTTCAATGCAAGCAGGTTGATTGTGAAATCCCAGTTGTGGTGCCAGGATGGCACTGGACATATATGGGGCATGCAAAATACCATGCATAAGAGCAGCGATCTCTTTGAATAAGAGGGTGTTGTGAAAGTGTGGAGTTCAGACATCCTTCCCAGAATTGTGAAGAAGGTCTTGGGTATTCATGCAATAATCTTTAGCAAAAAACACACTATGGCCCTGATTACGATGTCGGGCTCCGCACCGTAGTGAAGGAAGGAACCGCCTGACCATGGGTCGGCGGTTCTGCAATCCCAATTAGGGTGCGACCGCACATAGTGTGGTTGGAAACTTCCATTTTTCAATGGGAGCTTGTGCGGTGGGCTGAAAACGCCTGCAGCACAAGCCCCCATTGAAAAATGGAAGTTTGTAAACATCCCTGCACTGTATGGCAGGCACCGTATGGTGTGGCAGCCACCGTATGGTGCCTGCCACACGGTGCAGGGATGTTCCCCCAGGGCAGTATGTGGAGGACCAGGGGGCAAGTAGGCCCTGCTAGGGGCCCACAATATTGCTTTCCGACAACATTTCCATGTCGGAAAGGCCATGGAATGGCTGTCGGAAACCAACATCATAATCCTGACGGCGGAAACGCCGTCCTTAAGGGATTGTTCGGCCTTTCCGACTGACGGACGGGCTACTTGAGCCCATCAAAACTACGTCGGATTCCCCTGCAGGTTTAAACTCCGACCGCCGTCATCCTAATAAGGCGGACAGACTTTAAATCTATCATGTCAGGCGGAATGTCTCCGACTGCTGGTCAGAGGCTTTCCGCCTGACATCGTAACCGGGCCCTAAATTACATAACCATGAAGGTAACCATTATCCCCTCACTTCTTCCTTCCACACTATTTATTTCATTTTACAGCGTACCATGTTATCTTTCCATTTTTGTGTTGTACCGCAGATTACTAGTCATATCCCTCATAGGTATGGTTCCCATCAAGAGTTGATTCTCTTTTGAGCCTCTCCATCACAATGTTTCACCACCTACTGGGAGTTAAATTCCCAAAGAACCCGCTGTGGGGATCAATCCTTCCCAGCTGTGTCTACCTTAGGTTTAACTCCTCAAGCATAAACATACCCCTTCTTTAAAGAACCCTTTGCAAACAGCAGGGCTAAAAGCACCCACAGTTCTAGTCTCCTACAGCTGAGACCTTTCTGAATGTTCATATCCCTAGAGATAAAGTCACATTGAATACAGGTTCCAATGAAGAAGCTTAGACATCTGAGTTGAAATTGGTCAGAACCACAGCGGCACCCAAACTCCTGAGACAAACTCCTGCACCTCAAAGGCAAGGTCCTTCAAAACTCACCCAGAGCCCATGAAGAAACTCGCAAAGCATACGGCCCTCACACTCCAAGCCAGAAGCACTGCTTCAAACACCTCAAGATCCAGCTCCCAAACTTCCTTCAGAGCCAAGGTCCCCACATCCAAGTATGTCTCCAAACCAGACTAGGACGAGCACTGTGGGACAGTGGCTTTTACAGTGTGTGCTACACAAACTCTTAATCAGTACTACAATTGATGCACATGCATATATTTTCTCATTCGATGTCTGACATTTGTGTTGTAGTTCGTGAGAAGATTGGACCGATCGCTACTCCAGATTTTATTCAGAATGCCCCTGGATTACCAAAAACACGCTCAGGTAACTATGTAATAGAACCTCGTTCTTTTTTTTAAAACTTTTAACCGGTTGTTCAAAGATAGAGACATATTTAGCTGTGATTTGTTGTTGTGTGAAAATTGTATACCTACGCATGTAGTTCAGTGTACAAACACTGCTTTTTTAAAATGTTATTATTATTTTGTTTCACACAACAAGCATACATCATGTTAACCATCGTAAATGTCTACATCCGTATAGATTTTGTGATCTTTGCACTAGCCACAAAGACCCAGTACAAGTTTGTATGAATCAGCTGTACAAAGCGTTTTCGCATTCGCAAATTTGAGGTTTCGAAAAATCGGAGGGTTTGCGAATGCTAAAACCCTTTTACTTATGTGTGAAATGCTTTAGCGATTTGGAAAAGTTTTACCGAATCGCTAAATGTGTTTAGAAATGGATAACAATTTTAACGACCCCCCCCAAGTTGGGGTGGTAACCTATTTGCAAAAGGGGTTCCCTTGAGACGCTTTTCCCTTTGTGAATGTACAACAAAACTTTGTTTAAAAGGAGGAAGAAGTCCCTAGGACCACTGCCTCCTCTTAAACAAACCAAAAGAAAAGACGATTTTTTTGTTTTTAAACACAGTCTCGTTTCCTTTAAGGAAAACAGGTTGCATTAAAAAGAAAAAAAAAGTTTGCTTAATTAAAAAGCAATCACAGAAATTGTGGTCAGCTGACCCCAGCAGGCCACTGCCCCTGTGATCGCTGTGAATTGCATCATTAATATTCATGAGGTAGTTCGAATTGCGACCTACTACAATTCAGTGTTTTATTAACCAACCTATTAGTACATAGGTCGGTTTGCAAAATACTGCACTGGTCTCAAACATACTGGTCGCAAATTGCGACCAGTATTTTGCAACAGGTGCTTTGTACATCTGGCCCTATGTTACTTAATGCAACCCACAGCAGCTACTCCTAATATTGCATCATGTCCCAGAGGCTGAAACCCTCAAGTATTAATATAAACAGGCTTCCATAGTTGCCGTCTGGCATATGCCAACACTACTTAATTCATAATTAAAATGAAATTCTCCACGTGACATTCTCGAATGTAAAATGTACCTTTGGTATATGGGGTTCTGGTTGACAATATTTGTTGCTCTCGCTTTGATTTGACTGTGTACTATTTTTCCAGTGTATGTGTGAGCAGCATAATTGATTCATATAAGAACCAGACCGTTCTGTTTTTTTGCAGACATCCAGTTGCTATGTGCATTGGCTGCATTTGCGTTTAGGCCTTTGGGCTTTAGTGAGCTGTTACAATGCATCAATTTAAGTTTCTCTTATTTTCATTGGATATGGTGCCTATGACCCTTAGATGCACCACTCGGCGCCATTTACAATCTGTCCGTCCAATCCATGATAAATTGTTGTCCTTTTCTGTGTTTTGTTAAAAACTGATTTGGTGCAGCCTAGTAGTAGTCACTAAAGCCTGCTAGCTGCTGTATATAATAACCATGTGCAGTTCACACTACCTTGAATCTGAGCTTTCGCTTTAGTGCAAATCAATAGTTCATTAGTTTACAGTCAAACACCAAGAGAAACTGGGCAAAAGCACATCATGAAAACATCAGAAACATAAAAAAGTATCTCTGTTCTTTCCTAATAGGTAAAATAATGCGACGTGTCCTGAGGCAAATTGCTCGGAATGAAAAAGACTTGGGGGACATCTCTACTCTTGCTGACCCGATGATTGTTGAACTGTTGTTCAGCCAAAGGTGCGAGGCTGCCTCTTGAATCTTCACTTGTTTTCATCTGCCCTCGAGCATGCATCTGTATACAGGAACCGAACTCTGAGGCTGGTCCATAGGGTCTTCAATCCAAACTGTGTGAACAAGTCAAACATTCCATCTTGTGCATTTGTACCCCATCCCTACCTGCAATGAATAGGTGTTATTGTCAAACCCCGACAACTTGCTACTGTGCTGTTACTGCATGTGGACAATGATACTTTTATACTCATTGCTTTAGGGTGTGATCATTCTGCTGCTGAAGTCGTTTTTTATGTTTGAGCCAAAGGGTGTTTTTAATTTCAGGCAGCAGGTTTATTTTATTTATCTTTTTCTGGCCTTTTCAAACTCGTAAGCAAGCAAACTTAGTAGGAAATTCGAGCATTAATGCCAAAGCTAAGGACATTCAAATCCAGTCTAATCGTTTTTGCAAAGCTAGCTCTTTGATTTGGACATTTCCTGTATCAGAGATATGGACAAAACTCTCATTTGTTGTTGATGGCAACAAAACCTAGAATTCTCTATTGTGGCTAATAGGATGATCTACGAATTCCTGGGGGAAATGATTGGGTATTGCTTCAACAATCTTATGTTTCATACAGGGTTATTGGTGGAGTATTCAATAAGCTTTTGCAGATAACTGGTAGATTTATTTCTTTTTCTTCTGATTCATGTTCTCAACCTAGGAGCCAGTAGTTGTTGCCACCTGCAGACCTCATGCATTTTTGCGAACTGCGTCCGGCAAATATGCTCTTCTGTTGGTAAACTGGGTCCACTGTGACAAGCTGTTGGATTTGAAAGTTCCTCTCAACGTAAGTGGAAGCCAGTGCTGTTGTGTCAGGTCCAGGAAAACTACTCCAGGTATACAATAGGCAGGAGAAATTTGGATCACTGATGGTGGGGGAACTGGATTTGCCAAGATCTGGAGCATGCTAATAGTCCAGATGTGAGGTGACAGCAGCCCGAGCCCTGACCTTAAAGTTTCACCGCTCTTCTCACTTACAAACCAGCCTTCAAGAACCACCTCCTCTTATGTCAGGATCAAGTCCAAAGATATTTCTTTAGTACGCCGTGGAACAAAATGTGTTCATATTACACAAGCTGCAAAAAATGTGTGAATCAATTTCCCCTGTTTCTGGCACCATTGTATAGTTCTGAGGCTTGTCCCTGGTGTTTCTTTCTCTGGTTTACAAATCAAGGGCACATCAGTACATTTTAAGAAGACAACATCCTTTATATTAACTGTATATGGTCACATGCTGGCAAAGATGAAAAAAATCAGCCCAGGTCTCAGAAGTGTTCAAATTGCAAAAATAGGGCTTTCACTTGAATAGCTAGCTGCCAGTGTACCTTACATTTAAAAAAAATATATTATACAAGATTTGTATTTTGGAGGTTGAAAGAGAATGCTTGGTCTTTTTGAATAAAAACTTTTGTGACAACCAACTAAATAAGTGTCTGTTTAGGCCCCCAGGGTAAGCGCTTATGGGAAATACCAGTCCATTAAGAAGAGCAACAGTAGATGCATAAAGTTGGTAAAATTACGGTGACAAAAAAATTGTAAAACAAGTTATTATTTGTATTGTTATTGTTAGGATTTCTGTTGGAATTGAAACACATGAATATTGAGTTAAAAAACGTGGGAGACAGTCAAAAAGTGTTCTATCAAAAGCAGACCTTTACATCTAGGGACTCTCTTCACTCACCCTTTGTCTAGCCTCGTATATAGAATGTTCCTCCCTTCTCTCCAGTGTTTAATTTGTAAATACAAATAAGTGTAGTTGGCCCAATTTTTTTCTTAGGATTCCGCCACCGGCGCAGCCTAAAGCTGGGGTTTCTGAATAACAGGTCTATTTTTATGCCACCTCATTCCTCTTTCTTCCATCACTGACACCTTCTGTTGCTTTATCTCACTCTTCCAGATGCTTTTTCTCATCCCAGCTTTCTTCCTTTGTTCCTGTTTTTCTATTTTTCTCTTTCTCTTTATTTCTACCTTTCACTCCCATCCTCTGGGTCAAAGTCAGAGGATGAAAAATGAAGTGCGGAGTGCTAGTGTCAATCACCCGCAACACCTTCACAGATTTAGCGCCATACCTTAACGGTGGCTTCAGGAAATGGATCAGTGTTTTTAATACGACTACTGTTGCAACAGACTCTGCCTAAAGAGTAAAAAGAAGAAGCAGACTATGTAGTGGCTCCCAAAACTTGTGCAATGTGATTAAGGGTGGAGTAGGTTTCTGTGACCGAGTAAGAGAATTGATGCATGTTGAGAAATACATGATGCTTCGAAAGGCACCAAGGAAGCAAGACTAATAAGCACTTGTCAAAACAGTGCATATAGGGGGGGATTTACTAAGATTTTGCGCCGTGTTTGCGTCACAAAAGTGATTCGAATTGGCGCAAAATCTTTTTTTCCCAATTTACTTTCCAGCGCTAAACCTCTTTAGCTCCGGAAATAACGGAAAAGTAATGCAAAGCAGCGCATGACGCTGCTTTACATTACTTAGCTCCATGGGGGCGTGACAAGGGTGATGCATGGGCGTTCCCATGCAATCACCCAAGGTTTCTCACGCTAAACCCAATTTACTAAATAAAGTAGGTTGGGTTTAGCGTGAGAAAACGGGGCCCTTTCAGAGTAGGCGCAAGGAAGGAGAAATGCTTTCATTTCTCCTTCCTTTTCCGACTTGCATTGTGCAGCACGCATACAAAGTCGGAAAAGCTTTGCATCTTGTCTAGGCATGGTATTTGTACAGGAAGGGTACCTTTCCTGTACAAAACCTATGCTAGACTCACACACACCCTAGCGCTATGGCGCTAAGGTGTGTGCGTGACGCATGGCAGTTGTAATCAGCGTTGGCGCAAGGGAAAGGGGAGGAGAGAGCCATATCTTTGAAGATATGGCGCTCTCCTGCTCCCTCCCAGTCGCACAACGCAGCACAGCCTCATTTGCGCTGAGTTGCGTGACTTTTTGGTAAATCTCCCGCATAGTGTGCTGTGTCTATAGTTTGACAGAGACTTTTAAAATGTCCCAGTAA
Source organism: Calotriton arnoldi (assembly GCA_963921515.1). Classification (NCBI taxonomy): domain Eukaryota; kingdom Metazoa; phylum Chordata; class Amphibia; order Caudata; family Salamandridae; genus Calotriton; species Calotriton arnoldi. The sequence goes on from CAWUFW010000947.1 coordinate 3,146,059, forward strand.
TGTCTCTTTTCAGAAAGAATGTACCTCATTGTCTGTGAGTCATGGCCATCTTGATTTCCTGTTGGCACATCCTCCAAAGACTGCACTGTATTTATATGCTGTAGTGAGTATCATTTCTACAATAAACAAATGCTCACCAGAATAAAATTGTTAGATACCATTACTAAAGCAGTTTAATTTTGGACTTGATAGTTAAATAGCAACCAACGGTCAGAGAAGAGTTGCAACTGAGCACTAAACAGAAATGTATTGTAGACATGTATCTGTATATAACAACATTATTTATCAAGTATAAGTTTTGATCAGAAAATTCAATGATAAAAACATTGGGAATTCAGAGACAATGAAAAGTATGTGCAATAAAACAACCTACTTGTTGCATTTTGTTTCTAGGTTAATTAAGATGTAAAGAGAATGAATTTCCAAAAATGTTTTTGTAATATTTTGTTGACAGAAAAACTATCAGAGCCATTTATTACTGTATATATCATTCTGTTATAACTTCCTTTTACGTGGTAGTTACTGCCAACTTTGATACTTGATGTCTAATTTACATTTCTTTTTTTCCTATTTTGCTTATGTTTCCTTATCTACTACAAAGAAAATCTTCCAGTTTTCGATTTTCCATTAAAAACCCAAAACATTGAGTGGAAATATATTTGCTGCTTAATGTTTTTGTGGTTGACGTTTTGGCCCAATACTGTGGTTTTCCTGTAAAGTTAAAAGCTAGGCAGTCAGTACACTTGTGGTAGTGTAAGCGTGTACTTTTACCATACACAATGTTTTTCAGCTTGCGAAAGTGAAGCAGAAACATTTTTTTTGCTATTCCCTTTTTGAGAATATGAACGCCTGCATACCTAAATTAAGTCTGACTGTCAAAATTTCAACCAGTTCAACTTGATAGATTGTTACAAGTTTGTTATTGAATGACATGAATGGCATTAACACTGACTGTAATAAACTTTGACATTTTTGAATATGTTGAAGACATGCAAGCCTCTTCTAAATTATTATTTTTGTTTACCTACTTATGTTTAATTCTTCTCTTTGAGCATTACTTTCATCAGAATGGGCAGAATGGGTGTCTGACCAAGAATTGTGATGTATTACTAAATTCTTCTGAATGCATATGTAAGCTCGCCTTAACTGTGATTCCATTTCCTCTAGAAGAAGACAATTTCCATCAAAATGCCATTACTGTCAAATTGCTTCATTATTAAGACATTAAGCTGTACAGGTTGTTATGTTCATGTGAAGAGTTGCCTTCCGTCCGCTTATACCTCCTTGGTGTAATAAAATGCAACTTCCATCCTTGCATGTTCATAATAATGCGTATTGTATACATAGTTTACCTGCCAGATGTCTGTTTAACAAACCGTATTTTGATTGAGGTTACAAGGATCTGCAAAAACAAGGCCAGTGTGTGTGTAGTTTCCAATGTGTGCCATATTTACTGCCATCAGAATTGTCATATGTCAGGTTAGTTGTTCACCGTTTTAGAGTCCTTGGTTGGGCTCTCGCTAAGATAGCAGATTGCTGACTTTGTTGCAAATGACTTAGAAGCTACTGCTATGCATTTACAATTTATTTCAGGGTCCTCCGGTGTTAATGGAGTTAATGCACTTGCAAATAATGGCTTATTAGTCATAAGAACAGCATTTGGGTTGTAAATAAAGGGTTTGTTAAAAAGAATGGTTGTGTTGGATCCTTTTATTCATGGTCTTTCACTGTGAATTGTGCTTCTGGTGGTGTTTTTTAAATAGCCATGTTTGCTGTTCTAAATATTGGAGGAGTTTAAGACGCAAGTTGCAGTTAAATCTGCCATTTTAGAAAGAAAAGACTCCTGATTACCCAGGACACCTAAAGTTAGGAAAAGAAAATTCCAGAAAGGGCACTTACCAACTAATCAGTTGTCCGATAGAAAAGACTTTAAGAACAAATATCCTGCATCACTCTAGGACCCAGTGTCACATCCTCCCGGTCCACCACAAGATCAACTGAACACATTTAACACTTTGTATAATCTGCATGCTTGGGACATCATGACATTTGATCATTTTAAATGTCTTTGGAGAAGTACAAAAAGCACCGTCCTTTCACAGGGGTGTGTGTTTGACCACTCTCACTTATGAAAGTAGGACCCAAATCAAGCACATTGTGTGTGAAGTTAAATGTCATACAGAAGATATCATTTTTCTGGAAGGCCACAGATGAGGAAGTATTCCCAAGTCTGTTCTTACCTTCCTTTAGGGCCATTAGTTCTGGGGATTCTTGTATGGAGAGAACTGACCCACTGATGTCACAGAAAATTGAAATAGAAAATAGGTCTATCAACCTATGTTCGTTGCCATCACCACCATCCCATAGATATACCACTAAAAGGTCAAATGTATGTTTTCTGAAATCACATACCAAAAGCTATGTAGAAGGCTTTTTCAATCTCAAACCTTAAAGCTACACATTTGCATATTATGAGAGCCCTCCCATCCCTGGACTTTATTAGGATATCTCTGTGCATCTGCCAATATTGTGATTGAATATTACTGCATATTCTGGAATGGTCCTGCATGAAAGAGCCACCTCAAACATGTCAGTTTTATCAACACTGCCATATCAGTTTTATGAACACTGCCATTTCCTATAGATTTAAGCATTATTAATGACAAAGCTGCCTTGGGCTTCCGACATAAAACTGCATTTAAAAAATGACACGCAGACATGAGGCCTTTGGTGCTGGAAAATGAAAACATGAGGCCTTAGACGCTTTCTACTTAACAAATCGTCTAAAACATGCACCATTAATTCATAGTTTGACATCAATATGACTAGTTTAGATTTTGTCCTCACTACAGGAATGTAATTTTAACTCATAAAAAGTATTTAAACATGTGTGCAGTGCATTGAAATTAACACAACACTTTAAAGTGAAGAGAACTAACTGAAAGCAGCTTTTGATTTTGTTTGCTCTGAGAGCTTCAGATTGAGATGAGAGGAATGTTTCCTCTCTGTGAAAGAAAGAAGTCTTGTATAATTTACAGCCTGTAACCTGTTTTATCGTATTTAGTTGCTGTTTAAAAATGTTTCAAACAAAGCTTCATTTATTTCATAGGGTAGAAAAAACTGGAAAGCACACATTTATTTTTGTATTATTGTAAAATGTATTTAATGTTTCTTGCCTAAATATTAAGTTTTTTTTGGAGCTAATGTTATTCTGTTTAGTTAAAATAAAATGTTTCTTTAACAGACAGTTAGGAGAGAAAGTCATTTAGAGTAAGATTTAAATGTGTCGTGAGAAGGATTTCTCTCCCCTGATGGATGACGTGTGCTGACAGTGAGAGGTGGAGATGAACTTTTGAGAAATTCTGTATTCCAATTAGATGGAGAACGAAGATCATGCCACATTCTTTGCAACATCTTTTTTTATAAACGTGTTCCTAGCTGAGGAGTAGCAGGATTTTTCAGACTTTTTCAGATTCAGATTTAGAGACCTGGAGGGGAGGGCAGACTTTGATGGTGAACAGAACAGGTTCAGACGAAGCTGAACAAGGGGAGACAGAATCAGCTGGGATGAGGGCAGATTAGATGTAGGCTATGTGTTAAAAACCCCGAGCTTTATGCTTTGATTAATTGGCTTTGCCAAGGCTCATTTGCTCTATGCTTTATTTCTCTTTATGGGAGATTTTGCAATTATTAATTATTGATTTCATGCTAATCTCACTCTTGCTTTTATTCTTGAACGCTTAATGAGTTCAGACTGACATTGTTTGCGCCTCACTTTCTTCGAATAGGAATTCTTTCCTTTATGAAACGCGCTATATTGTAAATTATGATATGCTCTGTACTAACTTTATTCTTCTATTATCAATTCTTTAACCTGATTGATATCGGACTAATGATTGGAGAGTCAGAGAATCTTAAAGTTTGATTGGAAAATAAATCCCTTTAAAATTACTCACAACTCTTATTATTGACTAAAATATTTATTTGCATTTGATTATTTACCTATGTTTATGAAGGAGCTCTTTTGGTCAAAATACGATGGCAAAGATTCCTCACCTTGAGAATAGGCAGAAGCAGAAACGAGGGTAATTGTAATTAAAGGTAATGGTGCCACATTTTCTAAATTTCCCAAAGAGAGATTACGGTGAGATTTCCGCGCTAACAGTTTTGATAGCAGAGGATGATTCTACACCTTGACCAAAAGGAACAGAGTTTAGGGTAACACCCTGAATGGAGCTACAAAATAATTGCCCAAGTTAGAATAAATGCCCAAATCCCCAAAAAGTCCTGATTCCTGATTCCAATGCCCAGAACTTGAAGACTGGCAAAGCGGTATTAGAAGATTATGCAAGAAGGCAGTTGCTGAAGAAGGTGTGAGTATTAATAGGGAGAAATGTGTTGCTGTCACTGAATTTGTGGTGGCGGTAAATGTGTGGAGTGTGTTGGATTGTGGTGATGATTTGATTGTAAGTTGTCTTGCGTAGTTGTTGCGAGAACCGAGTGAATGTGGTTTTGGGCCCGTCCTGGTCCAAGTGTTTAGTAGTTTAAGTTGTTATCGGGTCCGAAGTGGCCTAAGATCCTGGGATATACACCTAAGGGTGGTCTCAGAGTAGCATACCCTGAATAAGTTTGTCTGCTGAGTTTTGAAGGTGCTTTGTGTGAGACTTCGTCGCCAGTGCCATCAGAGAAGGGAACTTTGTGTGAATGGGATGAGTGTGAATCGTGTAGTTATGCGCAAAGGGTAAACTGTACTGATTCGGGTGAATCCTCGCTGATTGAAATTTCACTTGGAATTGTGGGGACGATAGTGTCTGAGTTAGAGAGATTCTAAAATTTCATTTAGTGGAGCAGACAAGAAGTTGTTTGAATTATTTGCCTCTTTTGTCATTATTCTGTACTTCCATTTGTGACAGTCTTTCCTTTTTTTGTGTGATAACGTTCTCGGTCTGAGAAAATACATAATACAGGCATTTGTAAAGGAAGGAGGGGCAGTTGTTGCAGGGAATTGAATGACAGTGTGTGCCACGCTGCGATAGGTCGGTTGTGTGATTACCGTTTGAGATTGGTTGAAAGTCTTCAAGAATTTAAAACTGTAACAGGATTGGAGGAAAGAAATTTTACATTTACGGAATTGAATCAAAACATTGCATTGAATTATTGCAGAAATGAAATTGTTTAAAGGCTTTAAGAAATTTTTGGGAGGTAATGTGAAAAATTCGATTTGAGTTGGTGACGAGGCACCACCTGGGGGAACCCCTGCACATTTTATGTCTACAAATGTGGGACGAAATTCATGTTAGTGGATTTGCCAGTGGTGCAAGATTACTGAGAAAGAGGGTCCTTTGAGTTTTCCAAAATATGGTACTTTTGTATGGCAAATTATTGATAGATTCGGGGAAATGTTAATGTGAAATAAAGTCACCATCTAGAGCCACACAATTTGAAGCCTTAAGCATGTGGGAAAAGACAGTAAAAGACAAGGAAAGAGAGAAATGCCAGAATGAGACTATCGGAGCAGAGAATAATTATGCAGATGCTCATTGGGATGAAGCACTACAGAAAAGGAGGAATGTTATAGTTGAGGAACCAGATTAAAGAAAGCCATTACCACTGACAGACCTAAGAAAAATGAAAAGGATAAGATATAGGAAAAGGAAATTAAGGATGACAAAAAGCCTCAAACCGATAGTGATTTAGGGTATGAAATATTGGATGCATTATTAACTGAGTGTCCACCACCTTATGTGGTCCCCACTACAAATACTGATAATAGTGTACTAGCAAGTACTACAGTAGCTACTGCTTCTGTTGAACCAGGAGAAATACAGATTGAGAGAACTTTACAGACATTTCAGATTGGCCCACAACCTGTTGATTTGATACTGACAGAGATATCTCCAGGTGTTACTGCTCCAATTGTGACTGATTTGGTACAAATACTACAAACTTTAGCTGCACAAACAGCGCCTGGACAAATTGTAACTGTCCTAATTAATATGGTCCAAACTCAAGAAGCTCAAAGAGCTGTAGAATGAGTAATTACATTAGGGTTTATCTTGACATCTCAGAATTCACAGATTATAGAACGTAAACTGGCCCAGACACTTCAGGCATTGAAAGATGGGAGGAAATTGTCTTTACAACACCAACAGCCCAAGGAGAAACAAATATATTTAAAGATGGGATTCTTCAACCATGCTTTGAGGACGCAGCAGGGATTAAAAAGATAGAGAGCATGGTGGAACAAGTTGACTCACAACCAGAAAAAGAGAGACCACTTAATGTTTCAAAGTTCAAAATTTAACTTATCAGGGAATGTTCAGATCTTGAAAATTTGAACCAATATCAGGAAAAATATTTAATTTCCCTGAGTAAGGAAATTACAATATGTGCAGTAACTACACATGATAGACTGACTGATTTGGCCTGAAAATATGAAATTGATGTTTCAGGAAGTTTTCCATTTCAGGAAAGTTTCAGGGTACGTATGGATGATGAAGCAATTGATACAATGCGTTCTTCAGGAATGCGATTACACATTACAGAATTAGTGAAATACATTGGTAAATGGAGTGGTTTTGAGAAATTAGGAGACAAGTGGGCAAGGAAACAGGAGAAGAAAAGGAAACCACCAAACCTAGTTGAGGAAAATAATAAATAGTTTGAGGGAGAAGCTTCAGCTTATCCATTGTGAGAAATAGCGGGAGAAGTGCATGTTCATATACCCTGAAACAGAGGTGAACTTGCAGCATTTTTGAACAAATTTCCAAACTGAAAGACAAGCCTGTGCTGTGGTACCCACAAGTTGATGGATTTGTTGAAATTTCAAAGGTGTCGTGGAGTAATTTGAAAATGTTCTTTGACACTGCAATGCAAATTGAATTGTAGTCTGAATGTAAAGTTGTTGTGCAAGTGCCAGTGAGGAGACAATGAGAAATGCACCATCTCCTGTTGTTATGGAGAAAAATTAAGCAGTGTATACATTTCTTAAGGGCGAGTGCCACCAAAAGATCTTGATTGGGTAAAGGTTAAAAGAACCTCACAAGAAGTAAAAGAATCGGTTCATGAATTTTGTGAAAGAATGAGTCAAGAGTTTCAACACATTGGGAGAGAATGTCCTGATGCCAGTGACATGAGATTCTTTGCATCTCAGTTTGTTATTGGATTAATGCTCTCAGGTCAGATCAGTGTGCATATACAGCAACATGTGGTTTGTTGGCAAAGAAAGTTGATAATTCTGAAGGATGAAGGGTACTGTACTGATGAACAAGGAATGAAGCAGAAAGAGTTTAAGGATAAACTTATGATGGTTTAGAGGAAATCTGCTCAGGATTTCAGAATCAGTCATTTGCAGGGAATGAAGGTGAGATACAAGCTGTTGTTCCACAAGCAGGAGTAAAAGGTGCCAAAGGAAGATTTGGTGTTTCATAAGATAGAGGTAGAGGAGTTTTAGTTGGTCCAAATTCAGGTATGGATGTCGCAATGCTGAAAAAAGTGACCTTTTGCCATCTTTGTAACAGATTTGAGCATTGAAAGAGGAAGTGTAGACTTAAACCTGATGCAGTAAATAGAAATGTGCAAATACAGAAAGAAATGCAGATGCAAAATGTGCCAATTGAGCAAATGCAACTGTCAATTCAGAAACAGGTCCCAATTATACAAGTTCTCCAAGTCCAGATGGTCCCACAAAATATGGGAAACCCTAAATCTAATTTAAATCAGTTGTCCAAAGCAAATTTGAATTCTTTTCAGAACCAAAATCAGAACGCGTTTCAACAGTTTGCTGTATTTGAAAATGAGAGTTTTAGCCCCGATATTTCTGATATTACCAGATCCATTGTGAGAACAGTGGAAGTTTCAGAACTACCTTACTTAGGAAAGAAGATCCAAGTTGTAGGAGTTTTAAACAGACAGATTACAAATCCAGCCTTAGAGAAGGTTGTAACAAAATTAGGTTCATTTCAGGAAAGTTATCAATTTGTTGTTTGTGACTCAAGCACTGTAAGCCTGATAGGAAAACATTTGTGGTGCAAATTAAACAGTACAATTTACAGTACACCGGATGATGTTGAATATCTGACACCTGATGAGGATGTACAGTTTAAAATGGCCCAACAAGTGGCAGCTGTAGGATTGTTTTCAGTAATGACAGTTGAAAAATTGCCTTCTGATTTGAAAGAAACAGTAAACACAGAAGTATGGGAGTTCACAGAGAAAGATGTTAGATTAATAAAAAATACAGGACCAGTCTTAGTCAAATTGAAACCAGATGCCATGTATTCAAGAACACCATCATACAATTTAATACAAGAGACAGTTGCAAGAATTTCACTCGTACTTGAAGATAAACTGAGCAAAGGATTTTTGAGGGAATTGATTGGAAGTTCATGTAACTCTTTGATCACAGGTTTACAGAAACCCAATGAGAAGTACAGAATAGTGCAGGAGATTAGCAGCATAATTTTTTCATGTCCTATGGTACCGAATCCAGCCAACATATTGTTTCAAATTCCATGTACTGAAGAATGGCTTACTGTTATTGATTTTGTAAGGTTTATATCACAGTGCCATTACATGAGGATAGTCAGGAGTACTGTCAAAAAGAAGATCAATATCTGGGACACATAATTGAAAGAGGAGCTAGAAAGGTGTCACCAGAGAGAGTGGCAGCAATTCACCAGATGAATCCACCTCAAATTCAGAAAGAAGTCAGGATGCATTTGGGAATGGTTGGCTACTGTAGACAGTGGATACCAAACCTTTCCCTAGTGGCTAAGCCTTTCCTGAGGCTGACACACAAGGATGTATCTGATCCGCTTCCATTGGACAAAGATTGCACAAAAGCATTCCTAGAGTTTTTTTTTTTTTTAAACATCTTTTTATTAAACAAGCTCAAGTTAAATACATACTTTTGCAAGTATATCTGCATGTCAATACAATTGTCAAGTTTGTGGAACATTCGCTAGATACAAAAACATTGGTCTACCCTTCCAAAGCCTCCTGAGGATCCACCATAGGGGTTCCTGCGTTTAGTGCCAACTTTACATATATGTGAGACAGGAGAAATCAATTATACATCCATTTTTGCTATGTACATTTATGGGCATTTCAACTCCCTCTGTAGTTGCGCCAAGGAGTCCAGACCTTCTCCCATTTCTTAATACAACCGCTACTCTTGTACACAATTTCTTCCGCACGCTGGCACCAGTCTAAATCTTTTTCCCATTCCCCGGCCAATGGTGGCTGGGGAGCGCCCCACAGTCTAGCAATGTTTCGCTTTGCTACGCCCGCAGCCAGTGTCAACCAAATATTCATATACTTGGGGCCTTTCTGAATCCCCCTTAATCAACAGGAGCAACTCCCTCGCATCCAGCGTAACCTCCACATTTGTTACTTTTGCCATTACCTCCGTAATCTCCTGCCAAAAGGGCACTATCTTGGGACATTCCCAAAGGATGTGGAAGAATGAACCTTCCTGCTGGCAACCCCTGGCACTAAGCAGCGTCAGCGCTCTCCCCATTTAAACAGCTTGGTGCGTGGATAATATGTACGGTGTAGCACTTTTAACTGCACCAGCCGAAATCTTGACCGTATCGCTATTTAAGCATTCCTAGAGTTGAAAGAGAAAATGTGTTGTGCCCTGGTACCAGGGATGTCAGTTTATTTAAAAGAATATACACAATTTGCAGTGAGAGGGAGGGCTGCGCTCTCTCAGTGCCTGTTCAAAAAACATGAAGATGTTCAAAGGTCTGTGATGTATTTCCCAGCAACCCTTGACCCTATAATCACAGAAATTCCTAGATGCCTTAAATTTAGTACCTGCGGTTGATGTCAGTCACAAAAAGAGTGAGAATATAATGATGGAATGTCCAGTAACTGAAATGGTCCCTTACCTTGTGGAGTTGCTATTGAAAAATCTTGTGATCAAAACATGTCTAGATTAAAATGTATTGAGTCTACTGCTGGCAAATGAAATTGTTTGTGATGAAGCTGAACATGAATGTCTAGGTGTCATGGATCTATGCATGAAGCCAAGGTTAGACACTAATGAAGAACCCTTAATTGAGCCCGACCATGTCAATTTTGTAGATGGCCTATGTTTGAGAGGTAACGATGGCAACATATGCTGTGTTATCTATACATTATGTTGTCGAAGCTTCATGGCTTCAAGAAGATACAAATTGGCACAAGGCACAATGGCACAAGATACAAAATGGATTGCCCTTACCATAGCATGCAGTCTAACTGCTAAAAATGGGAGTCACTTGTGTCACGGAAAAGAGGAATGCTAATTCAGGTGCACAATATTGTGTCCTGTTAGCCTATACATTCAATGGAATTTTCACATGTGAATCTGAGAAGGACACTGTCTATCTAACGTTGGTGTCAATAACTTACACTTTGAAAGAGACAAAAGGGGTACAAGAAAATGTTTCAGAACAAGGTTTGATTAGAACACATTTTGAGAAAAACACAAATGACATCCAAATGTCAGCTGATGTGAGACCAGTGTTGCTGGATAGTTTGTCGTTTCCAGTAACATGATACATGCATGGACACACACACACTTAGAGAGGGATTCAATGAAACGTCTCTTTAGAAATAATAAGTACCACCAGAAGTTTAGGAAACTTGCAGAAGAAGAGTGTCTTTGAGATGTGACATGTCAACAAATGAATGCAGGGAAAGGAACACATGTTACACTGAGTCACATAGGGAGAATTGAAGGTCCCTTCAATAGAATGCAAAAGAATATTTTCAAAATGCCTGATTACAATGAGCTGAGAGATGTCCTAGTCATAGTGGACATCTTCACGAGATGGATGAGAGCCTACACAACCAGAAGAAATGACAACTGTACAGTAGCAAATGTGTTATTGCAAAAATTGATGCCCAGGTATAGATTGCCAGTTTCTCGGAAATCAGATCAAAAGACCCACTCTGTCGATGAGGTTGCGAAGATGATGTGTGCAGAGCTACAGATTAAACAAAGACTGCATTCTAGCTATTGACCTGAAGTTTCAAGTATAATCAAGCAACACAAAGATACCATGGAATCTTGCTTTGCAAAAGTCTGTCTCAACATCATTGAAGTGGCTTGATGCTGTACATGCAAATGCACTTGTGAAAATCGCAGATGAGAAAATAAGCAATTGCTGTAAAGGATTGGCTGATGTGGTGCATACAGTTTCTCACCAGGTTGCAGCTGCTACACCAGATCTGCATAGTGAACGGTGTCACAACCTCGATCTGAGAGATGGTGTTGTGATTGAGAAGCATATTCTGAAGACTTGGTTGAAACCAAGATGGAAAGGCCCGTTCCAAGTGATCCTGGTCACGACGACTGCTGTGAAGTGTGGTGTCCTTCTGAACTGGGTGCATGCCTCCCATACCCGTAGGGTCACGCGTCCCCTTGATGAAACAGCTCCTCTTCCAAAAGAGATGCCACTGGTCGAAAGGCCACGGGAGAGGGTCAGTCAAGCTGTAAGGGAACACACCGAGTCTGAAGCACCACTAGAGCAAACTGAGGTGGGACTAGAAAAGCAAGAAGTGGAAACTGGCTCAGATGAAACTGGTGTTGAAGTGATGAATGAGCCAGGTCCAGCCTCTGATGAAGGAACTTGTGCTGTGGGCCCACGAGTGGAGGTGGAAGAAAGCTGGCTAAAGGGGTATCAGACAAATCTGCAGTGGTCCCCTGAAAAAGCATTTGTACCCATAGCTGAAACGTTTTAATCTGAACGGAGTGAAGACATAGGTGGAAGGCTTGGATTGAAAAAGTCCAAAGGACTGATGGTGCTCTGTTGGAGTTATTCAGCACATGAGTGGTCAAATTGCATGGACAAAGTACTGAATGTCACACTGGATGAACTGTGTGATGCGAGACTTGAATTGTATGAGCTGCCTTGATTTCAAGCTTGAGACAAAAAGAACTCAAAAGCTGAAACAATAAGTGAGAACTATCAAACGCTGAAAAGAAAACAATAATTGACAATGAAAAGAACTGTTCTGTTAGACCTTTAATATTTGAGTTACTTATTTTACAGAAGACTAACCTAGGCCAGAGAAAAAGCTACAAGAAGAGTGAGGGATAACATTTTAGAAGAACACGGAGTAGGTTTAAGGATTGTCTATTTAGAAATCTGAACTGTTGAAAACTAATCATTCTGAGAAGCTACTTACAGAACTCTGCACTGAACATTTGAGCTTGGCTATATATGATCTGATTACAGACAAAACATGTGTTGCCTTAGAAATAGATGTCAATTTGTTATGTGCTCATGTTTTGTAATAACAGTGATACTGAGCATACTAGTTTTAGTAGGATTTTTATACACCTGATAGAAATTAGGTCTGCTAATGAAATAACCACGTCTACATACATTAAAGATGAGTAGCAATATTTTAGGTAGAGAAAACATATATTTGACTCAACAAATGAAAAGAGTGCTCTTTGAACGATGTCACATGTGAAATGAAGTTGGTGTGATGATTTGAATCATCAGAGGTAGGATTGAGAGAGCATAAACATTTCCTATAGATTTAAGCATTGCTAATGACAAAGCTGCCTTGGGCTTCAGACATAAAACTGCATTTAAAAAATGACACAGACATTTGGTGCTGGAATATGAAAACAAGAGGCCTTTGGTGCTGGAAAATGAAAACATGAGGACTTAGTCAGACACTTTCTTCTTAACAAATCATGTAAAACCTGCACAATTAATTCAGAGTCTGACTTTAATATGACTAGTTTAGATTTTGACCTCACTATAAGAATATAATTTTAACTTATATAAAGTGTTTAAACATATGTGCAGTGCATTGAATTTAACACATTTTAAAGTGAAGAGAAGTGAAAGCAGCTTTTGATTTCACTTGCTCTGAGAGCTTCAGCTTGAGATAAGAGGAATTTTTCCTCTCCATGAAAGAAAGACGCCTTGTATAATTTACAGCCTGTAACCTGTTTTATCGTATTTGGTTGCTGTTTAAAAATGTTTCAACCAAAGCTTCATTTATTCCATAGCGTAGAGAAAACTGGAAAGCACACATTTTTTTTGTATTATTGTAAAATATATTTAATGTTTCTTGCCTAAATAATAAGTTATATTTGGAGCTAATGTTATTCTGTTAAGTTAAAATAAAATGTTTCTTTAACAGAACGTTAGGTGATGAAGTCATTTAGAGTAAGATTCAAATGTGTCGTGAGAAGGATTTCACTCGCCTGATGGATGACGTGTGCAGACAGCGAGAGGTGGAGATGAACTTTTGAGAAATTCTGTATTCCAATTGAATGAAGAACGAATATCATGCCACATTCTTTGCAACATCTATCTTTTTTTATAAACGTGTTCCTAGTTGAGGAGAAGCAGGATTTTGCAGTCTTTTTCAGATTCAGATTTAGAGACCTGCAGAGAAGGGGAGGGCAGACTGATGGAGAACAGAATAGGTTCAGATGAAGCTGAACAAGGGGAGACAGAATTTGCTGGGCCGAGGGCAGAGTAGATGTAGGCTATGTGTTAAAAACCCTGAGCTTTATGCTTTGATTAATTGGCTTTGCCAAGGCTTATTTGCTCTATGCTTTATTTCTCTTTATGGGAGATTTTGCAGTTATTAATTATTGATTTAGCTTCATGCTAATCTCACTCTTGCTTTTTTGCTTGATCTCTTCATGAGTTCTGACTGACATTATTTGCGCCTCACTTTCCGAGAATAGGAATTCTTTCCTTTATGGAACGCGCTGTATTGTAAATTATGATATGCTCTGTACTAACTTTATTTTTCTATTATCAATTCTGTACCCTGATTGATATCTGTCTAATGAATGGAGAGTCAGAGAATCTTAAACTTTGATTGGAAAATAAATACCTTTAAAACTACTCACAACTCTTATTAATGACTAAAATATTTATTTGCATTTGATTATTTGCCTATGTTTATGAAGGAGCTCTTTTGGTCAAAATACGGTGGCAAAGATTCATGACCTTGAGAATAGGTAGAAGCAGAAACAAGGGTAATGGTAACTAAAGGTAATGGTGCCACATTTTCTAAATTTTCCAAAGAGAGATTACCATGAGATTTCCGAGCTAACAGCACCATTTCTGAAACTTGACTTATTACCCTGCTGGTTTGTGGATTTTGTGTATGTTTCAAAGTGCAAGTAGTGGTGATTTACCTGCTCTGAAATTATTTGCATAATAGTTAACACTAGTACCCCACCAGGTGAGATATCCTTGGAAGTGCCCAGAATTCACTATTATTGAAACTCAATCATCCACTGCTAAAGCTCAGCTGGCACTGACTATAACAGACCATACACATTTATGAGTGATCTATACAATGTAAGCAATTGATATCTCTGTGAAAGCCACTTCAGGTCCTGACAAACGTGTACGACAAACTCTTAATTCAAAAACAATACTACACAAAAAGGTCATACAGGAGTTTGTCTGAGGCTGTATGAATCTCATGTCCGAAACTCATCGCTAGTGCTTTTTAAGGACTTTGCTAGAACATGTCCTTAGAACCGTATTGAGGCACTGTTATGAAGCACAGCAGTTAAGTCATGTATGTACTTTAGAATCCTTTAGCACAATCCCTTATCCATAATCCAGGAATTATGAAAACTAATTACCATGAGGTCGCCTGACTCCCATAGCGTGGAATGTATTGCTTGTGTAGAGGGAACTCTAGGTCCCAGGATCATCCTGCTTTCCCTGTGTAGCTGGGGGGGGAGGAGCAGACTATGCCATTAAGAGCACCGCCTGACTCCCGCATGCATCCCACGCCCCGCCGTAGCCCGTGCAAAGACCAGACCAAAAACAGGCCCGTCTGCGCCCATCAGAGCTCAGATGAGGCTGGGCCATCCCTCTTGTTTCGACGCTCCAGAAAGGACTGAATTAAGTTCAGGGTAGGTTGTTTATAAGCTATCTCTTGAGAATGGGCAATAGGAAGGCAAATTCATTGATGAGAAGGAAGGATTTTTTTCCACCACTTCCTCATCCATTACTAACTATTTAACTGCAGTTAAGGGGGCAATCAATAATGAAATCATTTTGGTTGAGAAAAGAATTGATGCTGCACAGCCCCAGTAATAGGACTTGTCTATCAATTCAACTAATGTGAGGACTGTCAGTATAACTATTGCCCAAGGCAATTTTGAACCCAAAATGGCCGACCCTAAACGGAAACTTATTAGCAAGATCCCACCTAAATCTGTTTCGCCCTTATTAAATCCTCATTTGAACCCTTGCATTTTGCACAATCTTGTGCTTGATATTACTAATGGCCCCTTAACATCAGATAGCCCTCCAGATAGCCTCCCGTAATCGAAAATAAAAAGGAAAGAGAGGCATATACAAAAGGAGGGAAAGGCAGCTGGTGGTCACTCCATAAATTTGTCTCTTGGTGATAATGTTATCCGTGGTGACAATTTAAGAATGAAATGGGTGTTGCGGATTTTTCTGGTGCAAAGGTTCTCCAAGCTACAAGATAAATTGATGGACCACACCACAGATTTCTTTGGAAAGTTAGAGAATATGTTGACATTTTTTTGTGTGAAATGTTTTGAGAAATTTAATAGCCTGGAAAATTGACTTAACTCTCTAACCTAATCCGATTGTTCTTGTTCTTGTTCCTCCCGTTTTATTAGTTAGGGTCTGGATAACAATGTTGTCCCACCGACACCTAATGCTCAAAGTATGCAGGGTGATAGTACCTACTTGACTACTGGTTGCTGTCTCACCATCCCTAGTGGACCAGTACAACAGAGTTTGTATGGTTATAGTGTCAACCTGTCTATTGGGGTGGTTAGATCACCCCATATGGATTACTACATCTGGACACTGTTCAGTCTACTTTTCCTAGATCGAATAGGGGGACTACAACCAATATAAAACATAAGGTTACCCTCCAACTCCATCCTGAAATACACCTTATGTTGTTAGATGCGGCTCCACCGCTCTAGTGCTCATTCTCCACTTCACTCCCCATCGCCGCCCCCTGCGTGCCCATATGTTGGTCAGTCGATTGTGTATGTGTACCACGTTGGTTCTCCTCCTCACTAGTGGCTTGTAGTGCATTGAGCAATGAAGTCCACGCCTCTGGGTGGTCCTGTACTTTGTCGTCCTACATACTGACTTTCCTGTGTGTCTCCTCCGCCAATGCCCATTCCACTATATCTTTATACCATAGAGCCACCAAGTTGGCCCTCTCCTCCAGCCAGCCTATTGCCATCCACCTTCTTGCCAGGATAGTGCCAATTGTTGCAATTTGCAGGGTATTTTCCCCCTCTGTGCTGTCTTATGACGCCCAGTTGGCAGGTCGGTGGCGCTGCCATTAATTCTATTCTTGTTACTGCACACAATGGCATGGTCACAGCTGACCAGAAGGCATGCACTGCAGGACAGGTCCAGGCCAAATGTAAGAAGGAGGCTTCCTCCTCTCCGCATCTTGGACAATCTGTATTCCTGCCCCTGTACATCCTGCGGAGCTTAACTGGGGTTAAGTATGTGCAGTGCACGAAATTAAAGTGTCAGTTTAAACCTGCCATTGCATGAGACCTGATTCACCAGCCCACAGCCCATTCACCACTCGCCATCCAACAAGGGTGAGTCAAAGTCCTTCCCCCACGTTCGTCACGCTTTGGGTTCAGCTCTGTTGTCCTTCAGAGCCTCATAGAGTTGCGCCACTAGATGTTGAGATGCACCACTGTCAGTATAACTTGTAGAGTTCCTGTCTGCTTGGGTGTGTTGGGAAAATCCGGCCAGATTTCTGGCGCTGTTTTGGCTATCTTGGCTGAAGGAATTGGCCGCTGTATGGAGAAAGTCTACAGAGCCTCAGCGAAGATGAGGAACCTTTCCCTGGGCTAGAGGTCTCCCAGGGTCTCACATCCCCCTCGTTCCAGCGTGCAACTGACATGTCCGCACTGATGCAGCAAAATGGTAGTAATGTCCACAGAACTAGCTCTCTGGCAAAGCACCCTGGTGATCATCCTTTACCACACTTCTGCGACCTGCTGCACCACATAGGGGACATCCCTAGTTGCCCTTGATCCCCTCATTAGTAATTACATCAATGATAGGGTGCCACGTGCACCATGCAGCAGCTGTTTCTCCCAGTTGTCCTCCTCCACTGCCCAGTGCGTTGAGTGCTGCAACTTAGAGGCATAATAGTAGAGTTCTAGATCAGGGAGACCTATGCCCCCTTCCTGAAGATCCAATTTAAGTAGAGGCAGTGCCACCCTGCTCCGCTTCCCCGCCCAAACCAGGGAAGCCATGAGTCTGTCCAAGGTCTTGTAAAAGTTGCATGGCAGCATAGATAGTGAGTTTTGTATTAGGTACAGACATCAGTGCAGAAACACCATCTTTGCCACGCCTAGCCTCCCCACCACCGAAATCGGCAGCGAGTTCCAGAAATGAGTCGACTTCATCAGCCCGCTCAGTAGTGGTTCAGTACTATAACGGCACTGTCCCTCCAGGGTGTGGGTCGCCATAATGCTCGGATACCGAACTTTTCTAGTTTCCCACCATAGGCCTAGCTCAGGCAGGGGTCTCACTCAGTGCATCTAGCGGAAACAGAAGCAATTTGCATCTGTTGATCTGCAGTCCCGCCACTGCTCGAAGTCATCCAGATGCGACAACTACAGCGGTACCGCCTCCATGGGTCTTATGAACAATGCGTCATATGCATATAATAGTGAGATGCATTGAGTCCCCCACCACAATGCCGAAGACCTCTATGTCTCTGAGAAGTCTTGTCGCTAGGGGTTCAATGCCAAAGCAAAGTAGAGTGGGGATAATGGGCAGCCCTGCCGTGTTTCTCTTCTCACTTCCCATTCTGCAGAAACTACCCCACCCGTTCTGCACTCTGGCTGTGGAGGCTGTAAACAGCAGCCTCACCCAGCTACAGAAGTTGAGTTTTAATCTCATCCTCTGCAGGATCTGCGGCAGGTATGGCCAATCAAGGGTGTCAAAGGCTTTGTTGATGTCCACCGATGCCAGTACCAGTTTCTCCTGGAGTGTAGAACATGAGCAAGTCCCCGCAAATTAAGGGTCGTGCTATGGCCTGGCATGAATCCACACTGGTTTTCATGCATCAGCGACCCCACAACCCTGCGCAGCCGCTCTGCCAAAGGCTTGCACACTATTTTGGCATCCACATTAAGCATAGTAAGGGGTCTATAGGAGGATGAGCTCAAGTCATCACCCCCGGTTTGGGTACCATGCAGATCACTCCCTCTCGGAGAGTAGGGGGGGAGCATTCCCCTACCCCTTGTCTCCTGGAACCCCTCCAAAAGAGGTTCCTCCAGTTGTGCTGCATAGGTCTGATAAAAGTCCACAGGGAAGCCATTGCTACCCAGTGCTCTACCTCTGGCCATCTTCCCCAGAGCCTCCTTTAGTTCTTCTAATGTAATGTCTGCCTCTAGTTCCTCCCTGAGCAGTTGCAGCAGCCACCGGAGTTCCACTTGGTCTAGGTATCTCACTATATCAGTCTAGTTCACTCTGCAGCCCTGCCAAGTACCACACATCAGGCATTAGGCTAACGCATTTCAGTGTGGTGGTCCGCATCACCGCACTGATATGCAATATCATGCATTATAGCGCCTCCTCAGCTGTGAAGTTGGAGTGCTGCTATAATGCACCATACTGAGAAAGCTGCAGTGGCAGCTGCGCGCTGCTCCCGGCAGCTCAAAGGCTGGCTCATCTTCACGCAGCTCTACTAGCTGCAAGTATTCTGCTACAATGTATGTAACCCAGTACACGCACCCGACACCTCGTGGCACATTTGATTCACGGACTGACGTCAGGAGTCAGTGCCGGGGCTGCCCAAAGGCTACTTCCATTCCCAGCCACTGTGAGTTTGTGAGAACAAATTGGCTGCGGCGCGAACGGGCAGCATTTTATGAAGTTTGTAGTGGGTAATCATGGTTATGATCCCGTGACTGGATCTGATCTACCAGCAGCAGACTCTAGAAGTACATGCTGTCGGCAACATGGAAGAGCCACTTGCACTGTGGCTGTATTTATTAATTGATCCCGTGACTTGATTGACCCGATCCCACCCGGCACCGGCAGCCAGGCTGAGTGTGAACCACTGACCGCAGCGGCCACAGGAGTGGTTGTCCTCAGCCCAGAGCACTGTCACCAGTCCAGTGTTTGTGCCAGAATCATGAGGCGTGGCGTTGGTTGCCGAGGGAATATAGTTACTGTGCCTGATTCTCCTAGTTGCACTTTACTTGCTAATAAAAGTGCGCATCAGTCATCCACAGCTGCTTGTGGCCATGTTACCAAGAACTGTGCAAACACGCAGTCTGTCTCAGTAGTTTTGTGCGTTAGTGCACTAACTCGTTTTGGGCAGGGGTGACTTAGAGCCACTGACTGTGGTGCCACTGAACTCGCAGGTAGCGGGCAACACGGCGGACCCCAGCCGGGCGGTAAGCTGCTCAGCTATTAATTATTTTTATTAGTGTGAGCTTTATATGTTTTCCATTGCTTGATTTTGCTCGCGAGAAAGTGTCACTCATAGTCGTTGAAATGCCACTTATAATTGCACTGAAATAATGAAAATGTTACACATAGCAATCTGAAACCTTGAAAGCTATGGCTCTGCTGCCTCCACTGTACAGTTCTCTCAGGTGTTCTCCAAAGGGTTTCATTGATAAATCGCTGGGACGTTGAGAGTGTCCTAACTGGACGTGGTGGTGTAATAATCGGGACCCGTTAGTTTCTCATTTGATGAGCCAGGCGAGCAATTTGCCCGGTTAATCCCCTTCACGGTGCAGCCTTTGCCTGCATTCCCAACGTGTTAGTCTGTCCAACCTGTCCCATGTGTCTTCCAGTTATCGCTTGAGACCCAGTAGTGTCACACTTGCTACTGGTGAAGTGAGCTAAAGAATGATGATGGATTCAACCCAGATCTGGGACTGGGGGGTGAGTGTCTGAAAAGTTTCAGCGCTCCGTTCATCATCACCTTGTGTTTGCTTTGTTTGCCCTACGTTGGCAGGGTATGCCCAGACGTGGGTCCCTTGCTCACTTTGCCACTGGACTCAAGCTAGCCTGGCTGATGAGGGGTGTTACCCCGAAACTGGTACCAGGTTGCTTGTTTCCGGTACAGGGAAGACCTGGTTTGGCAGTTCGGGCTGGACTGTTCCGATAAGGAACAGCGTCAAGACTGATTTGCATACAGCTGGGTTTGAACTGGGGTGGCGAAGTTAGCTAAAGAACGATGATGGATTCAACCCAGCTCTGTGACTGGAGGTGAGTGTCTGAAAAGTTTCAGCGCTCCGTCCATCATCTCCTTGAGTTTGCTTTATTCGCCCTAAGTTGGCAGGGTATGCCCAGACGTGGGTCCCTTGCTCAATTTGCCACTGGACTCAAGCTAGCCTGGCTGATGAGGGGTGTTACCCCGAAACCGGTCCCAGGATGCTTGTTTCCGGTCCAGGGAAGACCTGGCTTGGCAGTTCGGGCAGGACTGTTCCCATAAGGAACAGTGTCAAGACTGATTTGCATACAGCTGGGTCTGAACTGGGGTGGCGAAGTGAGCTAAATAACGATGATGGATTCAACCCAGATCTGTGACTGGGGGCGAGTGTCTGAAAAGTTTCAGCGCTCCGTCCATCATCTCCTTGTGTTTGCTGATGAGATTAATGCCCATGACCTAGGTGATGATAATTTTGATGAGTTTATTTTGGATGATGATGGATGGGACATGGACTACAATAAGGTAGAGAAGTTGAGGAAAGAGAAGTGAAATGTTAAGGATCCTCAGGGTGTAGACATGTTCAGCCCAAACATGATCAGACATCCAAGGAGTGCAGACTGGTGGCCTATGTCACATGTGGCTGATTTTATTAAGTTATGGATTAAGAGGCTGTTAGAAAAAGAGGCAAGAGCCATGATGAGCGCTGTATGCTCTCGTCCGGTATTAGAGGATAAGGCTTGTATGACCCTAGATTTGGATCCGGACCTTATCAGTTTCCTATTTAGGTTGGGTCGCGATCGTAGAAAGGGCCTAGAGAGGGCATTAAAACCATGCCAAGATAGGCTGCTAGATGTAATAGGACCTTTAGCAAGGATACTAGATATGGCTGAGTAAGCCAAATCGAAGTCGCTCCATGTGGATACAGAATTATTGCGTGGAGGGTCACAGAGGGCGATATGTTTCCTAGAAAACACCAATGCGGCATTGATGACTGAAAGGAGGAAGGCTGTAGTAATGCAAATTAGTCCTAAATTGCGGGACTATGCGGAAAAAAAAGAGCCATCAGAAGACCCTAAAGGGTATTTTTATGGAGATGGTCTGGTGAAGGGTGTGGGAAAATATGTTTCCACTTTCACCAGCCTAAATGAGGTACAGTCCTTGATGAGGAGAGTTTTCAGGTGCCGTGTTTTTGACAGGGTCGGAGCAAGGGGACATTTCTCTGGCCCGTCTTTTACAATGTCCCAATACCAAGCTCACGTAGAGGCTTTCAGTCCGCTACAGGATTTTACCCTCAGAGAGTACGAGGTGGCAGAGGTTGTCAGGCCAAGGGAAGGGCATAGTTCTCCCAAGGTAAGTATGAAGACATCTTTTGGTTCTTCCCTAGGAAAGGTAGGGGGTCACTTACAGAAATGTATGCACAATTGGAAAGTTTTAACAAGGGATCAATGGGTCCTAGATACTGTAAAGGGTTACACAATAGAGTTCAGGGATTTCCCTTTTCAAACAGTGGAACCAAGACAGATGTTATTTCAGAAGGACCAGCAGAGGTTGGTGATGGCTGAGATTTAAGAGATGTTGAAAATGGAGCAATAGAGAAGGTGTCAGAGGAAGAAGTGACAATTGTAAGCACAATGTTTTTTGGTCAGGAAAAAGGTCAAGGGTTGGCGGCCCGTGATAAATTTGTGAAACTTGAATTGGTATTTGGTATACAGACATTTCAAGATGGAGGGTATTCATCTGTTAAGAGATATTTTGGAGCAGAGCGACTAGTTGGTAAAACTGGATCTGAAAGATGCTTATTTTACCATACCAATAGCGAAGGAGAGTCTCCGGTATCTTCGATTTAGATGGTTAGGGTACCTTTATCAGTTCACTTGCCTGCCCTTCGGACTGGCGTCAGCTCCTTGGTGTTTTACGAAGGTATTGAGGCCAGTAGCCGCATTTCTCAGAGAAAGGGGTGTACGAATGATAATGTATCTGGGTGATTTTCTGATTATGTCACAGGATCAAGAGTAGTTGAAGGCTCAACTTCATTTAGTTGTGAGTCTCCAAGTGATTTCGATCCGGCTGGAGATGTGACGGGTTACCGCTACGTTACGGCATATTTGATGGGCTATCATACCTGTGGCCTTAATATAGGCCGATGTTTCTTCGAAGTTTGCCAGCCTGGGACGTGACGGAAATACATATTTTGGAAATATATACATGCCATATTTTACATATGAAGCATCTTGAGAGGAATTTGGACAATTCAATGAGTTATTATTGCATAAGCCCTGATGAAGTTCAAGTGTAAACTGAACGAAACGCGTTGGCTGGATGTTGTGCGTTGATGCAAAGAATTTGAATTGAATAAATAAAGAAAGAATTAAAAGGATTACCTGACCTTAAGCATATCCTTATTGATTGTGGACAATAAGTTTGATGGTGCACTATTCCAAAACTCAAGATTTCTGTTCTGCGTTGCAGTTGCACCAAACGACAGCAGGTGCAGGAATTGTTGTGCACATCTGCATAAAAAATATACTGAAGAAGAAACAGAACAGTGAAGTGCTGCTTTGACAGTCCGCCGTCGTGTGTGCTGTATTGTTATATGTACACATGCTTGTTGTGCTGCAGAAGATGGGCTACCTGTAAAGTTTTTACCACAGTAAGAAGGGTGCAGGTAGTGTGATCATTAGCACCTTCAGATCTAGGTTATTTTTAGCAAATAGCATCTTCTTGACAACTGTTGTATAGAATGTACACTGTTCTTAGTAGATTCTTTTGACTACTCCGCGGTGTATTTCTCATGAGAGTTTCACTGTTTCCAAACAGTGTGGTATGTAGTGAACTCTCTCCATAGAGTAAACATTGTTTACAGTACTCAGCTCTCAACTGATTTCAACTTCATTTCTTAATGTAGGTTCAGTGTGTGTCAGTGGTTTGATACAGATAAAAATAATCCATAGTAGGGCATTTGTTTTAGAATTGCATTCACTATTCTGGCTTTTCTTGAACAGTTGTATACAGATTGAACACCGTACTCTATGAGGGTTTACCACACATCTGTGGTGATCAATTAAGTCATTTGCGATGTCATCAGTAATGTCATAAATTATGTCATAGAACATGTCATGAGTGATGTCATATGCGACGTCACATCAGTGCATGGTGGGGGTGCAAGTTATAGTTAACGCTGCTAACTAGAAGTGCTGAATATCTGTGGTTTATTTGGTTCAAAACTTTAACCCCTTGTGTGCGCGGCCGATTTTCGCCCTGTGCGGGGCGTTTCATTGAGTGGGCGGGTTCATGACGAGCTCAGCTCGTCATGCGCACACGAGCACTGCGCAGCATGACGAGCTGAGCTCGTCATGAGCATAGAAAGGGTTAATGTTGTCACTGAGAAATTCACCTAACTTTAAAGTTACTTTAACCTTTGTTTTTTTCATTGAATATATATATGTTGGACTTGATGCAATAATTCCTCTGTTCCTTGACAAAAGAATCCAAAGTTCAAAAAGGAAGTAATAGTGCCAAAAGTCTTTGACTAATAAAGTCTAATTTCAAAACAGTTCAAGTGTGTTTTCATACTTGACTTGATTTCCAGAATTCTTCTCTGAAACAAAAATGTCTTTCCACGAACTCAAGACAAAGATTGTTTCTCAAACCAAATAACAAATCAATGAAGGAAAGGTCCTACCTGCAGCAATAGAGTAGCATGTTTGTCTTGCAATGATGCCTTGACACAGGTAGCAAGTTATGCCCCATTATGCAAGATGGCCATTGCCATCTCCAAACATCTCCAAACAACCTGAGAGTTCCAGGCTTTCTGTGAAATGTAGTTTTGTAGCAAGACTATGTGTCTGAAGTCTTATACCAGATGCTGCTGACACTCTGTGCACACCAGCAGTCTTTCCGTCCATGAAATAAACTTGCCACTGGCACACTGGGAGTATAGCCTTGCTGCTCCCACCAAGCTTCGATGGCTAAGACTTGTCTCAGGATCTGCGCACTGACAGTCATATGGCATACAGTTGGTTTTGGCTTTATTAGTGGTTAGGTCCCTATTTTTACACAACATGCAAAATCAACTGATTCTGCAGCCCAAAAGAGGATTAGAAATAAGGAGAGCATCCTCTACCAACAGCAGAGTTGTTGGTTGGTTGCTGATTTTTATTCCAGTTTGTAAATCACAATGTGTCAAATGTGTGACAATCCCAATAGTAAGTAGGAAAATACAGACGGGTCTTAGACATAGCCCTGACAGATTTTAGTTACCATACAAAATTTGTCAGTTACCTCCTTTACCCCCAATTCACTTTTGCGTGATTTCCTTCAGTCATGGGTTGTATGGGACCCCCATAGCTTAAAAGGCCTCCCTTTCTTCCATCAGGGGTGTACATTAGTGGATTTTTCATAAGAGAGTTTCTCTCCATGTGGCTCCTCCCTTGGCAGATACAGCTTTTTTGTTGGAGATACTTTGGCTGTCTTCATGGTAAACGTTAGACACAGTGAATTTTCCACTGCTGTTTTAGGGGAGACATTGATTCACCCTAACTTGTGAACAGAAATTCAGCAAGTCAAACTATAAATTGCACTTATTAGACTCTTGTGCTGATTTTTGAATCCATCAAATAAAGACACTGCCTTTGACACACCCAAAAACCGAAGAAGTGTTGTGTGGGAATAGGGGCATCTTTGGCACTACCTGCCTGGTCCTTCCAGCCGGTTCCTTATGGAAAGAAGCAAATTGACAATGTGCAAGGATAATTTATGTATACAGTGGTGTACTCCAATTATTAAACTCAAGAGTACATGGTTGCAGAGTGACTAATCAACTCACTTGCAATTACCAACAACAGCATATATTTAGCTTCCAGGATTCTTTATTTACCACATGAAATTATTAATATGGAAAAAGTCGATGCTAATATGGAAAACAATACATTCATTTATGAGAACGAAATTGCGTCTTTATTAACATCGTCCATTGTGAACTCCACATCAACCTCGACTCGCAAATACGTAGTCAGGCAAGCTCTCAGATCCTGGCCCGAGGTCAATGATTGATAGGTCACACACAGGTGGGGTGGCACGTAGCAGGCAGACACATGCACGAACAGGAAACCTTAGATCAATCCCACAGACAGGCACAGCGAGATTACAATGGTCAAGGGAGATTGGCCCTAATAAAGCACACATGGCTGGACGGGGTACGCGCACTCCTAAAACACCATAAAGTTGGGTGCCACATGAGTTAGGAACATATAGCCGATCAAGGACTCACCACATGCAGTGATCACGTGATCCCCATGCCTGACATCTGGACACGTAACCCACTGGTCACATTGTGTCGATGCACACCTGTATTTTCCATTAGACAATTATTTATGACTCCAAAGCAGCAACTTGCATTCCTTACTATATATGAATCAGCTGAAATCTTTTATTACCTACGATGAGCTGTATAAAAGAAGGCCACAGATTGATTGTAAATTGAGACAGTCCTGTGCCTGTAACTGTTCTCCTGGCCGATATGTTTAATTAGACAAACTGTTCCTGTTTTGCCAAATGCCTCTTGTCTCTTGTTTTTAGGTTGAGCCTGGGCAGCGCATACGCTGCTCTGCAAGGCATGCTGTATTGAAGTATGGGGGTAGAAGCTCTGCCCATTTCCCGCCCATCTTTTCAACTGGCTCCTGTTACTGTCCTTTCGAAATCGTTGCTTTCCATTTGTGAATAGGCTTAGTAGTTCCTCCTTGGTACCGCCTTGTCTGCATTTGTAACCTCCCATAACGACTGGATTTTTTACTTGTGTTGTAACACGGTCTGCTTTATCTAGTCTCTGAGCAAGCCGCCACCTTTTATATTGTTATTAGACATGTATTTTTTCATTTCCAGCGCGGTCCACTTTAACTATAGCAGCTACACTTATTTAATTATTTCATTTACAGTGCGGTCCGCTTTCACTTTAGTGGCCGCGCTTATTTATTTAATTTACAGAGCGACCGCTTTCACTTTAGCGGCCACTCTACAAAAGCTTTCTTTATTTTGTTACTTTACACTTTGTGTAAAAGTGCCCCATACACGTTTTCACTTTAATGTTAGCCGTGCCCCTTTCTTTAGAAGCTGCTCACTCTAACCTGAATACGGCGAGCAGCGTCTAAAAAAAGGGGCACTGCCACCATTAAAGGAATATACGACGTTACATCGCGGTGTTTACACCGCGATACCTTTACAACGCAGGCATTACAACGCAAGTCGTTACAACGACTTGCGTTGGAGGGCGCTGGACTTAGGAATAGTATGATTTACTATTCCAACTCCAGCCTACGTTACAGTAGGGAAGGTGTTGGAATAGTAAATCATACTATTCCTTAGCTTAGAGCGCCATCCAACGCAAGTCATTGTAATGACTTGCGTTGTAACACCCGCGTTGTAAAGGTATTGCGGTGTAAACACCGCGATGTAACCGATGTTTCCTCCATTAAAGTGGTCTCGCGTTTGGGAGAGTTTGAGCTATTAGCATGAGAAATGACAATGCCTTTTATATGTGTTGCTTTGAAAAAACACATAAAAGGCATTATCATTTACAATGCCAATAGCTTAAAATCTCGCAACTGCAAGACTTGTTGCATTGAAAATGCTTGTTTCAAGGTATTTCATGTTCAAGTAACAAAATGAAAGAGATGACTCCACTTGGAGTGCCTACAATCTCTAGCATTTCCTTATATTAAGAGGTAACCTATGTCTCGACAATGAACATTCTCACAGGGACCATCAAGTAACCAATCAAGAGCAACATAGCTCTGCCAGTCGCTACTGAGTATGTTATCCTCTGACAGGAGGTCAGTGTGGTGTGCACCACTTATTACTAGTTCTCGTGTGCACGGCTTATTTCTAGGTCTGATGTGCACCGCTTATTACTACTTCTCGTGTGCACGGCTTATTTCTAGGTCTGATGTGCACAGCTTATTTCTAGTTCTGGTGTGCACCGCTGATTTCTAGGTCTGGTGTGCACCGCTGATTTCTAGTTCTGGTGTGCACGGCTTATTTCTAGGTCTGATGTGCACCGCTGATTTCTAGTTCTGGTGTGCACGGCTTATTTCTAGTTCTGGTGTGCACCGCTGATTTCTAGGTCTGGTGTGCACCGCTGATTTCTAGTTCTGGTGTGCACGGCTTATTTCTAGGTCTGATGTGCACCGCTGATTTCTAGTTCTGGTGTGCACGGCTTATTTCTAGGTCTGGTGTGCACGGCTTATTTCTAGGTCTGGTGTGCACCGCTGATTTCTAGGTCTGATGTGCACGGCTTATTTCTAGGTCTGGTGTGCACCGCTGATTTCTAGGTCTGGTGTGCACTGCTTATTTTTAGCGTTAGTAGACTTCCTGTTGTCCAACCTAGTAAAGTCATCTAAAAGTGTAACATGCCGTTTATTTCTGTAAAGTCATAAATGTTCAATGGATATTTTCTACGACAAGTACATCTTCATTAACCAGATATTATAGGTTCCTGTGATTTCTCACTGGCAATGTATTGCTGTATTTGTACATTACACCTTAAAACACACAAAATGTTGTTGCTAATTCATTCTTGAATAAAACTGAATACAATTACAGACCGGATGTCTGAAAAGCAAGCAGAATCATCCTGAAAAGTGAAAGAATGTGTTACACTCCAGGGCTCACTCTTATTTCGGTTTTGAAGGCTATATAAATGCACATTTTTTGCTTACTCTATTAAAAATCTGTGTCCTATTTCCGTAGGCATCAGGAAATCATCCAGGGATTTTTTTCCTTTTGACTGATCAAGCATTAAGTTGCCCTGAAGCATGTGTTTTCATTTAGACAGATGTGTGTTGTTTGAGTCCTGTCCAGTAAAATACCCTTTCAGTTGAAAGTTATTTTTACATGAAATATGTGTTTACCATTTATATAAAAAAAGAAACAGTCAGCTTATAAGTAGGACATGTGCAGAGCTGGCAAGACTGTCAGTAAGACATCTCTACAATAAATCCCTGTTGTAAATGTGTCTTCAATTCACAGGTGACTGCATCATCCCAGACATGTGAGTGAATGTTCAATGGTGAGAAACAGCTATATTCACTTTGTAGCATTTGCTTGCCACAGACATTTAAAAAAGTGGATTTCTTCTTTTTAAATCTAATATGTGATTACGTGCCCATCTGTTCGCAATATGTGACCTCATTAATAAAAAATCAGGCTGCCACGCAGAAATCTTCGCATCATACGATTCCTCCTACAATTACTCAAGGAAATTTACACAAATCGTATATTTCCATGGATGCCTCATCCTAAACCGGAAGATTGACTGATACTCAAAAATTCCTTTGTGCCATGTGGGTGTGGTTAAACTTGGCACTGACGCAAACAATCTTAGGAAATCACACACCAGGCACTGAATTTTGTTAGATGAATTGAGATGAAATGTAAGCTCAGGAGAAAGGGTAAGGGACAATAAGCTCTGTTGTCTTCAAAACCTAGCACAGACAAAAATAACAAAACAAAAATGTAGAATTTCTAATTATGTGAGAACTGTGTGACATATTCTGTAATGTGATTTATGGAAATTGTATACATTACATAGGGCCTGATTTAGATCGTTGAGGACAGGTTACTCCGTCACAATGGTGACAGATATCCCGTCTGCCGAAATATAAATACCATTGTGAAGTTATCGCGGCAGGATGCAGACAGGACTCAAGTATCTTAAACTTCAGCAAATAGTTTATTTTCCACAGTAGATCCCATCCACAACCCAACAGCGTCCTCTGGCAACTGCCAGTTTCTTCCCATAACATTCCAGTCCCCTCACTGACATGGTGACATTCTTAGGACATAGCAAAACCAAAGGCGATGATGGACGGAGTGCTGAACATTGCAAGCACTCACCCCCAGTCAACTGATCTGGGATGAATCCATCATCATTCTTTAGCTCACTCCGCCACCCCAGTTCAGACATGGCCATATGCAAATCAGTCTGACCCTGTGCCTCATGGGAACAGTCCAGCCCGAACTGCCAAGCCATGTCTTCCCTGGACCGGAAACAAGCATCCTGGGATCAGTTTCGGGTTCATAACCCTCATCAGCCAGGCTATCTTGAATCCAGTGGCAAAGTGAGCAAGGGACCCACGTCTGGGCATACCCTGCCAACTTAGGGCGAACATAGCAAAACCAAAGGGGATGATGGACGGAGTGTTGAACATTGCAAGCACTCACCCCCAGTCAACTGATCTGGGTTTAATCCATCATCATTCTTTAGCTCACTCCGCCACCCCAGTTCAGACATGGCCATATGCAAATCAGTCTGGCGCTGTGCCTCATGGGAACAGTCCAGCCCGAACTGCCAAGCCATGTCTTCCCTGGACCGGAAACAAGCATCCTGGGACCGGTTTCTGGCTTGCAGCCGTCATCAGCCAGGCTATCTTGAATCCAGTGGCAAAGTGAGCAAGGGACCCACGTCTGGGCATACCCTGCCAAATTAGGGCGAACATAGCAAAACCAAAGGGGATGATGGACGGAGTGTTAAACATTGCAAGCACTCACCCCCAGTCAACTGATCTGGGTTTAATCCATCATCATTCTTTAGCTCACTCCGCCACCCCAGTTCAGACATGGCCATATGCAAATCAGTCTGGCGCTGTGCCTCATGGGAACAGTCCAGCCCGAACTGCCAAGCCATGCCTTCCCTGGACCGGAAACAAGCATCCTAAGACCGGTTTCTGGCTTACAGCCGTCATCAGCCAGGCTATCTTGAATCCAGTGGCAAAGTGAGCAAGGGACCCACGTCTGGGCATACCCTGCCAACTTAGGGCGAACATAGCAAAACCAAAGGGGATGATGGACGGAGTGTTGAACATTCGAAGCACTCACCCCCAGTCAACTGATCTGGGTTTAAACCATCATCATTCTTTAGCTCACTCCGCCACCCCAGTTCAGACATGGCCATATGCAAATCAGTCTGACCCTGTGCCTCATGGGTACAGTACAGCCCATCCGACATTCTTAGGACAACATTCCACCATGTCAGCAGGAGCAAACCAGGGAAAAGAACCTGATACCTCACACCTCCCTCCTGTACAACACAGCCTACACATATGTACAACTTGATATTTACAAAGTTATCCGAAAGGGTAGGGATTTTCAAATACATAAATGGGGGTTTAAACACAAAGCTCGTTTACACAAGAACCTACAGATGTGCAGACCGTTTACACAAAATCCTTCAGATTTCCCTTCCCTAGAGGACCTTCTGAGGCTACTCTTGGAATTGGGATGAAAAAGGTTCTTCTTACATGCCATACCTTCACGACCCACACCCTCACAGACCAGTCTAGAACCCTTGTACACTACAATCCTCCCAAGGTTCCAAATGCGATGATCTTGTGTCTTTACAGCACTGCCAAACACCTTGATGACACAGATGGGTTTCGAGAACTTAGAAGCAACCCCCACACCACCCAGGACGTTTGATCATCACCATGTCCCCCACCGCAACCACTGGTTTTTCCTCGGCTTTCCTGCAATCAAAATTCACTTTTCTCTGATGCACCTTCTTGGCCTCCCTCTAATGCCAGGTGTCCGCAGGTACACAATCTTCAATATCTTCTCTCAAGTTTCTCACCCATGCCGGTTCAACAGCCCTAAAACCCCCCTAAACAGCTCATAAGGGGATTTTCCTGTCGTGCTGTGGGGCGTCATTCTATATAACTCAACTTTCTTCCCCAACTCTTCCTTCCAATTTAAACCATTAGCCTTTGCCAGAGATATGGTCTCTTTGAGCAACCTATTAAATCTTTCCACCATTTCTGGGTGGTACAGAGCACACCTTTTATGCCTTACGCCCCTCGACCTCAGAAACTCTTCCATCTCTTGGGATACCAACTGAACCCCATTGTCCGTCAAGAGCACCTCAGGATAACCCCCACTGGTCATCAACTCCCTCATAAAGGTAACCACATCCTTAGTTTCTATTCCCACACCAAATGCACTTCAGGCCACCTAGAGGACATGTCTACAACCACAATTACATAGATTTGTTGACCTTCTCCGTGAACTGGGCCACGAATGTCGAGAGCTATTTCTTTCCATGGCCTTAAGGGAGAAGGTCTGACAACCATAGGTTGAACTCTCACCTTCTTTGATTTCTCACTAATCAAGCAAGCTCTCAATCTGTAAATCCATCCCAGGCCACCAGTAGGACCAGCGGAGCCTTTCCTTGGTTTTTGACATACAAAGATGAGAATTGTGTGCCAGACCCATTAATTGGAGGTATGAGCCATGTACCACAAAATAAGAGGTCTCCACATGTGCCCAATTCGTCCTTCACACCCCAATACATTTTGCCCTCATCCGAGGCTTGCTTTTTAGTGTGCCAACCATTTCTCACCGGCAACATAATTTCTGACAGCACAGCATCATTTTTCAGTTCTTCTCGCCACTGCTCCTCAGGAATGACTGCACATACAAATTCCGTTTCATCCCCACAAGACTCAGCATCATCTCGCACATCATGACCCTTAGAGACTAGCCTTATCAATGTGTCAGCAACACCATTTTCAACCCCTGGTATATATCTCATTACAAACTCATACTCCTGCAATGTAATCACCCACTTGGTTATCCTCCCTGACACCAAATCAATACCTTTTCTCATTAATGTCTCACACAAAGGCTTGTGACCCGTCCTTACTTAAAACTTCGCTCCCCACAGAAACTTCTTCAACTTCCTTACGGCCCAAAACACAGCAAGCGTCTCCCGTTCGATAACTAAATAACGTGACTCAATATCACTCAAACCACGTGATAGAAACATGATAGTGTTCATTCCTTCGCTCCCTCTCTGCTGCAGTACTGATCCTAGACCCTTAACACTAGCATCTGTGGTAATAACGGATGCTTTGCGTGGATCAAAGATTTTCAACTTGGGAGCCATTTTAAGTTTCTCTTTAAAAGCAACAAACTCTCCCTCGCACGCTTCATCCCACGCGAAACCGACTCCCTTCCTCAACAACAACCTCATGTTCGCACTCAACGCAGCAAAAATTCCCATAAACATGTTGTAATATTCAACCATCCCCAAAAACTTCATCAGCTCCTCAATTGATGTAGGAGACCTCATCCTGGAAATGGTGCTAAGCAACTCATCCTTGGGCATAATTCCATCCCCATTGATGTTATGGCCTAGATAATTGATTGTGATAGTGGCAAAATAACATTTTTCAGCCTTGATTGTCAGATTAAAATCATCAAGTTTCTTTAAACTTTACGAAGACGCACACCATGTTCTTCGCCATCTTTCCCATAGACAAGGATGTTATCTTGTTAGAAACATGCATCCTCAATTCCTTTTATTACCTTTTCCATGGCACGCTGGAAAACTGAGGCTGCCGAAATTAGACCGAACGGCATCCGAGCAAATCTAAACGTGCCAAAAGGAGTGATGAACGCAGTATAGTCCCTAGAGTACTCTTTCAACTCTAGCTGCAGATGTGAGGTCAATTGTACTAAATATTCTGGCCCCGCCAAGCAACAACAGCAACTCAGAAATATTAGGAAGGGGATACCTATCCACAATGACACACCTGTTCAAATTCCTCAGGTCCACACATAGGCGCAAACTGCCATTGGACTTCCGCGCAGCAACCACAGGTGCGAGCCACTCTGTGCCTTCAACTTCTTCAATTATCCCCCCCTTTTTTAAGTTTCTCTATTTCTGCTTGCATTTCATCTCTAAGAGCTATAGGGATATTCCTCACCTTACAACATAGAGGTTGCGCATCAGAGCTCAGATGTATCTCATTCTCAAAGCCTCTCAAGCATCCTAGCTCCTCTCTGAATACATTGGGGAATTCCTTTCTTATCTCACCCTCAACATCACTACTAAACGGGGTGCTGTCGAGAATCTCTCACTCACTCTCTCCTTCAACAAAATAGAGGGGCTACCACTTGGGTCCAGCATGACACCAAGGTCACCTTGATGAATCCAGCTTACAATACTGTCTCCTTTTTCTGAGACATATCTTTCCTGAGGTATACCGTCCCTTATATTCTATCAAACCTGTGAAGTAACCTCTTAATTGTAGGGGTTCTCCCCCATACGCATAAGGATTGATATCAAGTTTCAACAAAGAGACCTTTCAGTTTATCTTTTAAAAATCTTGTAGATACAATCGTGATCTTGGCCCCTGAATCAAACAAGACATTGGTGGTCTCCCCCTCAACCAATATGCTATCAATCGGGCAGGTTCTATTCTTATTATTAGTACCAGATACCTGTAAGACAATCTGACCTCATAAAAAATCCTCATCCACCTGTTCATCCTCGATTTCCACAGACTTGACGTTAGGCGTCCGCATCTTTGCTTTATACACACTAGATTAATGTCCTTTTTTGCTACATTTCGAACAGAACACCTTCAACGCTGGATACGCTCTATCATTAGCCAAATGATCTGTCTTATCACACCTATAGCATTTGCGCAACGTCATTTTGCCTTTCAACCCATTCCCTTCAACCTTGATGGTAGTTTTTTTTAATTTCTCCTTAACTACTTGCACAGTTTGCTCCTTATCCTTCTTTATCGTGGCAACACATTTAAGTGAGTGTTCTACCCTTTTTGCCACCTGTATGACTTCATCCAACGACGGTTCATCTCTCATCCACAACTCTTCTCTCACTTTCTCCATATCACAACCTAACATAAACTGATCTCTTATACGTTCATCCACAAGTTCAGCAAATTTACAAGATAAAGCAAGCTTCCTCAATTGTGTAACATAACTTTCTACAGACTCACCCTCCTTCTGCATCCTTCTAACAAAGTGATATCTTTCGAGTAGTGTGCTAACCTTCGGCAGGAAATGTTTATCTAATTTCTTTATACACAACTCGTATTCATTTAACTCATCGGACTCCGATTCACGAAGCCCTGGAAGATGATCAAATATCTCATGTCCCTCCGACCCCAAACAATGAAGAAGGAGGGATGACCTTCTTTCAGCACTCAATGACACCCCACATACTCTAGCGTACCTTTCAAAAACTTTTTATCCATTTTTGCCACTTAATTGGCAGATCCCCTGGGGTTGTAAGGAAAAGGGTGGTGCAGGAACGTTCTGCATTGTAGGGGATAGAAGATGTCTAAGCAACGTTCTGGGGTACACAACCACAGATAGAAATTCTCAAAAGCTTTTGTTCATACGTCTACACTCAAAACTCAAAATGCAAAACCCCTTAAGAGAACACAAAGTAACATTCATCACACGAAAGAATGACCCATAGATCAATGACCCCCTCCGCCAAAGTGTCCAAAGTCTGTGAACAACACGAAGTGTAAAAACAAAATTATAATAATAATGCAAACTGTAACTAACAGGAAGTCATGGAGTTAACTGTTGTATCAAATGATTGCCGCTGTCATAACCGGTGAAAATAACAGTGTGCCTGTCACTAATACAGCGGGAGCCACTGAGATGACAGGTCAAAATAACAGTGTGCCTGTCACTGACCCAGAAGAACGTGGGTTTCTTGACAGGCGAAGTACCCCATGAAAAAAGTGTGCCTGTCACCGATCCAGCAGGCCGTGGGTTCCTTGACTTGGAAAAAACGTGTAGTTTGTATAAGTAACCCAGTATCCAATTGCCAGGAGAAGATTTGTGCTCCAGAGGTTGGCGCTCTAGTTCCTCTTTCACGCTGGGACAGCACTCAGAACCAGCAACAGCTGCAAGGGGTAGCACATGCAAGAACACGCCCACGTAACAGGAGAGGTGACGATGAGTTATTGGAAACAAGTTAGCATTCCAGTCTTCCACACCCCTGAGGCCGCGTCAGTGTGTATAAATGCGTCAGAACGTGCCACAGCAATCAGCCAGTTCAATGGATGCGATGAAGAAGAGCCGTGATGCACGCACCAAACCGCTTTCCAAAAACACCGTAGTTTGCCTCAACTTACCAAAATTATCAGTGACGCTGGAAACACCAGACAGGTATGCACGCAGCTACGGCCCATTAATCCAGCCAATATGCAGCACCAAATGCTGATCTGAATTGTGTGTGTCGCTTCGCACAAAGAACCCAAAAATAGTCAAACTAGCTGCAACATCGGTATCTTAGAGTTAAGTGCTTACGCCTTGCACAAGTGACACACCAGGGTGTCCGGGCTTCAAAATTTGCACTAACCTCTCGAAGTACCAGGGTTTTTAACTGAGCTTTCTTCGAGAAAGGTGTAGTGGTTTGTTGAGATCTCCTTGAAACTGATGAGGTTTGAGAGCTGCCGACTACGCCAGTGTAGTAATCGCGGCAGGAAGCAGACAGGACTCAAGTAGCTTGAACTTCAGCAAATAGTTTATTCTCCATAGAAGATCCCATCCACAACCCAACAGCGTCCTCTGGCAACTGCCAGTTTCTTCCCATAACATTCCAGTCCCCCTCACTGACATGGTGACATTCTAATGACAACATTCCACCATGTCAGCTGGAGCAAACCAGGGAAAAGAACCAGATACCGCACACCTCCCTCCTGTACAACACAGCCTACACATATGTACAACATGATATTTACAAAGTTATCCGAAAGGGTAGGGATTTTCAAATACATAAAAGGGGGTTTAAACACAAAGCTTGTTTACACAAGAACCTACAGATGTGCAGACCATTTACACAAAATCCTTCAGATTTCCCTTCCCTAGAGGACCTTCTGAGGCTACTCTTGGAATTGTTATGAAAAAGGTTCTTCTTACATGCCATGCCTTCATGACCCACACCCTCACAGACCAGTCTAGGACCCTTGTACACTACAATCCTCCCAAGGTTCCAAATGCGATGATCTTGTGTCTTTACAGCATTGTCAAACACCTTGATGACACAGATGGGTTTCGAGAACTTACACCCACCCCCACACCACCCAGGACGTTTGATCATCACCATGTCCCCCACCGCAACCACTGTTTTTCCTCGGCTTTCCTGCAATCAAAATTCACTTTTCTCTGATGCACCTTCTTGGCCTCCCTCTAATGCCAGGTGTCCGCAGGTACACAATCTTCAATACCTTCTCTCAAGTTTCTCACCCATGCCGGTTCAACAGCCCTAAAACCCCCTAAACCGCTCAAAAGGGGATTTTCCTGTCGTGCTGTGGGGCGTCATTCTATATAACTCAACTTTCTTCCCCAACTCTTCCTTCCAATTTAAACCATTAGCCTTTGCCAGAGATATGGTCTCTTTGAGCAAACTATTAAATCTTTCCACCATTTCTGGGTGGTACAGAGCACACCTTTTATGCCTTACGCCCTCGACCTCAGAAACTCTTCCATCTCTTGGGATATCAACTGAACCCCATTGTCCGTCAAGAGCACCTCAGGATAACCCCCACTGGTCATCAACTCCCTCATAAAGGTAACCACATCCTTAGTTTCTATTCCCACACTCAAATGCACTTCAGTCCACCTAGAGGACATGTCTACAACCACAATTACATAGATTTGTTGACCTTCTCCGTGAACTGGGCCACGAATGTCAAGAGCTATTTCTTTCCATGGCCTTAAGGGAGAAGGTCTGACAACCATAGGTTGAACTCTCACCTTCTTTGATTTCTCACTCATCGCGCAAGCTCTCAATCTGTAAATCCATCCCGGGCCACCAGTAGGACCAGCGGAGCCTTTCCTTGGTTTTTGACATACAAAGATGAGAATTGTGTGCCAGACCCATTAATTGGAGGTATGAGCCATGTACCACAAAATAAGAGGTCTCCACATGTGCCCAATTCGTCCTTCACACCCCAATACATTTTGTCCTCATCCGAGGCTTGCTTTTTAGTGTGCCAACCATTTCTCACCGGCAACATAATTTCTGACAGCACAGCATCATTTTGCAGTTCTTCTCGCCACTGCTCCTCAGGAATGACCGCACATACAAATTCTGTTTCATCCCCACAAGACTCAGCATCATCTCGCACATCATGACCCTTAGAGACTAGCCTTATCAATGTGTCAGCAACACCATTTTCAACTCCTGGTATATATCTCATTACAAACTCATACTCCTGCAATGTAATCACCCACTTGGTTATCCTCCCTGACACCAAATCAATACCTTTTCTCATTAATGTCTCACACAAAGGCTTGTGACCCGTCCTTACTTAAAACTTCGCTCCCCACAGAAACGTCTTCAACTTCCTTACGGCCCAAAACACAGCAAGCGTCTCCCGTTCGATAAGTAAATAACGTGACTCCATATCACTCAAAACACGTGATAGAAACATGATAGTGTTCATTCCTTCACTCCCTCTCTGCTGCAGTACTGCTCCTAGACCCTTAACACTAGCATCTGTGGTAACAACGGATGCTTTGCGTGGATTAAAGATTTTCAACTTGGGAGCCATTTTAAGTTTCTCTTTAAAAGCAACAAACTCTCCTCGCACGCTTCATCCCACGCGAAACCGACTCCCTTCCTCAACAACAACCTCATGTTCGCACTCAATGCAGCAAAAATTCCCACAAACTTGTTGTAATATTCAACCATCCCCAAAAACGTCATCAGCTCCTCAATTGATGTAGGAGACCTCATTCTGGAAATGGTGCTAAGCAACTCATCCTTGGGCATAATTCCATCCCCATTGATGGTATGGCCTAGATAATTGATTGTGATAGTGGCAAAATGAAATTTTTCAGCCTTAATTGTCAGATTAAAATCATCAAGTTTCTTTAAACTTTACGAAGACGCACACCATGTTCTTCGCCATCTTTCCCGTAGACAAGGATGTTATCTTGGTAGAAACATACATCCTCAATTCCTTTTATTACCTTTTCCATGGCACGCTGGAAAACTGAGGCTGCCGAAATTAGACCGAACGGCATCCGAACAAATCTAAACGTGCCAAAAGGAGTGATGAACGCAGTATAGTCCCTAGAGTACTCTTTCAACTCTAGCTGCAGATGTGAGGTCAATTGTACTAAATATTCTGGCCCCGCCAAGCAACAACAGCAACTCAGAAATATTAGGAAGGGGATACCTATCCACAATGACACACCTGTTCAAATTCCTCAGGTCCACACATAGGCGCAAACTGCCATTGCCATTGGACTTCCGCGCAGCAACCACAGGTGCGAGCCACTCTGTGCCTTCAACTTCTTCAATTATCCCCCCTTTTAAGTTTCTCTATTTCTGCTTGCATTTCATCTCTAAGAGCTATAGGGATATTCCTCACCTTACAACATAGAGGTTGCGCGTCAGAGCTCAGATGTATCTCATTCTCAAAGCCTCTCAAGCATCCTAGCTCCTCTCTGAATACAATGGGGAATTCCTTTCTTATCTCACCCTCAACATCACTACTAAACGGGGTGCTGTCGAGAATCTCTCACTCACTCTCTCCTTCAACAAAATAGAGGGACTACCACTTGGGTCCAGCATGACACCAAGGTCACCTTGATGAATCCAGCTTACAATACTGTCTCCTTTTTCTGAGACATATCTTTCCTGAGGTATACCGTCCCTTATATTCTATCAAACCTGTGAAGTAACCTCTTAATTGTAGGGTTCTCCCCATACGCATAAGGATTGATATCAAGTTTCAACAAAGAGACCTTTCAGTTTATCTTTTAAAAATCTTGTAGATACAATCGTGATCTTGGCCCCTGAATCAAACAAGACATTGGTGGTCTCCCCCTCAACCAATATGCTATCAATCGGGCAGGTTCTATTCTTATTATTAGTACCAGATACCTGTAAGACAATCTGACCTCATAAAAAAATCCTCATCCACCTGTTCATCCTCGATTTCCACAGACTTGACGTTAGGCGTCCGCATCTTTGCTTTATACACACTAGATTAATGTCCTTTTTTGCTACATTTCGAACAGAACACCTTCAACGCTGGATACGCTCTATCATTAGCCAAATGATCTGTCTTATCACACCTATAGCATTTGCGCAACGTCATTTTGCCTTTCAACCCATTCCCTTCAACCTTGATGGTAGTTTTTTTAATTTCTCCTTAACTACTTGCACAGTTTGCTCCTTATCCTTCTTTATCGTGGGCAACACATTTAAGTGAGTGTTCTACCCTTTTTGCCACCTGTATGACTTCATCCAACGACGGTTCATCTCTCATCCACAACTCTTCTCTCACTTTCTCCATATCACAACCTAACATAAACTGATCTCTTATACGTTCATCCACAAGTTCAGCAAATTTACAAGATAAAGCAAGCTTCCTCAATTGTGTAACATAACTTTCTACAGACTCACCCTCCTTCTGCATCCTTCTAACAAAGTGATATCTTTCGAGTAGTGTGCTAACCTTCGGCAGGAAATGTTTATCTAATTTCTTTATACACAACTCGTATTCATTTAACTCATCGGACTCCGATTCACGAAGCCCTGGAAGATGATCAAATATCTCATGTCCCTCCGACCCCAAACAATGAAGAAGGAGGGATGACCTTCTTTCAGCACTCAATGACACCCCACATACTCTAGCGTACCTTTCAAAAACTTTTTATCCATTTTTGCCACTTAATTGGCAGATCCCCTGGGGTTGTAAGGAAAAGGGTGGTGCAGGAACGTTCTGCATTGTAGGGGATAGAAGATGTCTAAGCAACGTTCTGGGGTACACAACCACAGATAGAAATTCTCAAAAGCTTTTGTTCATACGTCTACACTCAAAACTCAAAATGCAAAACCCCTTAAGAGAACACAAAGTAACATTCATCACACGAAAGAATGACCCATAGATCAATGACCCCCTCCGCCAAAGTGTCCAAAGTCTGTGAACAACACGAAGTGTAAAAACAAAATTATAATAATAATGCAAACTGTAACTAACAGGAAGTCATGGAGTTAACTGTTGTATCAAATGATTGCCGCTGTCATAACCGGTGAAAATAACAGTGTGCCTGTCACTAATACAGCGGGAGCCACTGAGATGACAGGTCAAAATAACAGTGTGCCTGTCACTGACCCAGAAGAACGTGGGTTTCTTGACAGGCGAAGTACCCCATGAAAAAGTGTGCCTGTCACCGATCCAGCAGGCCGTGGGTTCCTTGACTTGGAAAAACGTGTAGTTTGTATAAGTAACCCAGTATCCAATTGCCAGGAGAAGATTTGTGCTCCAGAGGTTGGCGCTCTAGTTCCTCTTTCACGCTGGGACAGCACTCAGAACCAGCAACAGCTGCAAGGGGTAGCACATGCAAGAACACGCCCACGTAACAGGAGAGGTGACGATGAGTTATTGGAAACAAGTTAGCATTCCAGTCTTCCACACCCCTGAGGCCGCGTCAGTGTGTATAAATGCGTCAGAACGTGCCACAGCAATCAGCCAGTTCAATGGATGCGATGAAGAAGAGCCGTGATGCACGCACCAAACCGCTTTCCAAAAACACCGTAGTTTGCCTCAACTTACCAAAATTATCAGTGACGCTGGAAACACCAGACAGGTATGCACGCAGCTACGGCCCATTAATCCAGCCAATATGCAGCACCAAATGCTGATCTGAATTGTGTGTGTCGCCGCACAAAGAACCCAAAAATAGTCAAACTAGCTGCAACATCGGTATCTTAGAGTTAAGTGCTTACGCCTTGCACAAGTGACACACCAGGGTGTCCGGGCTTCAAAATTTGCACTAACCTCTCGAAGTACCAGGGTTTTTAACTGAGCTTTCTTCGAGAAAGGTGTAGTGGTTTGTTGAGATCTCCTTGAAACTGATGAGGTTTGAGAGCTGCCGACTACGCCAGTGTAGTAATCGCGGCAGGAAGCAGACAGGACTCAAGTAGCTTGAACTTCAGCAAATAGTTTATTCTCCATAGAAGATCCCATCCACAACCCAACAGCGTCCTCTGGCAACTGCCAGTTTCTTCCCATAACATTCCAGTCCCCTCACTGACATGGTGACATTCTAATGACAACATTCCACCATGTCAGCTGGAGCAAACCAGGGAAAAGAACCAGATACCGCACACCTCCCTCCTGTACAACACAGCCTACACATATGTACAACATGATATTTACAAAGTTATCCGAAAGGGTAGGGATTTTCAAATACATAAAAGGGGGTTTAAACACAAAGCTTGTTTACACAAGAACCTACAGATGTGCAGACCATTTACACAAAATCCTTCAGATTTCCCTTCCCTAGAGGACCTTCTGAGGCTACTCTTGGAATTGTTATGAAAAAGGTTCTTCTTACATGCCATGCCTTCATGACCCACACCCTCACAGACCAGTCTAGGACCCTTGTACACTACAATCCTCCCAAGGTTCCAAATGCGATGATCTTGTGTCTTTACAGCATTGTCAAACACCTTGATGACACAGATGGGTTTCGAGAACTTACACCCACCCCCACACCACCCAGGACGTTTGATCATCACCATGTCCCCCACCGCAACCACTGTTTTTTCCTCGGCTTTCCTGCAATCAAAATTCACTTTTCTCTGATGCACCTTCTTGGCCTCCCTCTAATGCCAGGTGTCCGCAGGTACACAATCTTCAATACCTTCTCTCAAGTTTCTCACCCATGCCGGTTCAACAGCCCTAAAACCCCCCTAAACCGCTCAAAAGGGGATTTTCCTGTCGTGCTGTGGGGCGTCATTCTATATAACTCAACTTTCTTCCCCAACTCTTCCTTCCAATTTAAACCATTAGCCTTTGCCAGAGATATGGTCTCTTTGAGCAAACTATTAAATCTTTCCACCATTTCTGGGTGGTACAGAGCACACCTTTTATGCCTTACGCCCTCGACCTCAGAAACTCTTCCATCTCTTGGGATATCAACTGAACCCCATTGTCCGTCAAGAGCACCTCAGGATAACCCCCACTGGTCATCAACTCCCTCATAAAGGTAACCACATCCTTAGTTTCTATTCCCACACTCAAATGCACTTCAGTCCACCTAGAGGACATGTCTACAACCACAATTACATAGATTTGTTGACCTTCTCCGTGAACTGGGCCACGAATGTCAAGAGCTATTTCTTTCCATGGCCTTAAGGGAGAAGGTCTGACAACCATAGGTTGAACTCTCACCTTCTTTGATTTCTCACTCATCGCGCAAGCTCTCAATCTGTAAATCCATCCCGGGCCACCAGTAGGACCAGCGGAGCCTTTCCTTGGTTTTTGACATACAAAGATGAGAATTGTGTGCCAGACCCATTAATTGGAGGTATGAGCCATGTACCACAAAATAAGAGGTCTCCACATGTGCCCAATTCGTCCTTCACACCCCAATACATTTTGTCCTCATCCGAGGCTTGCTTTTTAGTGTGCCAACCATTTCTCACCGGCAACATAATTTCTGACAGCACAGCATCATTTTGCAGTTCTTCTCGCCACTGCTCCTCAGGAATGACCGCACATACAAATTCTGTTTCATCCCCACAAGACTCAGCATCATCTCGCACATCATGACCCTTAGAGACTAGCCTTATCAATGTGTCAGCAACACCATTTTCAACTCCTGGTATATATCTCATTACAAACTCATACTCCTGCAATGTAATCACCCACTTGGTTATCCTCCCTGACACCAAATCAATACCTTTTCTCATTAATGTCTCACACAAAGGCTTGTGACCCGTCCTTACTTAAAACTTCGCTCCCCACAGAAACGTCTTCAACTTCCTTACGGCCCAAAACACAGCAAGCGTCTCCCGTTCGATAAGTAAATAACGTGACTCCATATCACTCAAAACACGTGATAGAAACATGATAGTGTTCATTCCTTCACTCCCTCTCTGCTGCAGTACTGCTCCTAGACCCTTAACACTAGCATCTGTGGTAACAACGGATGCTTTGCGTGGATTAAAGATTTTCAACTTGGGAGCCATTTTAAGTTTCTCTTTAAAAGCAACAAACTCTCCCTCGCACGCTTCATCCCACGCGAAACCGACTCCCTTCCTCAACAACAACCTCATGTTCGCACTCAATGCAGCAAAAATTCCCACAAACTTGTTGTAATATTCAACCATCCCCAAAACGTCATCAGCTCCTCAATTGATGTAGGAGACCTCATTCTGGAAATGGTGCTAAGCAACTCATCCTTGGGCATAATTCCATCCCCATTGATGGTATGGCCTAGATAATTGATTGTGATAGTGGCAAAATGAAATTTTTCAGCCTTAATTGTCAGATTAAAATCATCAAGTTTCTTTAAACTTTACGAAGACGCACACCATGTTCTTCGCCATCTTTCCCGTAGACAAGGATGTTATCTTGGTAGAAACATACATCCTCAATTCCTTTTATTACCTTTTCCATGGCACGCTGGAAAACTGAGGCTGCCGAAATTAGACCGAACGGCATCCGAACAAATCTAAACGTGCCAAAAGGAGTGATGAACGCAGTATAGTCCCTAGAGTACTCTTTCAACTCTAGCTGCAGATGTGAGGTCAATTGTACTAAATATTCTGGCCCCGCCAAGCAACAACAGCAACTCAGAAATATTAGGAAGGGGATACCTATCCACAATGACACACCTGTTCAAATTCCTCAGGTCCACACATAGGCGCAAACTGCCATTGCCATTGGACTTCCGCGCAGCAACCACAGGTGCGAGCCACTCTGTGCCTTCAACTTCTTCAATTATCCCCCCCCCTTTTTAAGTTTCTCTATTTCTGCTTGCATTTCATCTCTAAGAGCTATAGGGATATTCCTCACCTTACAACATAGAGGTTGCGCGTCAGAGCTCAGATGTATCTCATTCTCAAAGCCTCTCAAGCATCCTAGCTCCTCTCTGAATACAATGGGGAATTCCTTTCTTATCTCACCCTCAACATCACTACTAAACGGGGTGCTGTCGAGAATCTCTCACTCACTCTCTCCTTCAACAAAATAGAGGGACTACCACTTGGGTCCAGCATGACACCAAGGTCACCTTGATGAATCCAGCTTACAATACTGTCTCCTTTTTCTGAGACATATCTTTCCTGAGGTATACCGTCCCTTATATTCTATCAAACCTGTGAAGTAACCTCTTAATTGTAGGGGTTCTCCCCCATACGCATAAGGATTGATATCAAGTTTCAACAAAGAGACCTTTCAGTTTATCTTTGAAAAATCTTGT
Organism: Calotriton arnoldi; assembly: GCA_963921515.1. NCBI lineage: Eukaryota > Metazoa > Chordata > Amphibia > Caudata > Salamandridae > Calotriton > Calotriton arnoldi. Next base: position 3,190,306 of record CAWUFW010000947.1, read on the forward strand.
AGATGCAATCGTGATCTTGGCCCCTGAATCAAAGAAGACATTGGTGGTCTCCCCCTCAACCAATATGCTATCAATCGGGCAGGTTCTATTCTTATTAGAATCAGGAGACAGTGGGTGAACCTTATTGTGTTCTGTCTTTTTATATTCCCTATAATAGTGGAAGTTGATGATATTTCTGCGCCTCTCCAGTATATTCGTGTCTGGGAGTACGCTAACTAGGAGGTAAAGAAGCACTTTCCCTTTCTGTATTTATAAACAAGCTAGTGGAGTAGCTGAGATTGGTGACTGAGGGTAGACTCAGCGGAACATTCATACATGGGTGTAGAATGTAATTTATATGTCTGAGAATGTGCATGGGAAGCTTAATATAGTACGGTTCCCATGTTCATCCCCTCTCAGGGTGCTAACGTATGTCGAGATATGATTTCTCCCGGAAACTTAAATTCTGATTGAATGGAGTATGTGTGGTACATGCACAAGGAAATTGGGTAATGGTTTAATGCTTTGAATGATTGATAGTCCACTCAGGGTGTGTATCCGTTAGGAGTGTTGGAGTGATCTTCTTGAGTCAAATTAAGTCTGGCTCTCCGGCCGATCCTTTAAAACCTGCCCAGTTCAGGGATTCACTGTTTCTCTTCCTGGCACCTCTGTGCCATGTTGTTAATACTTCTTTTACTACTGCTGTGGTCCCTGTGCCGTGGAAACAGGCGAGGGTATCCCCTATTCTTAAAAAACCCTCACTTGACCCAGCAAAGCTGGAAAACTTTCGGCCTATATCGCTCCTTCCTTGGGTAGCTAAGATTGCTGAGGCCCATGTTAACAATATTTTAATGAAATATCTCACTACCAATAACATCTTGGATCCTTCTCAAAATGGTTTCCGCCCTGGTCACAGTACAGAGACGGCTCTTCTGGCTGTGACAGAACATCTGCGGACCATTCTTGATTCCGAGTCATACAGCGGCACTGATTCTACTTGATCTGAGTGCCGCATTTGACACTGGTTTCACATAAAATTCTGTTACAGCATTTGGAGGAGGCCGGGGTGGTGGGCCTAGCACTAGAGTGGTTTAGATCATTCCTGAAAGAGAGATCTTTTCGAGTTTCGTCCCCCCCGTTTCTTTCTCAGGCTCATTCCATCGGGCAGGGGTACCACAGGGCTCTGCATTGAGCCCCATATTGTTTAATCTTTATGTTCAGCCTCTTGCTAAGGTGGCTAGGAACATGGGCCTCACCATGGTCTCGTATGCAGATGATACACAGCTGGTGGTGGCCCTGTCCGATGGTTCCACTCAGGATGCTTCAAGGTTTTGGAGCGGCCTGGCCGCTGTGGCAGACTGGATGACTTTAAACTGTCTCCAGTTGAATGCGACGAAAACAGAGCTACTGTTGGTGGGGAGGGACAGGAGCCTCTGGAGTGAACAATGGTGGCCTAACGTACTTGGTTGTACCCCCACCCCTAAATTGGTGGTAAAAAACTTGGGGGTATGGATGGATGCTACCCTTAGCTTTCAAGAACATACCAAAAGAGTTGCGGGTACCTGTTTTGGCCTCCTGCGGGGACTGAGGCCCCTGCTGAAGTTTTTTGATTCATCTACGCGCCAACTGATTGTTCAATCAGCCATTCTATCCAGACTGGATTATGCTAATTTGCTCCTGTTGGGAGCTAATCAGGCTGAGATATTGCGATTGCAGCGTGTTCAAAACGCTGCCGCCAGAGTCCTGCTAGGGCTCCCACGTAACTGTCCTTCTACTGGGGCCATCCGGAGGTTACATTGGCTTCCGGTGGCCAAGCGGATCCAATTTAAGGCTCTTTGCTTATCTTTTAAGATTCTGAAACTTGCCTCGCCCAGTCTCCTGGCTAACTTGCTAGCCCTGTATGTCCCCACTCGCCAGCTGCGCTCCCTGGGACAGCATTTGGTAATCGTCCCCGTGTGAAGCGCCTTCGGGTCGGAGGTCGATCTTTCCGTTATTTAGCTGCCAAGTTATGGAATTCCCTGCCTCCTCAGATTCGCAGCTTGGATCGCATTGTGGACTTCAGGAAAGCAATTAAAACTTTCCTTTTTCCTTCTGCTTAGTCCTGTTTGTCTTCTGTATATTCCTTACGCCTACTTGTTGTGTTCTTAGCCCTGTTCCTTCTGACGCTGGCAGCGCCGGGACGCCTCTTTGCTGGGGCAGCTGTGCGCTATATAAACTCAGGTAACATAACATAACATAACAAGTCAGTTCAAAATGTTTTTATTGATTATTTTAAATATATATATATATATATATATATGTGTTGTATTTTGTATTTTTGTAGAATGATCTAAACGAGGTGGGAAGAATTATTGCTTTCCTGAAGAAGGTGGGGAGATATAAGATTGGACCCACCGAAACGCGTCGATGCTCTGTTTCTGAAATACATCATGGATCTATGATTAATGTTACACTTCATGATTAATATTTTGACTTGAGTTTTTTCTGTCTCAGTTGTGTGCATTGAAACTTTATTCATTGGCTGTTTGATTAACGTGATGTTTTCCTGACAAGAACATATTTTCCTTGCAGTTCTGTTTGTCCCACTTGTTGTTGTTTTTAATTGTGTATTGATGAACTTCTGGCGATTTGTTCACAATTTGAATGACACATTTGAATATTAATGTGCTTTTGAAATGATTTTTTAACGTTTTAAATTTTATATTGTATGAAGTACATTATCTTAATAAAAATTATGGTCAAGTACGATAAGTAAAAAAATGTTTTTGCACTGATTTGACTTTCTTAGTTCATGTGCTCCACACCCCTGAGTATGTTCCACCCCATTTGAGTGAGTAGTGTATGTAAGAGTGGTGTTTGTGGTTAAAATATCTGCTCCCAAAGGGATTGTTTTTTTGACTTCACACTCTATCATTAGCCAAATTATCTGTCTTATCACACCTATAGCATTTGCGCAATGTCATTTTGCCTTTCAACCCATTCCCTTCAACCTTGATGGTAGTTTTTTTTAATTTCTCCTTAACTACTTGCACAGTTTGCTCCTTATCGTTCTTTATCGTGGCAACACATTTAAGTGAGTGTTCTACCCTTTTTGCCACCTGTATGACTTCATCCAACGACGGTTCATCTCTCATCCACAACTCTTCTCTCACTTTCTCCATATCACAACCTAACATAAACTGATCTCTTATACGTTCATCCACAAGTTCAGCAAATTTACAAGATAAAGCAAGCTTCCTCAATTGTGTAACATAACTTTCTACAGACTCACCCTCCTTCTGCATCCTTCTAACAAAGTGATATCTTTCGAGTAGTGTGCTAACCTTCGGCAGGAAATATTTATCTAATTTCTTTATACACACCTCGTATTCATTTAACTCATCGGACTTCGATTCATGAAGCCCTGGAAGATGATCAAATATCTCACGTCCCTCCGACCGCAAACAATGTAGAAGGAGGGATGACCTTCTTTCAGCACTCAATGACACCCCACATACTCTAGCGTACCTTTCAAAAACTTTTTATCCATTTTTGCCACTTAATTGGCAGATCCCCTGGGGTTGTAAGGAAAAAGGGTGGTGCAGGAACGTTCTGCATTGTAGGGGATAGAAGATGTCTAAGCAATGTTCTGGGGTACACAACCACAGATAGAAATTCTCAAAAGCTTTTGTTCATACGTCTACACTCAAAACTCAAAATGCGAAACCCCTTAAGAGAACACAAAGTAACATTCCTCACACGAAAGAATAACCCATAGATCAATGACCCCCTCCGCCAAAGTGTCCAAAGTCTGTGAACAACACGAAGTGTAAAAACAAAATTATAATAATAATGCAAACTGTAACTAACAGGAAGTCATGGAGTTAACTGTTGTATCATATGATTGCCGCTGTCATAACCGGTGAAAATAACAGTGTACCTGTCACTAATACAGCGGGAGCCACTGAGATGACAGGTCAAAATAACAGTGTGCCTGTCACTGACCCAGAAGAGCGTGGGTTTCTTGACAGGCGAAGTACCCCATTAGAAAAGTGTGCCTGTCACCGATCCAGCAGGCCGTGGGTTCCTTGACTTGGAAAAAACGTGTAGTTTGTATAAGTAACCCAGTATCCAATTGCCAGGAGAAGATTTGTGCTCCAGAGGTTGGCGCTCTAGTTCCTCTCTCACGCTGGGACAGCACTCAGAACCAGCAACAGCCGCAAGGGGTAGCACATCCAAGAACACGCCCACGTAACAGGAGAGGTGACGATGAGGTATTGGAAACAAGTTAGCATGCCAGTCTTCCACACCCCTGAGGCCGCGTCAGTATGTACAAATGCTTCAGAACGTGCCACAGCAATCAGCCAGTTCAATGGATGCGATGAAGAAGAGCAGTGATGGACGCACCAAACCGCTTTCCAAAAACACCGTAGTTTGCCTCAACTTACCAAAATTATCTGTGACGCTGGAAACACCAGACAGGTATGCACGCATCTACGGCCCATTAATCCAGCCAATATGCAGCACCAAATGCCGATCTGAATTGTGTGCGTCGCTTCGCACAAAGAACCCAAAAATAGTCAAAATAGCTGCAACATCGGTATCTTACAGTTAAGTGCTTACACCTTGCACAAGTGACACACCAGGGTGTCCGGGCTTCAAAATTTGCACTAACCTCTCGAAGTACCAGGGTTTTTAACTGAGCTTCCTTCGAGAAAGGTGTAGTGGTTTGTTGAGATCTCCTTGAAACTTATGAGGTTTGAGAGCTGCCGACTACGCCAGTGTAGTAATCGCGGCAGGAAGCAGACAGGACTCAAGTAGCTTGAACTTCAGCAAATAGTTTATTCTCCATAGAAGATCCCATCCACAACCCAACAGCGTCCTCTGGAAACTGCCAGTTTCTTCCCATAACATTCCAGTCCCCCTCACTGACATGGTGACATTCTAATGACCATGGATGAATGGGGCTTCCTTGTGCCCCAAACCGACTGCACAGCTGCGTAGCGCCACTATGGCAGAACGTTTCATTTTTTCTGATTTTTAATCCTTATTCAACTATATGTTCCATGCATTTTACACCATTTTTTTGCGTATAACAGCTTGAATCCACACGCGGAAAGTATAATGCCTTTTTTCAAGTTTCTCATGTAAAAGATGTGCCCATCCGGACCTCTTTCTAAAACACGACAGATGCAGGAGTTCGTCCAAAGCAGCATTTATTTAAAAACCCAATGCATTTCGGGCAACCAGTACCCTTCGTCAGGGAACACTATGAATGACAATAAAACAAATATCCATTACTGTAATGTCCATTAATCAACATCTTGCATCATCACTATAATGCTATATTGAATATAACCTTTATTACATTTCAACCCTCCTCATTACCTACAATAGGCCCCTTCTTAAGTGATGTCTGTGATGCGACTCTATTCTCATGGCGAACCTATCTTCTTAAAAAACAAACACCCCATAAATCCCTCAGTTGCGCAGTACAAACAACTACCCCTTCTTTCTGACACTACAATTTTTCAATTCACTTCATTCTACATTTCCCTTTGCATTCACACTGCACTCACCTACTACATTGAATTTACATAAATCCCCATAGATCCCTTATCTCACTCCACGACTCACTACATACTCGTTGTCAATCCCCAGTCATTCATCGCACTCCTTCATTATCCCTTACATCTCCAATCCGCATTCACGCTGCTGAATCTGCTCCCTTTCCACTCTGGTGTTTTACACGTTGTTATACATGCCCATAGCCTGACTCCAAGCAGTTCCCCTATTAATATTTAATTCTTGTGCCCCCAGTCCTCATCATGATATCCTTCCACTTAAGCATTCAACATTTACGCGCTCCAAAAGCAAACGCACACACTTCACTTTCATCCCTCAGCCAAAAATAAACACACAAACAATTTCACATTGCTGCCACCGTTTTCACTCTGTTATTTTACGCGTTATTATTCTTGCCCATAGCCTGACTCCAAGCAGTTCCCCTATTTTTGTGTGATTCTTGAACACCCCAGCCCTCATCATAACATTCTTCCCCACAATCATTCACTCTTACTGAGCTCAAAAACTAAAGCAAACACTCCACTTTCATTCCTTAACCAAAATCACCACTCGAACAATTTCACATACCTGCTTCAGACTCTCGAATCCGGAGCCATCTCTATTTCAGTAAATGTTTGTGGCCCCCTTTGGTTCCACCCTTATTTAACTGCAACCTAACCTCCCTGACCCAATCCTTCTGATTGGTTCACTAATTAACTTGTTCCCGCCATGAGAACGGTGGCAGAGTTGCTTTCAAATTGAATAAACTGCATTGTCCATAATGCAATGTGTTTGAAATCTAAAACATGATCCGCATTTTTAGAGTCCTCCTGCCCCATTTAAAAGCAACTGGTATTATGACACACAGCAATAGCTCATGTTGATTATTAAATGGATATAAAATATTATAAAGTCCTTTCCATCTCGTATAAACGCCATGTTCTAGTCAAACCCCGATGTTGCTCCATTCATGTGGATCTTTGCAATGTTACGTATTTCTCGATATTCTTCTTCTGTACTTGGCGGGTGCTACCCCAAAGTAGGGCAATTTTATATGATGTTCAATGAAGGTAGTAGGGTGCACACCAATTTACTAATTTTTTCAAAACTTGTCCATAATAATCCAAGAATGCGTGCACGACGGTATGGCGCCTTGCCCAAATGACACCTGATTTGATACGACCATGGATGAATGGGGCTTCCTTGTGCCCCAAACCGACTGCACAGCTGCGTAGCGCCACTATGGCAGAACGTTTCATTTTTCTGATTTTTAATCCTTATTCAACTATATGTTCCATGCATTTTACACCATTTTTTGCGTATAACAGCTTGAATCCACACGCGGAAAGTATAATGCCTTTTTCAAGTTTCTCATGTAAAAGATGTGCCCATCCGGACCTCTTTCTAAAACACGACAGATGCAGGAGTTCGTCCAAAGCAGCATTTATTTAAAAACCCAATGCATTTCGGGCAACCAGTACCCTTCGTCAGGGAACACTATGAATGACAATAAAACAAATATCCATTACTGTAATGTCCATTAATCAACATCTTGCATCATCACTATAATGCTATATTGAATATAACCTTTATTACATTTCAACCCCTCCTCATTACCTACAATAGGCCCCTTCTTAAGTGATGTCTGTGATGCGACTCTATTCTCATGGCGAACCTATCTTCTTAAAAAACAAACACCCCATAAATCCCTCAGTTGCGCAGTACAAACAACTACCCCTTCTTTCTGACACTACAATTTTTCAATTCACTTCATTCTACATTTCCCTTTGCATTCACACTGCACTCACCTACTACATTGAATTTACATAAATCCCCATAGATCCCTTATCTCACTCCACGACTCACTACATACTCGTTGTCAATCCCCAGTCATTCATCGCACTCCTTCATTATCCCCTTACATCTCCAATCCGCATTCACGCTGCTGAATCTGCTCCCTTTCCACTCTGGTGTTTTACACGCTGTTATACATGCCCATAGCCTGACTCCAAGCAGTTCCCCTATTAATATTTAATTCTTGTGCCCCCAGTCCTCATCATGATATCCTTCCACTTAAGCATTCAACATTTACGCGCTCCAAAAGCAAACGCACACACTTCACTTTCATCCCTCAGCCAAAAATAAACACACAAACAATTTCACATTGCTGCCACCGTTTTCACTCTGTTATTTTACGCGTTATTATTCTTGCCCATAGCCTGACTCCAAGCAGTTCCCCTATTTTTGTGTGATTCTTGAACACCCCAGCCCTCATCATAACATTCTTCCCCACAATCATTCACTCTTTACGAGCTCAAAAACTAAAGCAAACACTCCACTTTCATTCCTTAACCAAAATCACCACTCGAACAATTTCACATACCTGCTTCAGACTCTCGAATCCGGAGCCATCTCTATTTCAGTAAATGTTTGTGGCCCCTTTGGTTCCACCCTTATTTAACTGCAACCTAACCTCCCTGACCCAATCCTTCTGATTGGTTCACTAATTAACTTGTTCCCGCCATGAGAACGGTGGCAGAGTTGCTTTCAAATTGAATAAACTGCATTGTCCATAATGCAATGTGTTTGAAATCTAAAACATGATCCGCATTTTTAGAGTCCTCCTGCCCCATTTAAAAGCAACTGGTATTATGACACACAGCAATAGCTCATGTTGATTATTAAATGGATATAAAATATTATAAAGTCCTTTCCATCTCGTATAAACGCCATGTTCTAGTCAAACCCCGATGTTGCTCCATTCATGTGGATCTTTGCAATGTTACGTATTTCTCGATATTCTTCTTCTGTACTTGACGGGTGCTACCCCAAAGTAGGGCAATTTTATATGATGTTCAATGAAGGTAGTAGGGTGCACACCAATTTACTAATTTTTTCAAAACTTGTCCATAATAATCCAAGAATGCGTGCACGACGGTATGGCGCCTTGCCCAAATGACACCTGATTTGATACGACCATGGATGAATGGGGCTTCCTTGTGCCCCAAACCGACTGCACAGCTGCGTAGCGCCACTATGGCAGAACGTTTCATTTTTTATCATCATATAAAATTGCCCTACTTTGGGGTAGCACCCGCCAAGTACAGAAGAAGAATATCGAGAAATACGTAACATTGCAAAGATCCACATGAATGGAGCAACATCGGGGTTTGACTAGAACATGGCGTTTATACGAGATGGAAAGGACTTTATAATATTTTATATCCATTTAATAATCAACATGAGCTATTGCTGTGTGTCATAATACCAGTTGCTTTTAAATGGGGCAGGAGGACTCTAAAAATGCGGATCATGTTTTAGATTTCAAACACATTGCATTATGGACAATGCAGTTTATTCAATTTGAAAGCAACTCTGCCACCGTTCTCATGGCGGGAACAAGTTAATTAGTGAACCAATCAGAAGGATTGGGTCAGGGAGGTTAGGTTGCAGTTAAATAAGGGTGGAACCAAAGGGGGCCACAAACATTTACTGAAATAGAGATGGCTCCGGATTCGAGAGTCTGAAGCAGGTATGTGAAATTGTTCGAGTGGTGATTTTGGTTAAGGAATGAAAGTGGAGTGTTTGCTTTAGTTTTTTGAGCTCGTAAAGAGTGAATGATTGTGGGGAAGAATGTTATGATGAGGGCTGGGGTGTTCAAGAATCACACAAAAATAGGGGAACTGCTTGGAGTCAGGCTATGGGCAAGAATAATAACGCGTAAAATAACAGAGTGAAAACGGTGGCAGCAATGTGAAATTGTTTGTGTGTTTATTTTTGGCTGAGGGATGAAAGTGAAGTGTGTGCGTTTGCTTTTGGAGCGCGTAAATGTTGAATGCTTAAGTGGAAGGATATCATGATGAGGACTGGGGGCACAAGAATTAAATATTAATAGGGGAACTGCTTGGAGTCAGGCTATGGGCATGTATAACAACGTGTAAAACACCAGAGTGGAAAGGGAGCAGATTCAGCAGCGTGAATGCGGATTGGAGATGTAAGGGGATAATGAAGGAGTGCGATGAATGACTGGGGATTGACAACGAGTATGTAGTGAGTCGTGGAGTGAGATAAGGGATCTATGGGGATTTATGTAAATTCAATGTAGTAGGTGAGTGCAGTGTGAATGCAAAGGGGAAATGTAGAATGAAGTGAATTGAAAAATTGTAGTGTCAGAAAGAAGGGGTAGTTGTTTGTACTGCGCAACTGAGGGATTTATGGGGTGTTTGTTTTTTAAGAAGATAGGTTCGCCATGAGAATAGAGTCGCATCACAGACATCACTTAAGAAGGGGCCTATTGTAGGTAATGAGGAGGGGTTGAAATGTAATAAAGGTTATATTCAATATAGCATTATAGTGATGATGCAAGATGTTGATTAATGGACATTACAGTAATGGATATTTGTTTTATTGTCATTCATAGTGTTCCCTGACGAAGGGTACTGGTTGCCCGAAATGCATTGGGTTTTTAAATAAATGCTGCTTTGGACGAACTCCTGCATCTGTCGTGTTTTAGAAAGAGGTCCGGATGGGCACATCTTTTACATGAGAAACTTGAAAAAGGCATTATACTTTCCGCGTGTGGATTCAAGCTGTTATACGCAAAAAATGGTGTAAAATGCATGGAACATATAGTTGAATAAGGATTAAAAATCAGAAAAATGAAACGTTCTGCCATAGTGGCGCTACGCAGCTGTGCAGTCGGTTTGGGGCACAAGGAAGCCCCATTCATCCATGGTCGTATCAAATCAGGTGTCATTTGGGCAAGGCGCCATACCGTCGTGCACGCATTCTTGGATTATTATGGACAAGTTTTGAAAAAATTAGTAAATTGGTGTGCACCCTACTACCTTCATTGAACATCATATAAAATTGCCCTACTTTGGGGTAGCACCCGCCAAGTACAGAAGAAGAATATCGAGAAATACGTAACATTGCAAAGATCCACATGAATGGAGCAACATCGGGGTTTGACTAGAACATGGCGTTTATACGAGATGGAAAGGACTTTATAATATTTTATATCCATTTAATAATCAACATGAGCTATTGCTGTGTGTCATAATACCAGTTGCTTTTAAATGGGGCAGGAGGACTCTAAAAATGCGGATCATGTTTTAGATTTCAAACACATTGCATTATGGACAATGCAGTTTATTCAATTTGAAAGCAACTCTGCCACCGTTCTCATGGCGGGAACAAGTTAATTAGTGAACCAATCAGAAGGATTGGGTCAGGGAGGTTAGGTTGCAGTTAAATAAGGGTGGAACCAAAGGGGGCCACAAACATTTACTGAAATAGAGATGGCTCCGGATTCGAGAGTCTGAAGCAGGTATGTGAAATTGTTCGAGTGGTGATTTTGGTTAAGGAATGAAAGTGGAGTGTTTGCTTTAGTTTTTTGAGCTCGTAAAGAGTGAATGATTGTGGGGAAGAATGTTATGATGAGGGCTGGGGTGTTCAAGAATCACACAAAAATAGGGGAACTGCTTGGAGTCAGGCTATGGGCAAGAATAATAACGCGTAAAATAACAGAGTGAAAACGGTGGCAGCAATGTGAAATTGTTTGTGTGTTTATTTTTGGCTGAGGGATGAAAGTGAAGTGTGTGCGTTTGCTTTTGGAGCGCGTAAATGTTGAATGCTTAAGTGGAAGGATATCATGATGAGGACTGGGGGCACAAGAATTAAATATTAATAGGGGAACTGCTTGGAGTCAGGCTATGGGCATGTATAACAACGTGTAAAACACCAGAGTGGAAAGGGAGCAGATTCAGCAGCGTGAATGCGGATTGGAGATGTAAGGGGATAATGAAGGAGTGCGATGAATGACTGGGGATTGACAACGAGTATGTAGTGAGTCGTGGAGTGAGATAAGGGATCTATGGGGATTTATGTAAATTCAATGTAGTAGGTGAGTGCAGTGTGAATGCAAAGGGGAAATGTAGAATGAAGTGAATTGAAAAATTGTAGTGTCAGAAAGAAGGGGTAGTTGTTTGTACTGCGCAACTGAGGGATTTATGGGGTGTTTGTTTTTTAAGAAGATAGGTTCGCCATGAGAATAGAGTCGCATCACAGACATCACTTAAGAAGGGGCCTATTGTAGGTAATGAGGAGGGGTTGAAATGTAATAAAGGTTATATTCAATATAGCATTATAGTGATGATGCAAGATGTTGATTAATGGACATTACAGTAATGGATATTTGTTTTATTGTCATTCATAGTGTTCCCTGACGAAGGGTACTGGTTGCCCGAAATGCATTGGGTTTTTAAATAAATGCTGCTTTGGACGAACTCCTGCATCTGTCGTGTTTTAGAAAGAGGTCCGGATGGGCACATCTTTTACATGAGAAACTTGAAAAAGGCATTATACTTTCCGCGTGTGGATTCAAGCTGTTATACGCAAAAAATGGTGTAAAATGCATGGAACATATAGTTGAATAAGGATTAAAAATCAGAAAAAATGAAACGTTCTGCCATAGTGGCGCTACGCAGCTGTGCAGTCGGTTTGGGGCACAAGGAAGCCCCATTCATCCATGGTCGTATCAAATCAGGTGTCATTTGGGCAAGGCGCCATACCGTCGTGCACGCATTCTTGGATTATTATGGACAAGTTTTGAAAAAATTAGTAAATTGGTGTGCACCCTACTACCTTCATTGGACATTCTAATGACAACATTCCACCATGTCAGCTGGAGCAAACCAGGGAAAAGAACCAGATACCACACATTATAATTTATATCCTATGGGATTTATATTTCGGCGGACAGCATATCCGCCACCATTGTGGCGGAGTAACCATGTAAATCGGGCTCTCAGTCTGGTGATGAATCAGAGTATTTCATTCAAATTAGTACTCTGCCCAATAATCTCAAACAGGCTTAATTCAAGCTGGGAGGTAGCCCTCAGTTGGCCTGTAAGTGTATTACCAGCCGAAACAGGATTCTAGGTTCAGTGGTAAAACTGCACTTCCAGTGTATTTCCTCTGGACATTGAACCTCCAAACCAAGGTAAAATGTGGAGGCAGAAAATAGCTCGAAAATGAGGATTCGTTGCAGGAATGAGGTGAAGAAACATTAGTTTCATTTAGTTATTTCACGTTTCTCAGGGAAATGTTTGAATGGCATGCAGTTCTTTCCTGCTCCTTACAGTACTGATCCCCACGGTATCGTTAAATTCCAGGTGCAGGAATTTCGATGTGGTGTCCTAGAGCCACTTGCAATGTAATCCAAAATGTCTATGTTGATGCCAGTACTGGTATAAAGATGTGCTGCAATAGGGATGCTGTCTGTGCAGCCTTCCCCCCGCTCCCTTGATGTCCTGAGGGGTGTGACTACAAATGGAAGAGAGGAAGGGGGACACCTGCAGGGGGAAGGAATACGTGGGTGAGCCAGTGCATGGTGTTGTGTTGCTGTTGTGCCATGAAGGCTATTAACAAGACTGTGAGGGTGTCTTTGAACGTCTGCAGATCTTTCAGCAAGACATCCCACTAAGCTGCCAGGGCAATCTTGAGCAGATCTCAGACCTCCTCCTGCTGCAGCACCACTGCCTCAGTATTGAGTCCGCTTTCCAGTGCATTGCTATGCAATGGAGGGTGATGGGCAATGCCAGGTCTATGAATCGATTAGTGACCCTTTGCGCCTTTTTTCGCTTGAACTGGCCTAGTAATACCCCCTCCAAGGTGAGTAGGTCTTTGTGACCCATCACTTCTGATAACGCTTCTGTATCCTCCCTCCATTGGGTTGCAACAGCCGGACAGCTCCAGAACATGTGCGCCATATTGGAGTTCGATGCACAGTATTTTGGACAGATAGAGGGGGGATTCAAACATTTTATGTAAACTCGCGGGTGTGAGGTAAGCCCTGTGAAGAATGTTATGTTGTATGTACTGAAATTTAGCATTTTATGACAGCTTTCGCAGATAATGCAGCACCCTGTCCCATTCTATGGGCGTCAGGTCACGTCCTATGTCTCTTTCCCAGCACCTGCGAGTCTGCAATAAGGGATCCTTGGTGGTGTGTATGACGGCAGTGCCCTTATGAACCATGTAATGAGCCTATGACCGCTGCCCATAAGCTGAAGTGTATGCACTAGCAGGTGTTGCTCCGGTCCATATCAGTAATGTTCTATAATCGACTCAGCTCTGCCACCAATTTACCATGAGGCAGAAAGTAACCCATCAGTAGCTCACATTCTGCCTGCAATTGATCAAAGGGTATAAGTGTGCCATCACGAAACAGATCACCTAAGGTTCCCACTCCAGCCTCAACCCAAGTTGCCAATCCTTCTCTACCGATTAGGTCACAGAATGGTTCAATAAAGCTTATTCTAATTTCAGGGGAGTATGGAAGGATGCACCGCAAGAGGCATAGTCTCTACAGTAGCTCTCATATGGTATGCGCACAAAATTTTTGGTCTCCCGGGGGAGTCTCACTTGTGGGAGTAGCGCTTTCCCCATGCTAGCCACTGAGCAGGCCATTATAACTGTACCACTAAGTAGTAACACTTAAAATTTGGGGCCCCTAACCCCCCCTTGTCTACGGGCAACTGTAACTTACGTAGTGTGACACACCTCCTGCCCTTATTCCAAATAAAACTCCCTAGAACAGTTTGCAGAGCATGGTTGGTACACTGCGGGATACTCACAGGTAGGTTGTGAAAAAAATACAGGAGACAAGGGAGCATCACCATTTTGGACAGGGACACTCTTCCTTGAAATGTGAGTTGAAGGATGCTCCAAAAAGCGATTTGGGGGCGAAGGGAGGATATGGCTCTGGTGAGGTTACCGTCTATGAGGTCTTGTGTATCGTGGTATATTCGAATACCTAAGCAACAGATTGTGCAAGGTTCCCAGTGCAGTGGGTGGGTGCCTGCTGTCAGCTGTTGCAGGGGGCAGTTCACGTGGATCGGGAATACACACGATTTGGGGCAGTTGACTCCCAGACTCAAGGCCGTTTAAAACTTTGACAGGATCTCTGTGATACCGCAGTTGCCATCCTGGATTTCTCTGACGTATATGAGTACATCATCAGGATATAGTGAGACTATATACACATCTCCTCATTCAGAGATATGTCCCACTCCCGGACCCATTGGTGGAGCCGGTGTGCCAGCAGCTCCATTCCTCGGGCAAACAGGAGAGGCAGCAGCGGACATCCCCGACGGGTCCCTCTGCTCACCGAGAATGGAGGTGAGATGCATTGGCCTATTTTTACTCAGGCTGTAGGTTCCATGTAGAAGAGTCTGATGAGTCTCTGGAGCCTATCAGTGATGCCCAGTGTAGTCAGAATGGAGAATAGGTAGCCCCATCCACCGTGTCAAATGCCTTTTCTAAGTCTAACACTAATCAGGCTCCATATAGCTCTTGGGCTGGGGCCCAACTTGATCACTCTATGTAATCTGAGGACATTAAGAGTGGTTGATCTCCCGGGGATAAAGCCATTTTGGTCCGGATGTACCAGACGTGGCATGTGTTCCAACAGGCGGACCGCTATACTTTTACTAAGAATTTTATAATCTGTTTCAAGCATTGATTGTGGGCGGTAGGAGGTTACCTACATTGGGTCCTTGTCAGGCTTGGGTAGGGACACCAGCAACGATTCTCGGAGTGATGACGGGCGGTGGCCCTCTGTAAGAGCAGCCTGGTATAATTCCAGTAGTTTTAGGGCTAACAGGGACTCGTAGGCTTTATAGAACTCAATGGGTAAGCTGTCAAGGCCTGGGTTTTTTTTGTGTGGCTGCGCCTCAAATAGCACCCCTGGATTTCCTGGATCGGGATAGAGGCGTTGAGCTCCTCTCCTTCCAGGGGATCCAGGGCAGGTAACGCGTTCCCATTGAAGAAATCACAGTTGTGTGCCTGACGGTCATGAGGGGGGTGGAGGGTCGTATGGCACCTGGTAATGTGTGGTGAATGCAGAGTGTATGTTCGCTTGGCTAGTGATTATGTGCATCGGGTCGCTCTGATCATACTGATAGGGGATATAGGTGTCGCACAGCGCAATAGCCGAGCCTGTAGGCGGCCTGATTTGTCCCCTTCAGCATGTATTCCACAAATATTCCAAGTCAGTACTCCGACCATAGCCATGCATTTTTATATAAAAGGGACAGGGAGAGGGGGAGCAGACCAGGGAAGGGGAGGGAGGAAATAAGAGGAACCTCCTGAACTCGCCTGTATGCATCATTTCGCAGGGGAATCACCATAGGGAACTGAGCCAATCCTCACTGTGACCTTTGGAACATAAAACTGAAAAAAAAACTCAACTCCCAAATCAGGGCGGCCCCAGAACAGGTGGCTACCCAAACAGTTAACCAAAAGTCCCATGGTTGGGAAGCTCTAGATCATACTCAGATACGTGAATGTCTTCTCCAGAGAGGATGGGGGTGCTGTATGTGCGAGTTACTAAGCCAAACCGAACTACTGATTTCTTCAAGAGCAATGCAAGGAAAAAAGTACAGACCCTTTTCTTCACTGTAAAGAGGTTAATAAATCCGAATTACTAGGGGACAGTGTATTGGGTGTGGCCACCCATCCCAGTTGCGTTCCAGCAATCTTGTGATGGTGACAGAGTTATGGTCGCCCAGTGCTGGGAAGCCATGCAGAGTAATGACTCGACACCTGCTATCGCATAGCATAGAAGTGGGGTTCAGTCAGATGCTGGACTTGGCAACACCATACTAGTTACTAAGAGTTCATATCATGTTGTCAGCTGTCTGCGGGGGTTACATCTGGGAGGACCAAGGACGTGGCACTGCTCATTGAAGCTCGTGAGTCGGTCTCAGAAACAGTGCCCTCAGTGGCTCTAGGCGTCGGGGAGCACCGCTCAGCCGACCAGGATGTGGCAGTAGACAGTGCCTGGAACTGGTCCTCCTTCGCCTGTGCCGGTGAGGAGGCTCCCCTGACCTGTGAGGCTCCATTATCTCGGTTCCAGCGCCTGCCTCTTCTCCCAGGTCTATCCACTCGGGACCTCCCTGACAATGAAGGCGGGGCTACAGAGTCATACTGGCGCTGCTCCACCCAATCCAAGGCGTCTGTGGGTTTGGCGAAAAAATAGCTAGTGTTGTTGCCCATGACCTTTAGTTTGGCATGAAATAATAGCGAGTATCTTAGGCCGACTTGCCGGAGCTTCCACTTTACTCCCAGGAAGGACACTTTGTGGTGCTGCACTGCCATAGTGTAATCCAGAAAGAGATATATATGTGCATTTTCATACAGGATTGGGCCTGCTATTGGGTTGCTTGGAGTATGGTTTCCTTGTCACTGTAATTTATCAGTCTGGCCACCACAGACCTACGGGGGCTCCACAGGTGGCCTGTGGGCTGGGACTCGGTAAGCGTGTTCGACCAAGAAGTATGGTGGCAACTGAGGCACTAAGGCAATAAGGGCATCCAGTTGATCACCCACACAGCAAATCCCTCTGTAGTATTCTCAGAGCTGTCAGCAGAAAAGCCCTGCTCATGGTCATCAAGTGGTGCACCGTTGGAGCCAGCTATGGCAGCCAAAAACAGCCAGGAGCACGTGGCAGGCCTGCAGTCTTGCGCCACTCCTGGCCCTCAATTCAGGCCCCTAGGCACTTAGTAAGATCAACAGTGCCAGATCTTCCTTCAGTTGTATGGGTCTGACAGCGTGGCAACAACAGTATTGTCACCAGGTCGCAAAGGCCCGCACAGATTCACTGCACAGGATTCAATAGTCCTCTCAGCTGCCATCGTGGATGCAGGGGGTTCCCCCAAACAAGCGCAGTGCCCACTGTGATGATGGGGGCAGCTCAGTAGTCCTCTAGGCCTTGGATGGCTAACACTGGTGCAGCGCAGGTGCTGAACAGGTACAGGGAGGCACGCAGTGCATCCTCTAAGGTTCGAACGCTACTCACTGCAGCACCACACAACATCCAAGGCTGGACCCATCCACCAGGAGGTCCGCTGCACCGCCCTCAGGGCCCATCCTGGCTGCTCCACAGCTCAGCAGTGCTGCCCTTGATGTGCCAGTCTCTGTCTGCAATCTCCGGTACCAGCCCAGCCGTGGCGGGCCGGCCTAACGGGCCCAGTCACCTCTCCATAGTGCCCCTGGGTGAAGACTGGCACTTCGCTTCCGCTTCCTCACTGCCCGTGCCAGTCCTGATCGCAGTCATGATTGAGCGCTGTTCCAGGCACGGGGGCCACATCTACATCCCTACATCTTCATCACGTGGATCCAGGCCGCATTCAGGCACAGAGCAGGCAGATCATAGTTCCGCCATCTCACTTCTAAAAGGAGGCACCTCTACGACTCCATGCCCTGCACAACTTCATTTACGGGGCACTGTGGCGATTGTAGACGGATCATGGGTTACTGAGCGGAGCGAAACTAAAACATGTCTGCCTTCTTTCCTGGGCTGGAAATGCCCCCCCCCCGCCCTCCCGATTCACGTAGGTAACCTACACTTTTGAGTAATTTACATTTTTGAGTAAGTTCACTACTTTTTTTGTTGTTCACAAAATCGGAATTTGAATTTACTCCAAAAGTGTAACTCACATGTCTCCAGCAAATTGAAGGGACTTGGGGCTGTACATTGCTGAGTAATTTACACTCTTTAGTAAGTTTAGTTCTTTTTTGGCTGTTCACAAAATCTGAGTGTAAATTTACTCCAAAAGCATAATTTACATTCACACCATCGGAATACCAAAAAAGTAGTAAACTTACGTATATGCAACCATTTAATTCAAGGTCTTAAGTTGGCTAATGAAATAATTAAACTTTCAGCTTTTGCAGAAGATGTTTTGCTGTATATTGCAAATCATGAACATTCTGCTACCCTATTTATGAAAGACAAACACACACAGTAAAGTTTCAGGATACAATTTAAATTACACTTAAACTCAGGTTCTCCCACTAAATAGTCTTTGTATGTAATACATGTTTGGTAGCACTAAATTTCAATGGTACCCAAACAAAATAAGATATTTGGTCATTTTGATTTGCAAACGATATTAAAAGTATTATACATTTGAAGATTTCCTCTCTCACAAATAGGTTGCACTCCTTAGCTGAATGTTGGTCTTCATTATGCCTATTCTGGGGGGGTAGACTGGATAACATAAAGATGATGATGGTACCAAAAGTTCTATTTATATTATCTATGTTGTCATTTAAAATGCCTACATTTGTTTTGAAGAACATTATTTTGATTGTATCTAAATATATTTGCCACAGAAGAAGTCCAAGGTTTGCCTTGTCCGTTCAGATGTATTAAACATATGTCCTCATTGGGTTAACATTGATAAATACTTATTCTTATCATTTAACTTTAAAGAAATAGAATTAATGTCTGAAGCTGAAGTATTTTCCAATTTTGGAAAATACACATCAAATATTACACAAATTTTTATTTTAAAACATTTGTAGAGGGAATTTTCTTTCCTCTTCTATCTGGTATAACAAACAGATACAACTTAAAAAATAGATCAATTTACTGGAAAGATTTGCAGTTAGTTATAACTTTATTCGATTTTCTTTCAAATCATAAAAGTACATAGAAAATACATCATCAATATAAAACAAAATGAAAAAAAATCGGTATCTTGAATCTCCCAATATCCAATACAATATATACATAAAATCCACATAAAGATAAAAACGCATAGAATAAAAATAGATCAACTAATACATTTAAAAAATACTGTCCTGTTAAAAATAGCCATCTATAATTCATTTTCAGCGGCTATTAAAAACCCCTGATAAAAAACAGGCTAAATAGTTACAAATAGGGGGTGTTTTTAACATCTGGAAAAAGTAAAAAGCTGGCTGCACTTGAATAAAATCCTGATTCAACAGACAAGGCCGGACTAAATTGTGGCGCAGCCGATTAAATCTAGGACATATCATAACAATATGAAAAGTACCAGGGAGGGACACATGATCGCAAGAGCAAGGGGGGAGATCTGAGACTGTACACCAAGCCCCTCTAGGTAACAAATGCTGATAGATCTTGCTATACCTGAAGTATACTGGATTACATTTTATCTAAGACCATTTGGAAAAACAACCTATTGACGTACTATAGGTACATTGATGACATATTTCTAATCTGGAAAGGGGGAGAGGATGATCTACTTCAAGCTATTAACCAGTTGAATACCATTGAAGACAGAATCCAATTCACTTTTACTACAAGTAGGGAAAGAATTTCCTTTTTGGACGTTGACATTCAATTACTACACAATGAACTGGTCACCTCAGTGTTCACCAAATCGACTGATCGGAAATAATTATCTACATTTTTTCAGCTTTCATCAAATGAGTTTAAAAAAACACCTTCCTTATTCACAACTGCTTAGAGCCAAACGCATCTCGTCGTCAGAAACAATATACAATGAGAACAGCAACAAGATCAACGCTAAATTTAAACAAAGAGCATACCCGAGTTCCATTCTTCAGGAAGCAGAAGATCGAGTTAAACTTAAGGAAAGATCGCAGTTGCTTATGCCCAAAACTCCTACAAACATCAATGACGAACGACCTGTATTCGTGTCCAGATTTTCAACCATGAGTACCAAAATTAAACAAGTCATCCGTAAATATTGGCCACTGCTTCAGGTAGAAACTGACTTTAAGGGAATATTTCAAACCTTTCCGATATTTGCTTATCAACGTACTAAAAACCTCAAGCAACTACTGAATGAGAAAGTTGATACACCTAATAAGACTTACACGGGTACGGTTCCATGCCACAACTGTGGTAATTGTAATAACATCATAAGAGGTACCACATTGATGCATCCAACTCAAGGCACCCCAATCAAATTGAAAGTTTCAGCCACATGTAACACCAGCAACGTAGTATATCTACTTAAATGTCCATGTGGATTACCCTACGTGGGGAAAACAGAACGAAAAATCAAAACTCGCCTGATAGAACACAAAAGCAATATACGGACAAGGAACCAAAAATCGACTGTGGCTACACATTTCCTGAACATGAATCACAATATCAGCCAATTGAGATACACAATATTGGAACAGATAATTGAGAAGGAAGGAAGAGACAATAAGAAATTCTTACTCCAACGAGAATTATATTGGATACATAGACTGAACTCGCTGCACCCGAAGGGGTTAAATGAAAGACTGGAATTTAGCTGCTTTCTATAATCCTTTTTACCCTGATATAGTATGGTATACTGCATTTTTTATTTATCATTGAACCCTGTTTTTTTGTACCGCATGTCATTACTGGTCTTTCTTCTTTCTTTCTTTCCATGTTTACCATTCATGACCTTTTGTTTTTATTTTCACTGTTTCTATTTTCTTTTCATTTCTTTTATCTGTCATTCTACTTTACGAATTCTCTAAGCATGACTACTCTCGTTCGTAGTCTTTTTTCCTTTCCCGAGTCCATGGTCGGGTATTTCACTACCGCTACAGTTTTAGCCGGAACAGTGTTGTTCTCGTTACATTGGCTACTCACGAAGACATAGTCTTATTAGTTTTCCCTCCATTTATTTGCATTTATTGAGATCACCTTCAGATTTAGTCACATTACTCTTCTTAGAGCTATTTCCGCTAAGACCTTTTTGTTTTTTCGTTTGCGTCTCATCTGTCGTTATAGTTACCCGATAGTCCTTTTTTAGTGACTACGGTTGTTGAAGGTTCACTTCCGCTCACAAGCCGTATTTAGTTCCGATGCACTAGTGTTGTGATCTTGCTTTCAACGCGATTACACGGCGGCGTTTCACCGCGAGTTTCACAGGTATGTGACGGTTGTATAGGGCACCCAGCTCATGTAGTTCTTGACGAGTAGGGAACTTTGGCACTTATCTATTTTGCACCTTGGGCTTTATCAATTACATTCCTGTTGACCGTCCGTTTCGGGAGCCTTTCACGTGATTTCACCTTCTTATCACACTCGGGTGTACATTGATAATCAATCTGGGACTTGGCTTATTTCTAGTTGGAATTCTTTTTGAGTTCATTTTGTCTTAAGTACACGGTTTTTCCCATTTTCCTTTAACCACAAATAATTGCACCGTTTATTCTTATTTTATCTTTTTTCAACTTCTGTTCTGCATTCTGTCAGTTCTTGGATACAAATCTGTACCATTTTTTTCGTAGGGATTACCCCTGACGAAGGGCTGTGCCCGAAATGCATTGGGGCTACTTTAAAATTCCTGTGAAGTAACAGTATGCATAAAATATGCCTCATGACGCAACTATGAAAGGATAAATATTGATGATGATTTCATGAAAATTACAATCCATCACGAAAAGACATCTGATGAATAAATTCATTCTTGAAAACTAAAAAATTAAACATAGTTTGAACTACTTTTTTGTGAAAGCGATTGATTCGCCAAGGAGTGCCGTTGAGTAAGCTCTTCCCGGGGAAGGGCATTATTTTAGTATACCTGAAGTAAGTCAGGAGCCTCCTATGATATGAAGACATTTCCCACAGTAGATAAGGTTCAATACCCTGCACTGTCTTAATCATAATGAATTATTGGAAGGAAAGCATATGAAGAGCTAAGGCTTCCTGTTTTACCCAGGGAATGTCCCTCTTGACTATCCCTTCAGGATTGGAAAACAGCTCAGGTCAACCCAAAGACTTAAATGCAAGCTTGATATCGGCTAGCCAAGAGATACTCAACGCTCCTTCCAACACCATACAATCGTGTATTATGAGCCTATTAAGTGAGAGATCTTCTTTCAACCAGACTGATAGCTAGAAAATCAGGGGATGAAGGGCAATCCAGTCTGTTATGTAACCAATGCCTACTTCCTCATGCAACATTTCTGAGGGGATGCTTGCAGGAACTTTGAGGAGGCCCCTAAGAAAATAATTTTCGACCGCCTGTAACTGGGGACATGATACATAACCCCAAATCTCACAGCCATACTAAGCCAGTGACACACATTTAGATTTGTAGACCTTTAACATCGCCTCTACATTAGTTTGGCCCAAGCGTCTAGCTAAAAGGACAATCCCCGCTGTTTCCAATTTAAGTTTCAGCAAGTTTTTCTTCATCAGTGGTTGCCAAGAAAACCTGAAGTCTAAAAGAATTCACAGGTAGGATAAGTGCTCTGCCCTAGAGATGGGATGACCCTTTGACACAAAACCTTTTGACCTGGAGTTCCTAGGTCCCACCACCATTACATGGGATTTGAGATGGTTTGTGGAAAGGTTTGGCCTTCCATATACCCTAACACAGATCTATCAATTGTTGCAGGCTGTTGGCAGTCCTAGACATGAGGACAGCATTGTCCACATATAAAAAACTGGTAAACGACGAGCACCTACTAAAGGGAGTCTAGATCTTGATCCAACAAGGCCGCCTCCAAACCATTAATATACAGAGTGAAGAGAAAGGGGGCCAAAATACACCCCTCTCTTCAATTCCAGGGATGACGTGCACTCCTTCTCCGATCCAAATCTAACTGTGCAGGAAAGAAAGCAAGGCCGGCTCGACCCCCACGGATCAAAGTACAGCCCACAACTTGGTTCTGTTGACACGATTGAAGGCTGAACTAAGGTCCATGAAGGCCAAGTGGCTAGACCCTCCCCTTGCTCTGGTATACAATTTCTCAACAACATAAGATTAAGGGTCTGATCCACTGTCCCCCGGCCGGGCCTAAACCAGTATTGATTCTCTGTGATGCCAAGTGGTGTAACAAAACTCTTCCCAGGACCTTAACTTCACTGTCCATGAGGGATATAGGACGATAGCAGGCAGGATCAGTTCTGCTCCCCTTCTTGAAAACTGGTACTATGATGGAGCTTTTCCAGCTAGTAGGTATCTTCCCGCTAGCGGCTGCGTTAAAGTGCTGCGTGAGCAAAGGGGCCAATAGATCCACCTCAGACTTGAGCAAATGCCCCGAGACATTTCACGGGGCCTTACCCTTGGGAATGGCTCAGATGGCTTTCTTAACCTCCATCCAATGAAAGTTCAGGCCCAGCTTCCCCCTCCTGCTCTTGCCACTCCTGTGGAGGAATGATCAAAGCCTGAGTACCGACCTGATTCGTGACAAAGATGGAGTGGTTCACAATCTGCCAAAACTCAGTAGAATCTCTCGTGGCACAGACTTCCATTAATTTCTCCCATTGTTCTAACTTAAGGAATGTCTTCCTATTGCTACATGCCACCCGATAGCAAGCTCTTACCTGCTTGACCCCCCCGTCCCTGGGCGTTCTGTGTAAAGCAGATATAAGGGCTCTGTGAGACCTACTACAGTCCTTGTCAAACCGCCTGCAAGGTGGTGCAGAGTGAACTGCAGATGGTACGACCAGGGCGGGCTTTATACTCCCAGCTATATTGTCAAATGCCTTCAAAATATTAGAAACAGGGACCTCTTCATCTAGGCAGGATCTGAAATCCGACCTACAAGTGGAAATCAGGGTCCTTAAGAAATCTTCTGGAACCACCTTAGCCCACTTAAGCCTGCACCCTTGAGCAACAGGGACAACCGGTTCTTGATACAGGGCTACCGTCCTATCCTTGGCACCATTCCAGTTGAAGTGTGCCAAAAGAGAATTATGATCACTCAGGGGATGCATGATGGTTTTAAACTCAATCAGAGAAGTTAAAAAGCAAGAAGAAATGAATATATAGTCAATAATAGAGGAGGCTGTCTCGTAACCCTTAAAGGTCGTGATATGCATAGCATTCCCAGCCTCCTGTCACAAGAGAATGACCTAAAACAAGTGAATTAAACCTATCCCCAAGGGCGAATGCTCCAAGTGGATCTGATCACCATTCACCACGTCCTCGTCTTCCGAGGTGTCCCCGTATAAAAAATAGTCTCCACATGGGTGTAAGTTAAAATCGCACATCAGGAGAATTAAAGTAAAACCCGAATACTGAGTGGACCTAATAAGTAACTTATTAAGATCATGAACCACTGGCTGGTCCCCCCTAGCTGGAAGATAAATATCAACAACAAGAACCCTTAGGTGATCAGGAAATGTCAATAGAATACCTAAAATAGCTGGTGTGTGGGAGTCCACAGTTTCTATTTTACAGTTGAGGGTAGTTCTAATAAAAGTAGCCAGACCCCCTTTAGCCAGGCCATGAACACAGAGCAAGGCAAAAGAAATAAACGGCACAAATCCTTCCAATACTAGCAACCCCTCCTTGTGCCATGTCTCCTGGAGACAGATAATATCATTCACATTAAGGAGCTCAAGACACACCTGATCGTCCAGTTTTCCTGTGATTCCGGCGATGTTCCAGCTCAAAACCTTTAATGAGTTATAAACAGCAGAAGTGACACTGGACAAAGCCGGGGGAGTTGAACACAGAGGGACACGCTCGGTGGGCTCCAGTCAGTCCAAGGACTCTAAATCTGTCAGGGGATCAAAACGATTACCTAGTGTGATAGGAGGGTCACAAAAAGGGAGGGAGACCTGCTGGGTACTAAGGCTCGTAACCCTTGGGATTTCTATACCCCCTTCCTGAGGACCGATTGATGGCTTATGGAAATAGCCCAAAGGGAGTAGAGGAGTCTCTGTATTATACCCTTTCCCCCTCCAGAACTGGTCCAAAAGCACTCCTGCCTACCAGTTGTTAGAGAAATTAATGACCACACAGTCACTTGCATGAGATTTAGGTGAGTGACCCAACCAGCCCAATCTCCGCATCAGAATAATATCTCTTGCACACAAATGATCAATCCTAACCTGCTTAGAAAGCCAATGCTAAACTTTATTTTTCAACTGGGGATAGGTCTCCAGTGTTGAGGATTTCTAAAGGGGGGATGTTGGCCAGGACCGCTACATAGGGAGCTGCTGCAGGAGGAAGCTGGATTGTTACCTTGCTGGAGACAGAATTTGGATGTGAGGCCAGGAAATTCACCTTGGTCTCCCCCTGAAAGCCGGTGTGTTTTTTTGTTAGCAAAGGAGCCAAACAAGGAAGAAGAGGAGGTAAAGCTAGAAGGTAGGGAATGTCATCTGGCCGCCTAGGAGCCTGCCTCTCATTAGCCCGATTGAGAGGACCCACCCCCTGCCCCTCTTGTGAGTCCAAGCCATCAGTCAATCCTGCTCTCCCCCCAGATACCTTATGAGCATTAAGCAGGGTCAAACCAGAAAGAAGTTTTGTTGCTGTGTCCCCTAACTGATGAATGACCGTCTCCACAATCTCCACTCGAGAAGAGAGAGCATCGACTCCGGCAGTTATAAAACCCTTCAACTGATCCATGATGTCGGAGGGGTTG
Organism: Calotriton arnoldi; assembly: GCA_963921515.1. Classification (NCBI taxonomy): domain Eukaryota; kingdom Metazoa; phylum Chordata; class Amphibia; order Caudata; family Salamandridae; genus Calotriton; species Calotriton arnoldi. The sequence goes on from CAWUFW010000947.1 coordinate 3,216,001, forward strand.
GGCTGAGGGTCTTGTTCCAACTAAGGCAGATCTGTTTGAGTACCCACATGAGCAACTGAAAGTCCTTTCCAAACCGCTCCCCCTTTCTTCTTCCCATTGTTCTTTAGGATAGGCTTTGGGCTGGAGACAGACCCGCGTCTGCTGACCCAATTACTGAGACCGCCCCCCTCTTATTTGTGGAATTTAAAAGCAGGGATTCTACCTTATTCCCCTCTTTGGTGCTGGATGGCTTGTGAGTAGTAGAGGCTGATGGAGTGGTGGAATCCTCCTGTACCCTGGTGGGGTCAGGAGGGGAGAAACGATCCAGGCCTTGCCTAGCGAGAGTCTCCTTTCCACTAGATCAATTTCTTTAGATACTACACTAACCGCGCGAGTCAGAAACCCCTCTATAGTCGTTCTACGGGGTGTCACCTGAGGTGACATAGGGGTAGGCCCAACTGTTTTCTTTTCCCCCATCGCAAAACAAAGACTCACGCCACCTATTCCCACACACTGGGTTTTTCTCTCAAGGTCAAATCAACTAACCCACTACTGCAATACAACAATATTAATGACTATGGGATTCAAGGATGGAGCAACAGTTCAAGTCTCAAGTCCAGAAAAGACCGCACTTCCAGCAGGCTGCTAGGGATTTCAGGATATTGAGAGAGCCGCGTCGAGGGAGGGAACCGACCATGCCCCCAACCACCAGAGTGGAACGATGACAAAGAGCACGAAGCGACCAATCCAAGGGGGGTGGCCCCGCCCTGCCTCTTCCTGGTTACGGGGGCAGCTGGCGCTGCAGGAGCACGATGATTATAATTATAGCGATGTTGATCGGGCTCCGGTGTGCAAAATACGGATTGCGGAGACCCACTTTTCCTGCGGTGCAGGGCCAGTGCTTTTGAGTCCTCCGATAACCCCCAACACAGACCACCAGGACAAGTTCAGCAGAAAAGTAGCCCCCGCGCTGCGGGAGTACGATGCACTAGTTATACAATTTTTGACCAGGCTCCAGCGTGGTCATTCAGGGAATTCTGGGACTTGAAGTTTGCCCTCAGCGGCAGCAGGAGAGACCCATGCAGCTTTCCGTTGCAAAAAATGGGTTGCAGAGACCTGTTTCCCCCGTTGCAGGGCCAGTGCTTCTGAGTCCTCCAATGACCCCCAGACAGACCACCAGGACAAATTCAAGCTGAAACCGCCCCTTAGTCTTGCTAGGTGACGCTCGCTGGTTCCCTCAGTATAAGAAGAGATAAGAGGGCAGGTAAGTACTCAGTACCCAATTTGGTGGTGAGAGGAACAGGGTTTTATGATGTCTATATTGGGAACCTGTGCAACTTAGTGTAGCTTTCAGGCGTTGTCGTTGTGCGGTTTGTGCACAAATTCACCTGCCCAACACCCGTCAAAATCGGTGAAAACTAAATTTAAACAAATAAGAGGCACGCCATCCCAAACTCTGTGATTGCACACAGCTATACTGTACTCTACAGCGGTTTAATAGCCGCTTGTATCTCTCTCCACAAGCCCACACCGCTGCACACACCTGCGATAGCCACGCTGGGAGCGTGGCTGGCAATGGCCTCAGACCGGCGGCGTTCTGGGCTCTTCCGTTTGATCGCCGGGAGGTCTTCTCGGTTGCTCCTCCCATCCTTGGGCCGAAGTGCACGGAACGAACCACAATTGACTCACCATAAGTGTGAAAAAGGCCACTTTATTGAAGACAGGTGCACCTTACACAACATAACCTCGGACTTTGCCTTACAAAACTAAAGCTAGCTATACAAAATACATCTACGTATCCACCTCCCCCCACCACTAAGGTTTTCCCAAACACAATTGCAATTTATTTAACATACCCCAACTTAATCAATAACTTTCGCCCCTTTAAAAACTTTGTAACCTGCTTCTCAACCTATCTAAAGATCTACCTACTCGATCAATAACTGTTAACCCTTAAACCCTGTAACCTCTTCTCTAACTAAGTATAACCTATCCTAACCTCCTTACCTACCTGTCCCCAACCAAAAATGAAACAGTAACAAACTGGCCAAAAATAGGTAACCGACGCCACGCACCTGCTTCAAGTGACAACCGAAATATATATCATTTTCCCCCTGATCCACCTGTACCCAATAAAAACATGCCAAGCAAAATTAAAAACCACAGGAAAAAACCACCAGACCCCCTCTTCCCTTAAAATTGGGTGGGAGGGAGGGCAAAACGTTCCCTAACTACGGGTAAATCGGCAGCCGTGTCACCTTCCAAAATGGTGACACGGCTCCCGAAATGGCCGTCTATATACCCCCCACCCCACAGCCCAAAAACAGCCCAACGCAAGCCCAATTGGGCTCGGGCCGCACGACCCGGCCCAAAAACCCCGGGGGTGCGAGCCTCCCTTCCGGTCAGCCGCCCCCCCAAAGCCCCATTGGGCCGAAGTGCACGGAACGAACCACAATTGACTCACCATAAGTGTGAAAAAGGCCGCTTTATTGAAGACAGGTGCATCTTACACAACATAACCTCGGCCTTTGCCTTACAAAACTAAAGCTAACTATACAAAATACATCTACGTATCCACCTTCCCCCACCCCTAAGGTTTTCCCAAACACAATTGCTATTTATTTAACATACCCCAACTTAATCAATAACTTTCGCCCCTTTAAAAACTTTGTAACCTGCTTCTCAACCTATCTAAAGATCTACCTACTTGATGAATAACTGTTAACCCTTAAACGCTGTAACCTCTTCTCTAACTAAGTATAACCTATCCTAACCTCCTTACGAACCTGTCCCCAACCAAAAATGAAACAGTAACAAACTGGCCAAAAATAGGTAACCGACGCCACTCAGAAATAGTCCTTACGACATTTCTGACCCCCCCCCCTCTAGGCCTTGTCTAGGATACCGCCTGATGTCCAGTGCAGAATCTAAAACTTCCTTTATCTGAATCAAATATAACTCCATCCCGAAGCGAGACACATGTACTCCATCATCCCTGAAAAATTGCTTTGCCGAATACTTGTGCTCCGGATAATCCGCCACCACATACTTTAACTCTGGGTGCCCCACCCTGCCAAAACCTGCCTCTCTGCAAAAAACCCTCATCTCTCTGTTTATCGTCCTCCTGGCCTTATCAATGGCCACCGGCCGCTCGGCCCACCTCCAATGCCCCCTGGGAATAAACTCATTCCACACTACAAAACACCCAGACCATTGACTCTTGATCTCCCTCAAATCCCTCTTCATCTGCTTCAACAGAGACAACCCTTTACAAACCACCAAATCATTCTCCCCCAAGTGAAGTACCAACACATCTGGGCAAATGTGACGACGCAGCAACTTATTTAAAAGAGGAAAAAGCTCGTGCCAACGCATGCCTCCTTTCCCGTGCCAACTAACTTTAAACAATCCCGGGTCCAATCCCAGGTTTACTCCTTTCCCTTTGTTCCATTCGTGTCTTTCCGCCCATTTTACAAAGGAATGCCCAACAATCCAGATATCGAGCGCCTCCGACTCGGGCCCAGCAACTGCACCTGCAAAGACACATGCGTGAGAAAATTTCACATGCCCTTCTTCCTCCCAGCCCCCCCCTCCCTGCTTTGATATAGCGCTTATAACAGGGGTCTCCAACCGGTCGATCGCGAGCTACCGGTAGGTCGCCGAGACCCTGTGAGTAGCTCGCGCCGCTTGCTGCTCAATTTAGTAGCCCTTTAGTGTTATTTGGGCTATTTAGGCTTTTTTCATGCTCCGTTGCCACCCTCACCCAAACCAGCTGCTCAGATTGGCTTTGAGCTTAGCTGGGGCGGGCCGAAGAGGATGATGTTCCTCTCCTTCCTTTGTGGATCTCGTGACTGTGTCTGCGCCCCCTGCCATTTCCTCACTGGCACCGCACTGTTCATTGTGCGAGTGCGACGGGTGCCAGTGCGGAGCTGCAGCAGGCGTGTCAGGGCGGAGCAGCTGGTTTGCAGGTTGCGCAAGCACTATAGAACTGCTGGGACCCGCGCCATCTGCCCTTTTCACCAGTACAGCCTGCCACCTTATATCTCACCAGCACAGCAGGTAAGACGTGTGAGCACACCCTGGGCCCCCTGTAAAAGTAAAGAGTGAGTGGCGCAGGAGACCGGGCCTGCATAGTGCTGCATACCGTCATCATGAGCCATGGGACTTTTCGTAAGGCTTTGTCCGGTCAACAATTCAGTCAAATGCCATGTAGTGCGATCGATATGGTAATCGTAATGGGTATAAGTGCGTCTGCTTATTGTTGTGAGCCGTGTTCCTAGAATGGATACAGGAAAGGTTAAATCTCAGATGAGCCTGTGCCCCAATAGCGGCCAAGATCCCTTTGCGGTATTTTTTAGGAGACAACAAGCTGAGGCTGGCGAAAAGGTTTCATACATTACCACTCATATAGCGGTAGCCAGTAAACATCTTCGAACAGCTGTAGATGGGACAAGAAAATTAACTTAACATAAAGAGGACAGAGATTGTTTATTTTTTAAGCATGTCCATTATTTATTTTTTTAATCACACAAAGTACTGTAGGTGTAGGTAGGGAAGTAGCGGCCCTTTAGTGTTGTTTGGTGGGCGATTTAGGGCAGACTTTTTTCAGGCTCCGTTGCTGCCCTCACCCAAACTAGCTGCTCAGATTGGCTTTGAGCTTAGCTGGGGCGGGCCGAAGAGGATGACGTTCCTCTCCTTCCTTTGTGGATCTCGTGACTGTGTCTGCGCCCCCTGCCTTTTCCTCACTGGCACCGCACTGTTCATTGTGCGGGTGCCAGTGCGGAGCTGCAGCAGGCGTGTCAGGGTGGAGCAACTGGTTTGCAGGTCGCGCAAGCAGTATAGAACTGCTGGGACCCGCGCCATCTGCCCTTTTCAGCAGTACAGCCTGCCACCTTATATCTCACCAGCGCAGCAGGTAAGCCGTGTGAGCACACCCTGGGCCCCCTGTAAAAGTAAAGAGTGAATGGCGCATGAGACCCTGCATAGTGCTGCATACCGTCATCATGAGTCATGGGACTTTCGTAAGGCTTTGTCCGGTCAAGAATTCAGTTAAATGCCATGTAGTGCGATCGATATGGTAATGGGTATAAGTGCGTATGCTTCGTGTTGTGAGCCGTGGCCAGTGTTCCTAGTATGGAGTTCCTAGTATGGATACACAGGGAAAGGTTTTTTTTAATCTCAGATGAGCCTGTGCCCCAATAGCGGCCAAGAACCTTCTGCAGTATTTTTTTACGAGACAACAAGCTGAGGCTGCCGAAAAGGTTATCATACATTACCACTCATAGCCAGTAAACATCTTCGAGCAAAAAACAGAGATGGGACAAGAATATGTTTGGAGAACTTTACATAAAGAGGACAGGGATTGTTTATCTTTATATTTTGGCTGCAGCATGTCCATTATTTGTATTTTTTTATCACACAAAGTACTGTAGGAAGTAGGGGTGGAGCACACATGGTATTATCACCTTCACGGGCCATGCAGATATAGGCTCCTATGGGACCTCAGAGGGAGTAAACTGCCAATTTAAACGGCGATACCCAGTCCATAAAGTCAAAATTAGACAGGCCATTATTTTCTACTCTACTTAGTCATCCATTGCAAAGGTGCCACAAACTCGGACCCCCTTGAAGCGGTTGTCATGGGAGCCTGATAATAGGAGAGGCCTCTCGGAGGTGTTAACATGGATTAGTCATGGATACCAATTTAAGAAGAGAACTCGTAGCGTTAACTGAACATAAGCAACGAAGCAGGCTTAAACGTTTAAACCAGAATAACAGAATTAAGGCTTAACTCCCCATCTTCTAAAATGCTTACAGTGGAACAAATATTTCTTTGCTTGCCTTGGAAAAACCTTTTACATAACACATGGAATATGAAAGCAACTTGCCAACAGGCTCAGAACACACGTGGCTAAGAGAGGATTCACAGGTGAAAGGATGAGAGATGAAATGGTACTTTGTGATGAAGTCGGGAAGCTCTTTATCTTTTGATAATTTTATAAGCGATAGGGGGCTGATATACTAGCTAGCAGGGGTGCACTATTACTTGCAATGGGTCGCAGTTTCATCATTAAATCCTGAGCAGCGACACAAGATGGAATGGCCAATTAAGGTTGATGAAAAGCTCATGGCAATTAAGAGGATGAGCTCCAATAGGGCACTGCTACATTTTACACGAGAAGATCAGTGGAGATCGTATCTGTTATGGCCAATCTCGCTCTTAATACCTTTATTGAGAAGGAAGGGATAACACCAGATGACTGAGGCCGACATTACTTTAATTACGAAGTTTGGAAAGTGCACTGTTTTATCGCCCCAGATTACTGATTAACAGAGACACCACCATTATCACTGGAATTTTAAGCGACAGACCCCATAAATGCATTTTGTTTTCTCAGAGCCTGGCCTGTCAGGTTTGTCCCAGGTAGACAAACGCATAGATAGAAAATTAGAAAAATGGTTTCTCCTTTACAAAAGGTTAGGCGTAGGTAGGGGAAGAGCCTCCCTGCAGCCCTTTTGGTGCATGTATGGTGTTAAAATGCGTTGGGTTAGTTAGCAATTGGATCAGGGTGAATATTAAATAACCCAAAGCAAGGATGCTGCGTAATGGGATGAACCCCCTTAATCTTTATCAGAGGGACGAGACAAGGGTGTCCCCCTGCCTCTCACCACAAATGTTTGGTTTAGTAATGGAGCCCTTTGTAGATATATATGGCAAAATCAAAATGTAGCAGGTATTCCCTTTTTGAGGTGCAGTGGATCAGCCCCTTTCACAACGACTTCCATCTCACTCGGGGAGCGATGTGGTGGACCGTCCTAAAAGAACCATTATGGCTCTTAGGCAAGAACTTGAAAAGTTATGGAACACCCTCGGGATTAAAAGTGAACTACAGGTGGTAGTCGATACTAGTGACTAAGGCAGGCCTCCAATTAAGTTGCAAGGAGCGAGGTCACAACATTAGCATACAACTCTGTGCCCCCTGCCTTTCCCACCCTGGCACCGCGCTTTTCATTGTGTGCAACAAGTGCTGGTGCAGAGCAGGTTTGCAGGTGGTGCAAGTAGTATTGAACGACCGGACCACCTGTCTTTCCAGCCTGCCACCTATATATTTGATCGGAGAAGCAGGTAAGAAAGTATCTACAGTGGGTTATATCACACACAGTTGACATGAATGGATAAAAACTGTAGTTTTTAAACATGTCCTCACCTATGATGCCCTGACAACACTGCCATGAGCAAGCAAAGTATGTCTGTTTGTAATGTGCACTTTGTATATGGCCACAATTGTTAAATGTGCAACATTATTGACTATTATTAAAAACATATGTACATGGTGGGAGTGACGCCATGTTAGGACTGCACTTGAGAGGCTAGTCTGGGGTGGGATTGGCCTACAGGTGAACCAGGCCCTACCAAAGGCTTGCCTGACAGATCAGTACATTTCATTAGTTGGTTTTTGGGCTGTTTGTGGGCCGATTTTATTGGCTGGTGGGCTGTGCCAATGCTTCTCTGTGGTTAACTTTTTGGGCTATTTGTGGGCCGATTTTATTGGCTGGTGGGCTGGTTTTTATTGTTAATTTTTCTGATATTACCAAACATTGCCTGCTGCAAGCACAAATAGACTAGTCTTCCATACCTTGAAAAACACCTCCAGAGCTATACAACATGTCTTTAACTTATTTTGCACATGTAGCCCACTTTTTTTAGCTATTGGATTTGCTAATGGGGCTTCTTCTAATTTGGTGCTGGGGCCTCTTTTCTGTCCCAGTCGCCTCTGCTTTCATGGCTTGTGCTTTAGTTTGCTGTGTCACTGTTGAGGCTTGTGCTTTAGTTTGTTGTCTCACTGTTGTGTCAGTGAGTCTGATGTACGTCCCACATGTCAGTAATGTGGCATGTCATGGCCCTACATTTCCAACTATTGGCTAGGTCGGAGCAAAGGCTCACACATCCAGCCCAGTGTTTTGCAGACAAAATTGTTTTTGAGTAGGAAGGGGCACCTTCTTGCACATAAAAAATCTTCAGAGCATTTTCCTCTTTCTATGTGTGCTGCAGAATTCAGCCCACATATAAAAAGGGAAAAAGAGGAGCAATAAAGGTATTTCTCCTTGCCACGCCTCACCTGGGGTGGCATACGATTTTGACGCATTCCCAGTTCCACCACTAATAGTGAATCTGAGAATGTGCCAAAATTAATGGGTGGATGCGTGTTAACACCCATGCTCCACTCATGGAACACCTCCCAGGGGCAGAGTAATGCAACACAGCAAATTGCGCTGCCTTTTCTCCATATCTATGAGTCCATTCAAGGCCACGCAGGGGGCTATGCGTGGCCTCATAGATTTTGTACAGTGCACACTGAGCTTATGCATTTCAAGGTGCTGTCATGTGTGATAATGAAGAAAGGGGACACATTGTGTTGCAGTATAATTAGCACGTAGTAAGTAACCCAATGTGTCACTTGTCTTGCGTACGTGTGAATATCTTCTTGACTCAAAAATGCAGGTGAAGGCAGGCATTTAAGAGGGTAATCCCAAGAGAATGGAGAATTAATATTCTTTAGGAAGGTGATATTGGTTTGAAATGTGGGTGATCCCAGTCACCATAAGCCTGAGGTCACAGGGCTATGTCACAAAATCTGCAGCTGTCATGGAATATCATTATCTGGAGTAGTTTTGAAAGCTTGTCCTAATTTTAAAAAAAAGTCAAATGTTTGCTACAAATGTAGGAGTACCCAATACAAATGATTTGCAAAACTTTCACCTTTGAGAATTGGGTGCTTGGTGTGGTGCAATTTTAAGTCCTCTTCCTATTTACAGAAGTCGACTAAAGTCCATACAAGCCAAAAACGATGCTTTGGTCATAATGAAACAAATCTCAGGTCATTTGTGAAAAGCAGTCCTCCTGTGTTCATAATTAAACATAGCGAAGGTGAGTTAGTTATCTCACTTTCCAACTGTGCTGTTTAATTTACCAGCACGGCTGCTACTCACAAATGGTCTGCAATACAACATTATTAAAGGTGTCCACGTGGTATTCTTGCCTGTTATGGATTGGATGTTGACTTCATCAACATTTTTACTCTTGCTTACAGCCTTAACAACTAATCATGGATGAAGAGCCAGGACCCTCCAAAAGGGCAGAGTAAGACTTACTACTTCCATCAAGAGTGGGAGAACGAATTTTTATTTACACAAATTAAAGACAACTGTGTATGTTTAATCTGTGGAGCAAAAGTTGCAGTGGGAAAAAAGGGCAATGTTGAGAGGCATTTTTCGACTAAGCACATGCATTTTGAGAGGAAGTTCCCTAAAGGAAGCAGCCTGAGGTCACAAAAAGTAAACGAACTGAAATCTGCATTGCAGACACAGCAATCTTTTTTTACAAAGCCCACGAAGAAAGCCACTGCGGCAACTGAAGCATCCTTCATAGTTACTCATCACTTGATTAAGTACAAAGCAACATTTTCAGATGGAGCCATTGTGAAGGAAGCAATGTTTCTAATGGCCAACTCCTTATTCAAAGACTTTAAAAATAGCCCTGAAATTATGTCTGCCATTTCAGATGTGCAGTTAGGGTCAAACACTATGGCAAGAAGGGTATCTGTATTATTGGCCAACATGATAGAGCAGTTAGAGCGCGATTTAAAGACATGCAAATATTTTTCTCTTCAATGTGATGAATCTGTTGATGCAAGCGATATTGCACAGTTGGCAATGTTCGTTAGAATGGTTTTTGAAGATTTTACTGATAAAGAGGAATTTTTACTTTGTTGCCTCTTAAAAGCACAACCAGAGGATCTGACATCTACAATGAGGTGAAAAATTATTTTCTGAAACAAAATGTCCCATTGAAAAAGTTAGTGGCGATAACCACTGATGGTGCACCCGCAATGATAGGGCGTCATTCTGGCTTCATTGCCAATTGTAAAGCAGATCCAGATTTCCCTCCATTATTGAACTACCATTGCATTATACATCAACAGGCAATATGTGCCAAGGTAATGGGGTTTGATCATGTGATGACTCCTGTTGTTAAAATTATTAATTCAATTCGTGCAAAGGCCAAGCAGCACCGAACCTTCAAATTGTTCCTTGAAGAACTATCAGCCGAGTATGGTGACCTTTTACTGCACACTCAAATCCGATGGCTTAGCAGGGGAAAAATACTGCGAAGATTCCTTTCGCTATTGCCAGAAGTCAAAGCTTTTATGGAGTCTAGAAATGAAGATACCACACTGTTATCAAACACTCAATGGTTGCTCGATTTAGCTTTTTTGACAGATGTGACAGAAAAATTAAATGTATTGAACTACGAGTTGCAGGGCAAAAACAAGACAATAACCAACATGGTAAGTTCTGTGAAAACATTCAAATCAAAACTTAACCTTTTCATACAGCATGTCCAGAAAAGAAAGATGCAGCACTTTCCCTCTGTGCTCCAAATCCTTTCAGAAAACAAAGCTGAGGCTGAGCTCCTGGACATAGAAAAATACAGTAGCCTCCTCATGAGGCTTAATCAAGAGTTCAGTGACAGATTTAGTGATTTTGAGCAACTGGAGCCCTGTGTGATGTTCACTTCAAACCCCTTCATGGAAGTGGATGTTAGTGACATTTCAGAAAAAATTAGTGTGCTTTTCAACCTTGACTCTGCCACAATGGAAATGGAGATTGTCACACTTCAAAATGACATTGAATTGAAATCAAGGCAATCTGACATTAATTTCTGGAATCTTGTGGATGCTGAAAAGTTTAAGAACATCCACACAGCTGCATTGAAAGTTTTTCCCTATTTGGCTCTACCTATCTTTGTGAATCAGCATTTTCTGATATGAACTTCGTAAAATCTAAGTTTCGCACACGTCTGACAGACGAACATTTAAATGACTCCATAAGAGTTGCCCTCTCAAGCTACACCCCAGATTACAAGGGATTAGTGGACACCATGCAGTGTCAAGTCTCTCACTGAAATAATTTGAATGCATTCGCAATCAATACTTGTTCAATGACAGTTCCTGGTGAAATCCCAAATCTAGGTATCTGTTTCATTACGAACACCAAGTTTAAAGTCGCTGCAGAGAAGAATCTTCAGCCCCTAGTTTTTTTATTAGTTGAACAAAAACAAAGGAATGTGTACTGCAGGCCTGTTTTACAAACACAAGAAAAAGTAGCTGGAGAGAAGAATCTTCAGCACCTTTCCAAATTTGTTTGCTTCACAAGAACAAAGCAGTGTTTGCTGGAGGCCTGGTTTATTGAGAACAAGGAAAAAAGATAGCTATAGAGAAGAATCTCCAGCATCTTTCAAAAGTCCTTTTGTTAGTAACAGTTAGCAGTTGAACAAGAACAAAGCAATGTGTACTTCAGGCCTGGGTTTCAGACAACAAGAAAAAAGTAGCTGGAGAGAAGAATCTTCAGCACCTTTCCAAATGTTTATTTGCTGCACAAGATAAGAAAAAAACAGTGTTTACTGGAGGCTTGGTGTATTGACATCAAGAAAAAAAGAGAGCTAAAGAGAAGAATCTTCAGCATCTTTCAAAGTTCTTTTTAGTTGAATAAGAACAAAGCCATTTGTACTGCAGTCCTGGTTTACTGACACTCCTAAAAAGTAAAGGGAGCAATGAGAATACAACTGCAAACATGACTGGTGCCATAAAAACCTTAAAGTCAAAATGGAACCTTCTGAAGAATTCAGAGTGGAGGACAAAATCGGTACTTTCCAAACAAAGCTGAAGTTCAGCTTATCTGGCAACTGAAAAACACAGTGATCTTGTCAAAGCTACAGTAGAAGAATCCATCTGCAATTGTGATTCAGCAAAGCTTTGCACAGGCTGACTGCCACACACTGCGACTATTTCACTACTATAATGACTTCTTCGGAACTGCCCCCGCCAGGCTACCAGATTACACAGCATTAGAGGACATCATACAGTTCCACATTGAAGGTAAGATTGCTTTTCCTGTTTGTTTGTTAATTGAGCTGCATTACAATGATTATTTCAGTGACAGCTATTGAAAGGTCCTGATTTTGAAGCTATTAATTGAAAGGTCGTAAAGCGGTTTGACAACACAAATCCAAAGTCATTCCTTTCAGTGTTTCTAGGGAACTCTTAAGTATTGTGTTCAATCCACAGTATGGGCTCCGAAGAAATTAGGCTTAACATCAATGAAATTGTGGCGTGGGAGGTCTCTCAGAAAAATGCGCGAGTTGCTTGGGATTTAGTAGCTCACGACGATTTTCACTGACCAGAAGTAGCTCTCACTACACAAAAGGTTGGAGACCCCTGCTATAGAGAATTGGACGGCAGCCTTTAAAATTTTTGCAAGTGTGTACTGTGAGAAGTACCCAGATAGGTCCGTGGCTTTGTTTAAATACTTGGATGTAGTTAGTAGAGCACAGCTGATGTATGGGGGTTACGCGTGGTCACATTATGATGAAGAGTTTCGTGCCAGGCTCGCTTGGGACCCTGAGGCAAACTGGGGGGAGATCGATTCAGATCTCTACCAACAGACTATGGGGACGGTGAAGTTTGGGAAGACAACTTACACGGCCAGCGGGTTGCCGTTGGTTTATCGCCCCTTTCAAAACCGTCCCACCTGGGGGGGGGGGGATACACTCCAAAGCCCGCAGGGGGAGGTCCGGGGGCCTGTTGGGATTATAACAAAGGCACGTGTGCACAGGACTACTGCAGATTTCGGCACGAGTGCTCAAAATGCGCTGGAAGACACCCTCTGGTATAGTGCTTCAGGCCAGGATACGCAGGACAGGGTCACTCCGGGGGGCAGGGGCCGCAGCAGCAGCATGCCAGCAGTGGGCAGCAGGGGATGGGAGGCAGAGGAGGCCGAGGGTCGCAGGGCTATGTGGGCAAAGGCTCATACGCCCATTAAACTGGATTGCTTAGAGGCCTGGCTCGCACATTACCCAAAAAAGCAGGAGGCGCAAATTCTCAGTGCAGGTTTCAGAGAGGATTTTAGATTGGGTTACGAAGGACCGAGGTTAGCGCGATGGGCGGAGAACCTGAAATCAGTGGCATCTCACAAAACAGTCGTTTGGGAGAAATTGCACAAAGAGGTACGGGAAGGGCGCATGGAGGGGCCATTTGTAATTAGCCCGATCAAGGAATTGATTATTTCCCCGGTCGGGGTGATTCCAAAAAAGGAGAGAGGACAGCATTGTCTGATCCAACACTTGTCATGGCCGCAAGGGGGGTCAGTAAACGATTTCATTCCTGATGACTTGACGTCAGTCTCGTACTCTTCAGTGGACGTAGATAGGGCTCTGGTGGAAAGGGTAGGAAAAGGGGCTGAGATGGCAAAATGTGACATTAAGGCCGCTTTCCGGCTCTTGCCAGTACACCCGGAGGATTTCCAGTTGCTGGGCATTCAAGTCGACGGCAACATTTTTGTGGATAAGGCGTTACCCATGGGGGGCTCCATATCATGTGCGCTGTTTGAGAAGTTCAGTTCATTCTTGCAGTGGGTTTTCTTTTGGAAATCGGGGAAAGATACTGTGACGCACTATCTTGACGACTTCTTCCTGGTGGGCCGGCCTGGTTCGACGGACTGCCAGCAGCAGCTGGACAGTTTCCAGAAGCTCATGGGGACACTGGGTGTCCCCTTGGCACCGGAGAAGACACAAGGTCCAAGCACGGTGTTGTCATTTCTGGGGATTGAACTGGATTCGTTGGCCATGGAGGCCAGGTTGCCGGATGATAAAAAACTGCACAAGAGGCTGTTGATCGATGACATGCTGGCCAGAAAGAAAGTGACAGTAAGAATGGTCCAAGTGTTACTGGGGCATTTTAATTTTGCGTGCAGGGTAGTGAAAGCGGGACGGACATTTTGCAGGAGACTGAGCAGGTCACTGGCAGGCCTCACGCTGCCACACCACCACATGCGCTTGTCGGCAGGGACGAAGGAAGACCTAAGAATGTGGTGCAGGTTTTTGGAGAACTTCAATGGGGTACCCATGTCAGCACCAGAAGAGTGGGATTGGGATGCTCAGATATTCTCTGACGCCGCAGGATCAGGAGGGTTCGGTTTGTACTGGCAGGGAAAATGGTGTGCTGAAGAGTGGCCGAATCATTGGAAAAATGGAGACAGGAGCATTGCTTTCCTTGAATTGTTTCCTCTAGTGGTCGCGGTCACCCTCTGGGGGCGGAGGCTAGCACACAAAAGGGTCCCTTTCAGGGTAGACAACATGGCAGTGGTGCAGGTAGTCAACAGGCAGTCCGCGAGGGATGAGCAGGTCTTAAAGCTGTTGCGCATATTCATGTTGGGTTGCTTGCAGTATGACATTCAGTTCAGGGCAAAGCACGTTCTGGGTGTAGACAATGACATTGCGGATGCTTTGTCACGTTTGCAGTGGGAGAGGTTCCATGGGCTGGCCACGGAGGCGGAAACTCACAAGACGCAGGTGCCCAACGGGATGTGGTCCGTAGGAGAAAAAGGATGCTGCAACTGGTGGTAGGGTCTTTAGCACTTTCCACAAGGAAGGGCTATGGGCTCGCGTGGTAGGAATTTCTGCAGGGAGGTGCGAAGAGGAGAAGTGGGACATGGGCCAGGGAAGGGGACGTCGTTCAGTTCATTTTGGACTTGATTGACAAGGGTTTGGCGAAGGTTACCATAGCGGCAAAACTGGCAGGGATAGCCTTCATGGGCAAGCTAGTGTGGGGTTATACTCCAACGGCAGGCGAGCTGGGGAAGAGGTTGATAGAGGGTTGGGCCAGGGAGACGGGTAGAGGACAGCGGGTTAGGTTACCGGTGACTAAGGTGCTGTTGGGCAGATTGATAGCAGTGTTGCTGAAGGTATGCTGCAGCTGGCAGGAGGCGATATTGTTTGCGGCGTTAATGTCTTGGCTATACTGTGGAGCTTTCCGGGTTTCGGAGCTGTTGGGAAGGAAAGGGGTTCCAGTGCTGCAATGGAGGGAAGTACAGGGGTGCGAAACAGGGAGCGAGGCAGTCTTCATCTTCCTTAGGCGCTCGAAGACAGATCAAAGGGGGACGGGGAGGTCTGTGGTGCTGTGGGCTAGAGAGGATCCCATGACCTGCCCGGTGAGATGGGGGTGCCTTTTGCGGGGAGGTACAATGAGGGAGGTGGGGCCAGTTTTCTACAGGTCATCGGGGCGGGAAGTCACGGCAGCTCAGCTCCTGTGGGTCATGAGGCGGGCGTTACAGTTAGTGGGGGAGGTGCCTGAGGCATTTGGCACTCATTCTTTCAGGATTGGGGTAACTTCTGATGCGGCAAGGTTGGGGTGGGGCTCAGAGAGGTTGAAGCAACTGGGACATTGGTCATCAGATTGTTATAAGCCAGGGGTCTCCAACCTTTTGTGTAGTGAGAGCTACTTCTGGTCAGTGAAAATCGTCGTGAGCTACTAAATCCCAAGCAACTCGCGCATTTTTCCGAGAGACCTCCACGCCACAATTTCATTGATGTTAAGCCTAATTTCTTCGGAGCCCATACTGTGGATTGAACACAATACTTGAGTTCCCTAGAAACACTGAAAGGAATGACTTTGGATTTGTGTTGTCAAACCGCTTTACGACCTTTCAATTAATAGCTTCAAAATCAGGACCTTTCAAAAGCTGTCACTGAAATAATCATTGTAATGCAGCTCAATTAACAAACAAACAGGAAAAGCAATCTTACCTTCAATGTGGAACTGTATGATGTCCTCTAATGCTGTGTAATCTGGTAGCCTGGCGGGGGCAGTTCCGAAGAAGTCATTATAGTAGTGAAATAGTCGCAGTGTGTGGCAGTCAGCCTGTGCAAAGCTTTGCTGAATCACAATTGCAGATGGATTCTTCTACTGTAGCTTTGACAAAATCACTGTGTTTTTCAGTTGCCAGATAAGCTGAACTTCAGCTTTGTTTGGAAAGTACCGATTTTGTCCTCCACTCTGAATTCTTCAGAAGGTTCCATTTTGACTTTAAGGTTTTTATGGCACCAGTCATGTTTGCAGTTGTATTCTCATTGCTCCCTTTACTTTTTAGGAGTGTCAGTAAACCAGGACTGCAGTACAAATGGCTTTGTTCTTATTCAACTAAAAAGAACTTTGAAAGATGCTGAAGATTCTTCTCTTTAGCTCTCTTTTTTTCTTGATGTCAATACACCAAGCCTCCAGTAAACACTGTTTTTTCTTATCTTGTGCAGCAAATAAACATTTGGAAAGGTGCTGAAGATTCTTCTCTCCAGCTACTTTTTTCTTGTTGTCTGAAACCCAGGCCTGAAGTACACATTGCTTTGTTCTTGTTCAACTGCTAACTGTTACTAACAAAAGGACTTTTGAAAGATGCTGGAGATTCTTCTCTATAGCTATCTTTTTTCCTTGTTCTCAATAAACCAGGCCTCCAGCAAACACTGCTTTGTTCTTGTGCAGCAAACAAATTTGGAAAGGTGCTGAAGATTCTTCTCTCCAGCTACTTTTTCTTGTGTTTGTAAAACAGGCCTGCAGTACACATTCATTTGTTTTTGTTCAACTAATAAAAAACTAGGGGCTGAAGATTCTTCTCTGCAGCGACTTTAAACTTGGTGTTCGTAATGAAACAGATACCTAGATTTGGGATTTCACCAGGAACTGTCATTGAACAAGTATTGATTGCGAATGCATTCAAATTATTTCAGTGAGAGACTTGACACTGCATGGTGTCCACTAATCCCTTGTAATCTGGGGTGTAGCTTGAGAGGGCAACTCTTATGGAGTCATTTAAATGTTCGTCTGTCAGACGTGTGCGAAACTTAGATTTTACGAAGTTCATATCAGAAAATGCTGATTCACAAAGATAGGTAGAGCCAAATAGGGAAAAAACTTTCAATGCAGCTGTGTGGATGTTCTTAAACTTTTCAGCATCCACAAGACTCCAGAAATTAATGTCAGATTGCCTTGATTTCAATTCAATGTCATTTTGAAGTGTGACAATCTCCATTTCCATTGTGGCAGAGTCAAGGTTGAAAAGCACACTAATTTTTTCTGAAATGTCACTAACATCCACTTCCATGAAGGGGTTTGAAGTGAACATCACACAGGGCTCCAGTTGCTCAAAATCACTAAATCTGTCACTGAACTCTTGATTAAGCCTCATGAGGAGGCTACTGTATTTTTCTATGTCCAGGAGCTCAGCCTCAGCTTTGTTTTCTGAAAGGATTTGGAGCACAGAGGGAAAGTGCTGCATCTTTCTTTTCTGGACATGCTGTATGAAAAGGTTAAGTTTTGATTTGAATGTTTTCACAGAACTTACCATGTTGGTTATTGTCTTGTTTTTGCCTTGCAACTCGTAGTTCAATACATTTAATTTTTCTGTCACATCTATCAAAAAGCTAAATCGAGCAACCATTGAGTGTTTGATAACAGTGTGGTATCTTCATTTCTAGACTCCATAAAAGCTTTGACTTCTGGCAATAGCGAAAGGAATCTTCGCAGTATTTTTCCCCTGCTAAGCCATCGGATTTGTGTGTGCAGTAAAAGGTCACCATACTCGGCTGATAGTTCTTCAAGGAACAATTTGAAGGTTCGGTGCTGCTTGGCCTTTGCACGAATTGAATTAATAATTTTAACAACAGGAGTCATCAAACCCCATTTCCTTTGCCACATATTGCCTGTTGATGTATAATGCAATGGTAGTTCAATAATGGAGGGAAATCTGGATCTGCTTTACAATTGGCAATGAAGCCAGAATGACGCCCTATCATTGCGGGTGCACCATCAGTGGTTATCGCCACTAACTTTTTCAATGGGACATTTTGTTTCAGAAAATAATTTTTCACCTCATTGTAGATATCAGATCCTCTGGTTGTGCTTTTAAGAGGCAACAAAGTAAAAAATTCCTCTTTATCAGTAAAATCTTCAAAAACCATTCTAACGAACATTGCCAACTGTGCAATATCGCTTGCATCAACAGATTCATCACATTGAAGAGAAAAATATTTGCATGTCTTTAAATCGCGCTCTAACTGCTCTATCATGTTGGCCGATAATACAGATACCCTTCTTGCCATAGTGTTTGACCCTAACTGCACATCTGAAATGGCAGACATAATTTCAGGGCTATTTTTAAAGTCTTTGAATAAGGAGTTGGCCATTAGAAGCATTGCTTCCTTCACAATGGCTCCATCTGAAAATGTTGCTTTGTACTTAATCAAGTGATGAGTAACTATGAAGGATGCTTCAGTTGCCGCAGTGGCTTTCTTCGTGGGCTTTGTAAAAAGATTGCTGTATCTGCAATGCAGATTTCAGTTTGTTTACTTTTTGTGACCTCAGGCTGCTTCCTTTAGGGAACTTCCTCTCAAAATGCATGTGCTTAGTCGAAAAATGCCTCTCAACATTGCCCTTTTTTCCCACTGCAACTTTTGCTCCACAGATTAAACATACACAGTTGCCTTTAATTTGTGTAAATAAAAATTCGTTCTCCCACTCTTGATGGAAGTAGTAAGTCTTACTCTTTGCCCTTTTGGAGGGTCCTGGCTCTTCATCCATGATTAGTTGTTAAGGCTGTAAGCAAGAGTAAAAATGTTGATGAAGTCAACATCCAATCCATAACAGGCAAGAATACCACGTGGACACCTTTAATAATGTTGTATTGCAGACCATTTGTGAGTAGCAGCCGTGCTGGTAAATTAAACAGCACAGTTGGAAAGTGAGATAACTAACTCACCTTCGCTATGTTTAATTATGAACACAGGAGGACTGCTTTTCACAAATGACCTGAGATTTGTTTCATTATGACCAAAGCATCGTTTTTGGCTTGTATGGACCTTAGTCGACTTCTGTAAATAGGAAGAGGACTTAAAATTGTACCACACCAAGCACCCAATTCTCAAAGGTGAAAGTTTTGCAAATCATTTGTATTGGGTACTCCTACATTTGTAGCAAACATTTGACTTTTTTTTAAAAATTAGGACAAGCTTTCAAAACTACTCCAGATAATGATATTCCATGACAGCTGCAGATTTTGTGACATAGCCCTGTGACCTCAGGCTTATGGTGACTGGGATCACCCACATTTCAAACCAATATCACCTTCCTAAAGAATATTAATTCTCCATTCTCTTGGGATTACCCTCTTAAATGCCTGCCTTCACCTGCATTTTTGAGTCAAGAAGATATTCACACGTACGCAAGACAAGTGACACATTGGGTTACTTACTACGTGCTAATTATACTGCAACACAATGTGTCCCCTTTCTTCATTATCACACATGACAGCACCTTGAAATGCATAAGCTCAGTGTGCACTGTACAAAATCTATGAGGCCACGCATAGCCCCCTGCGTGGCCTTGAATGGACTCATAGATATGGAGAAAAGGCAGCGCAATTTGCTGTGTTGCATTACTCTGCCCCTGGGAGGTGTTCCATGAGTGGAGCATGGGTGTTAACACGCATCCACCCATTAATTTTGGCACATTCTCAGATTCACTATTAGTGGTGGAACTGGGAATGCGTCAAAATCGTATGCCACCCCAGGTGAGGCGTGGCAAGGAGAAATACCTTTATTGCTCCTCTTTTTCCCTTTTTATATGTGGGCTGAATTCTGCAGCACACATAGAAAGAGGAAAATGCTGTGAAGATTTTTTATGTGCAAGAAGGTGCCCCTTCCTACTCAAAAACAATTTTGTCTGCAAAACACTGGGCTGGATGTGTGAGCCTTTGCTCCGACCTAGCCAATAGTTGGAAATGTAGGGCCATGACATGCCACATTACTGACATGTGGGACGTACGTCAGACTCACTGACACAACAGTGAGACAACAAACTAAAGCACAAGCCTCAACAGTGACACAGCAAACTAAAGCACAAGCCATGAAAGCAGAGGCGACTGGGACAGAAAAGAGGCCCCAGCACCAAATTAGAAAAAGCCCCATTAGCAAATCCAATAGCTAAAAAGTGGGCTACATGTGCAAAATAAGTTAAAGACATGTTGTATAGCTCTGGAGGTGTTTTTCAAGGTATGGAAGACTAGTCTATTTGTGCTTGCAGCAGGCAATGTTTGGTAATATCAGAAAAATTAACAATAAAAACCAGCCCACCAGCCAATAAAATCGGCCCACAAATAGCCCAAAAGTTAACCACAGAGAAGCATTGGCACAGCCCACCAGCCAATAAAATCGGCCCACAAACAGCCCAAAAACCAACTAATGAAATGTACTGATCTGTCAGGCAAGCCTTTGGTAGGGCCTGGTTCACCTGTAGGCCAATCCCACCCCAGACTAGCCTCTCAAGTGCAGTCCTAACATGGCGTCACTCCTACCATGTACATATGTTTTTAATAATAGTCAATAATGTTGCACATTTAACAATTGTGGCCATATACAAAGTGCACATTACAAACAGACATACTTTGCTTGCTCATGGCAGTGTTGTCAGGGCATCATATGTGAGGACATGTTTAAAAACTACAGTTTTTATCCATTCATGTCAACTGTGTGTGATATAACCCACTGTAGATACTATCTTACCTGCTTCTCCGATCAAATATATAGGTGGCAGGCTGGAAAGACAGGTGGTCCGGTCGTTCAATACTACTTGCACCACCTGCAAACCTGCTCTGCACCAGCACTTGTTGCACACAATGAAAAGCGCGGTGCCAGGGTGGGAAAGGCAGGGGGCACAGAGTTGTATGCTAATGTTGTGACCTCGCTCCTTGCAACTTAATTGGAGGCCTGCCTTAGTCACTAGTATCGACTACCACCTGTAGTTCACTTTTAATCCCGAGGGTGTTCCATAACTTTTCAAGTTCTTGCTTAAGAGCCATAATGGTTCTTTTAGGACGGTCCACCACATCGCTCCCCGAGTGAGATGGAAGTCGTTGTGAAAGGGGCTGATACACTGCACCTCAAAAAGGGAATACCTGCTACATTTTGATTTTGCCATATATATCTACAAAGGGCTCCATTACTAAACCAAACATTTGTGGTGAGAGGCAGGGGGACACCCTTGTCTCGTCCCTCTGATAAAGATTAAGGGGGTTGATCCCATTACGCAGCATCCTTGCTTTGGGTTATTTAATATTCACCCTGATCCAATTGCTAACTAACCCAACGCATTTAAACACCATACATACGCCAAAAGGGCTGCAGGGAGGCTCTTCCCCTACCTACGCCTAACCTTTTGTAAAGGAGAAACCATTTTTCTAATTTTCTATCTATGCGTTTGTCTACCTGGGACAAACCTGACAGGCCAGGTTCTGAGAAAACAAAATGCATTTATGGGGTCTGTCGCTTAAAATTCCAGTGATAATGGTGGTGTCTCTGTTAATCAGTAATCTGGGGCGATAAAACAGTGCACTTTCCAAACTTCGTAATTAAAGTAATGTCGGCCTCAGTCATCTGGTGTTATCCCTTCCTTCTCAATAAAGGTATTAAGAGCGAGATTGGCCACAACAGATACGATCTCCACTGATCTTCTCTTGTAAAATGTAGCAGTGCCCTATTGGAGCTCATCCTCTTAATTGCCATGAGCTTTTCATCAACCTTAATTGGCCATTCCATCTTGTGTCGCTGCTCAGGATTTAATGATGAAACTGCGACCCATTGCAAGTAATAGTGCACCCCTGCTAGCTAGTATATCAGCCCCCTATCGCTTATAAAATTATCAAAAGATAAAGAGCTTCCCGACTTCATCACAAAGTACCATTTCATCTCTCATCCTTTCACCTGTGAATCCTCTCTTAGCCACGTGTGTTCTGAGCCTGTTGGCAAGTTGCTTTCATATTCCATGTGTTATGTAAAAGGTTTTTCCAAGGCAAGCAAAGAAATATTTGTTCCACTGTAAGCATTTTGGAAGATGGGGAGTTAAGCCTTAATTCTGTTATTCTGGTTTAAACGTTTAAGCCTGCTTCGTTGCTTATGTTCAGTTAACGCTACGAGTTCTCTTCTTAAATTGGTATCCATGACTAATCCATGTTAACACCTCTGAGAGGCCTCTCCTATTATCAGGCTCCCATGACAACCGCTTCAAGGGGGTCCGAGTTTGTGGCACCTTTGCAATGGATGACTAAGTAGAGTAGAAAATAATGGCCTGTCTAATTTTGACTTTATGGACTGGGTATCGCCGTTTAAATTGGCAGTTTACTCCCTCTGAGGTCCCATAGGAGCCTATATCTGCATGGCCCGTGAAGGGGATAATACCATGTGTGCTCCACCCCTACTTCCTACAGTACTTTGTGTGATAAAAAAACA
The DNA here is from genome assembly GCA_963921515.1 of Calotriton arnoldi. Lineage (NCBI taxonomy): Eukaryota > Metazoa > Chordata > Amphibia > Caudata > Salamandridae > Calotriton > Calotriton arnoldi. The sequence continues at coordinate 3,238,148 of CAWUFW010000947.1, forward strand.
AATAATGGACATGCTGCAGCCAAAATATAAAGATAAACAATCCCTGTCCTCTTTATGTAAAGTTCTCCAAACATATTCTTGTCCCATCTCTGTTTTTTGCTCGAAGATGTTTACTGGCTATGAGTGGTAATGTATGATAACCTTTTCGGCAGCCTCAGCTTGTTGTCTCGTAAAAAATACTGCAGAAGGTTCTTGGCCGCTATTGGGGCACAGGCTCATCTGAGATTAAAAAAACCTTTCCCTGTGTATCCATACTAGGAACTCCATACTAGGAACACTGGCCACGGCTCACAACACGAAGCATACGCACTTATACCCATTACCATATCGATCGCACTACATGGCATTTAACTGAATTCTTGACCGGACAAAGCCTTACGAAAGTCCCATGACTCATGATGACGGTATGCAGCACTATGCAGGGTCTCATGCGCCATTCACTCTTTACTTTTACAGGGGGCCCAGGGTGTGCTCACACGGCTTACCTGCTGCGCTGGTGAGATATAAGGTGGCAGGCTGTACTGCTGAAAAGGGCAGATGGCGCGGGTCCCAGCAGTTCTATACTGCTTGCGCGACCTGCAAACCAGTTGCTCCACCCTGACACGCCTGCTGCAGCTCCGCACTGGCACCCGTCGCACTCGCACAATGAACAGTGCGGTGCCAGTGAGGAAAAGGCAGGGGCGCAGACACAGTCACGAGATCCACAAAGGAAGGAGAGGAACGTCATCCTCTTCGGCCCGCCCCAGCTAAGCTCAAAGCCAATCTGAGCAGCTGGTTTGGGTGAGGGCAGCAACGGAGCCTGAAAAAGTCTGCCCTAAATCGCCCACCAAACAACACTAAAGGGCCGCTACTTCCCTACCTACACCTACAGTACTTTGTGTGATTAAAAAAATAAATAATGGACATGCTTAAAAATAAACAATCTCTGTCCTCTTTATGTTAAGTTAATTTTCTTGTCCCATCTACAGCTGTTCGAAGATGTTTACTGGCTACCGCTATATGAGTGGTAATGTATGAAACCTTTTCGCCAGCCTCAGCTTGTTGTCTCCTAAAAAATACCGCAAAGGGATCTTGGCCGCTATTGGGGCACAGGCTCATCTGAGATTTAACCTTTCCTGTATCCATTGTAGGAACACGGCTCACAACAATAAGCAGACGCACTTATACCCATTACGATTACCATATCGATCGCACTACATGGCATTTGACTGAATTGTTGACCGGACAAAGCCTTACGAAAAGTCCCATGGCTCATGATGACGGTATGCAGCACTATGCAGGCCGGGTCTCCTGCGCCATTCACTCTTTACTTTTACAGGGGGCCCAGGGTGTGCTCACACGTCTTACCTGCTGTGCTGGTGAGATATAAGGTGGCAGGCTGTACTGGTGAAAAGGGCAGATGGCGCGGGTCCCAGCAGTTCTATACTGCTTGCGCAACCTGCAAACCAGCTGCTCCGCCATGACACGCCTGCTGCAGCTCCGCACTGGCACCCGTCGCACTCGCACAATGAACAGTGCGGTGCCAGTGAGGAAAAGGCAGGGGGCGCAGACACAGTCACGAGATCCACAAAGGAAGGAGAGGAACGTCATCCTCTTCGGCCCGCCCCAGCTAAGCTCAAAGCCAATCTAAGCAGCTGGTTTGGGTGAGGGTGGCAACGGAGCATGAAAAAAGCCTAAATAGCCCAAATAACACTAAAGGGCTACTAAATTGAGCAGCAAGCGGCGCGAGCTACTCACAGGGTCTCGGCAAGTTACCGGTAGCTCGCGATCGACCGGTTGGAGACCCCTGCTCTATAGTCATGGGTACCCTGGGACGCCGGGATAACTCCAGCTCCTCCTCTTTTGATCCCTCCTTGGATCGCAATTCCCTATGCAGCAACTTCAACATATCTACATATTCGCCCTTCCATATTTTCTCGTTTGTGGCTAACATGAGGTGCGCTCCCAATGGTTTCGTCACCCCCATGTACGGCAATTTTGGCAATCTGATCTCCTTGCTTTCCTTGCCTTCTGTCAACTGACCAGTCCCCCCTTTGCTTTTGTCACCCCCTGTACACTCAGACCCTTCTGAGTCCTTCTGTGCCGTTCCGTCCGTCGTCCACCCTGACCCCCCTTTTTTGCCTCCTTGACCATCGTCTGCCCTTCAGTATCCACCCCGTGTCTCTAACGTACCTACCCTTGCATAGTTTGAGCCCGCTGTCCCCCTCATCTCCCCTTGCATCCGTCCCTGTGGACACCCTTCGTTTTGTGGTATCCGTGCCGTCCCACCCTCCTTTCTTACCTGGTGTCAAGGTCGGTGTCCTCACCGGATCCCACCGCCTAACCAGTGTCGCAGAGGGTTGAGATATTCGAGCCGTCGCCGCGTACTCCTCATCCGGTCTCGCCTCCTGCAACAAATTAGGCACAAAATTACTGGTCCCCCCCCTTCTTCGTCCACTATCTCCCCTTCTTCCAAACTAACCTCCTCATAATCTAGTGGGATGTACTCCCACTCCCCCTCCTCCTCTATTCTCATTACCCACGTGTGCCTGGCCTCTTCCAACAACCTGTCTATCGTGGCTTCAGCCTTCCGCTTCTGCCCGTACTCTGTCACCGCTGCCCTGGAGGGCCCTGCCCCTCCGAGCTGTCGCCCATTCGTGACCATTTCATCGTGTACCACCTGTTTCGTTACCAAATCGGGAGTCAGGCTGCCCGCCGCAGCATGGCCTTTTTGACCGTTCCTTGTCACCGCCGCCCTAGTGGGCACCTAGCCCCACTGGGCTGTCGCCCCGCTGTGACCGATGCAGGCCTCCGTTCAACTTTGCCACCATGGTCCCTCGCCGTGCTCCAGCTGGCCGCCCTGGACCCTGCCTTCACTTCTAGCCGCATGCAACTCGCCCGCCATGTACTTGCCCCATGCATGCTGTTCCTGCAACGCAAATGGAAGGTCCGGCATGCCGTGGTTAGTGTCCCTATCTGTCCCTACCTGCCCCCGCTCCGGGCACCACTGCCAATATCCCCCCATACCTGCGGCCCTTGGCGGTGCCTCTGGGAACCCCCCTGCATCCTACCCCCCACCCCCGCTCCGACCCCGCCCCTGCCGGGCCCCGCTGAGTGACCCCCCCTTGTTGCCGGGCCCACCCCCATCCTGCCACTACTGCCCCAGAACCCCCGGGCCGGCGAGGATCTCTCCTGCACCCTCCCAGGCCCCTCCTCTTCACCCTCGCTCCATTCTAAGAGGGAAACTGGCCTCTTCCCCCCCTGCCGGCCCCTTGGGGGCTCCCCCCTTTCCCCAGGCACCCCTCCACCCCCCCAGTGGCCCCTGAACCCACCCCTCCTCCACCGACCATTTGTCCCTCACCCCCCAGGGGGCCCTGTCCAACCACCCCCTAATGTACAGCGCAGCCACCGCATGCCTCCCTGGACCTCCCCTCCTTCCCCTCCTCCTCCTCCATAGGCACCTGGTGCACCCCAGACCCCCCCGTGCTGACACCTGCCGGCCCTCGACACTGGGCCTCCCCAGCCCCCCCTCCTCCCACCCAGGAGCTGCCTTCTCAGCCCTCCCCGCCCTCCCTCCCAAAATCTCCTGTCCTCCCACCTCAAGGGCACCTCCCACTGGCCCAGGCCCCCCAAGCACACAGGCAGTCTCAACAACCCTCATGGCACCCACGGCACCAAAGGCCGCGGTGCCCTCACTGCGCGTTCCTTTGCGCACCGCTCCACCCTTCCCCTCTATAAAGGACAAAGGGAGGCGCTTCGTAGCGCTCCTCCCCCGTTTTTTCCTTTTTTCGGGGGCCGCCTTCACCCTGCGGCCCCCCCTATGTACCTCTGGGCCCTATTTCTTACTGCCGCCCTGCGGCGGCGAACACGCGAGGATCGCGGCGGCCTCGCCCTTGCTGCGCGGCGCGGCGGCCGTGCTGCGCTCTCAACTGGGCCTCCCACGAGGTCCATGCCACCGGCTTCAGCCAGGAGCCTCATGGCCTCCTGGACCCTCGCATCGTTCCTGGACATGCTTCTGGCCAATGTACAGGGCAGCAGGAGACTAACTACACACTCCGCTCCCTGACTGAATTTTTTTTCTAAACTAGCATAATTTTCCTAACTGCAAAACTTTCCCTTACTACGGGTAAATCGGCAGCCGTGTCACCTTCCAAAATGGTGACACGGCTCTTGAAAGGGCCGTCTATATACCCCCACCCCACAGCCCAAAAACAGCCCAACGCGAGCCCAATTGGCCTCGGGCCGCCCCCCCCAAAGCCCCAATGTGATACTACGGCTGTTCTCTCCCCTCCTGTCCCCGGGAAACCGCCTTTCCTCTGGGCCCTCGGCGAACCCTAGGCTCCTTCCTCCCTGAAGGCCGCTCCGCCCGGACACGGGTGATCGGTACGAAAGAGCAGCGCTCACCGACTTCCACATTGTTTTAAGTCCACTTGCATGCTGATGATTCTTTTCCTGTGTTTACACTCCAAAGAAATGTTTACACTCCAAAGAAAAACAAAAACAACTGCGATGAGTGGGGAGTTTTTAGTGATGATTAACTCTGAAAGTGCTCAAAACTTTATAGTACATCACAATAGCAATATAATTAAACTTTCTTTCTGCCTCTGCCAAGTTTTTGTCTTTCAATGCTGGACCCTGCCCCTGCTTCTTCTCCTAAATTCAACATCTGCGATGCCCAGTCTGTGTGTCTGCCACGGACAGACTGCTCTGGCTTAATGTCTCTTAGCTTTTAAGTCCTGGTATTTCATTGTCCACTGTACTTGTTTGCACACCAGTACAGTAGTACTTCTATGGCTGTAGTAATATGCAACAGGCCCTTGGCGACATCCTGGCTGCAGTGTTCCATTTCATTCTGCATGTTAACAGTGCTAGTCAGGGCTTTAAATGGAATGAAAAAACTGGGGGGTCTCTCAAAGGGGCGTGGCCAATTTAATTAAGGGCGTGGCTTAAAAACACGTAAGCTAAAAATCTGTGCTTAGCATAGTGTGCCGCCCGACTTGTATTTTGCTGTTCCTGTCATTGCATCCAGATATATGATACAACAAGTAACATCATACCTACAAGAAGTCAGGACTATTGGCTTTGTCAATGGTTGTTAGTTGCAAAAGATAATTAAGCAGCAACTATGGCATGTATATAATATTGAAAAAGCTTCCACTTAATGCCCTGATGACACCACGACAATGTCGCTGCTCCTGAGTTTCAAAAAGAGGAGGGAAATCCAGAGAGAAAATTACTCTCTTTAAAGGATTTCCCTTCCCCTACAACGCTCACCTGGCATGACGTCATGCCGTAACTTCTCCACTAGTGAGAAGTGAGCAGTGTGAGCGGCGCACATCGATGTGACTGCTGTCACTGCAGTCCGGAAAAATACTGACCGCCTGTGCCAGGCACAAAACAGAGCCCGATAGAGACCCGTTTCGAGGCCCCCTTAAAAAAACTGCCGGTGCTCAGCACCGGTGAGACCCGGCCCACTTAAAGCCCTGGTGCTAATGAGAGGATACCGGGGGCTGTAGCCAAGTTCCCCACAGCCCTCCCATAGCCATAGTCTTGTGCTCTAATGAGCATGTGCCTTTGCTGGCGATTTTGGGTCCGACTCTCAGAGTGCAGTGAACCAAATAATGATGGAACAGCTTAATGAAGGGAGTCCATGCTGTGGGACATGGCTTGGAAACCCCAGTATATGTAGAAGCCAAACCCTTCTACTTTAGGGCCTAGTGCATCCATTGTCTGTAATTGTTAGTGCTGTCCAGCCAGCATCCATTCTTCAAAGATCCGAAACGCCGCAATGGTAGGGACAACTCTCCCATCCTCAAGGGCAATCACTGCCCTATGTCAGATGCCAAATCTGCACCCCTTCTCAATCTCTGGGAACGTATTTGATTACCTGTAGTGGGTGTTTGTCCAGCAGGTGGTGATGTTAAGATCCTGTGATGTGAGACTTTGCGTAGGATGTTGGGGTGTGCTGTGTGGTTGGTGGTAGCTTGTCTTTGCCTGCGTTCTGCTCTGAGTATGTCCTAATTTCCCTCTTCAACATCTCCAGCCTCTTCTGTCTGAGTATCTGTAGGGAAAGTAGATGTCATATGGTAAGGCCATGCAAGGTTTATTGAATCCCCTTCTACAATATTTCTGAAATGGATCTTAAAACGTGATTTAGGAATAACTCTCATTATGCGGTCTGTTCATGAAACTAAACACAAGAAGGAACTAGGAGCGTTTATAGGTCCCAAAGATACAATGTGATACAGAAGGTATGCAGTTCCTGTGTGTGGGGGGGTTGGGTTGGCCACTGAGAAACCAGATCAGGGGATCTCGTTGCTCAGAAGCAAGGGCCCTCACACACCCATTGGGTGTCATGCTTCATCATCGGGCAGCTGCAATGACCAACGGGTCCCTCGAGGGGGCACTTTGCCAGATGTCTTTTAGCATAGAGATACCGATGGGAAGTATAGGTGGAAGTGCTCTCAGTGTAGATTGGTGTGAGTGGATTTTAAAAATAGATCAGAGATACCCTAATGGGTTTTAATAAATGGTTTTTCTTGTTATGGTTAAAAACAATGAGTGGCTGAATGTGGAGGTAATGATCCAATGCAGCTCAAATGGTAATGTGTGTGAAGGTCGACATGTTTCTTGCCACAAATATCAGTATCGATCAGGGCAATTCCTCAAGACCAAAAACCTAATCTATTTATGATTGGGAAGAATAAGTGTGATGTTAGTCAAAGTAATAGGATCACAACAAGTATAAACCCTCAGGGCATAGTATACCTGAGGATGTTTAAAACCCGACTCAAATTTGGTAAGCTATTGACCCCATAGGTGGTGGCAGAGACCACTAGCCATGGAAAGAAAAGGAATCCTGCTTGCTAACTCGGCATCAATTTACCCCTCTCTGCCACCCTGTAGATTAGGTTTTTGTCCCTGTGGAATTGCCCTGATCTATTAATATGAAATTATTTTGTCCATCTGAATATTATTAAAGTATATTGATTATATAATGCCAAAATCACTTTGCATCAACGTTATAGATCTGGTAGTGCTCTGAGACAAAATTGTGTGATTAAAGAAGAAATTTCCATAATTTCCTTAGAGATTATCTGTGGACAAATCTTGTCTATGCAATCATTCTAATTACTTTTGTGAGTTTGCTGTTCATAAATCCAATGTTGTTTAAGTTGGTAAAGAATTTGGTTACTGATCGTGGCATCTTCTATTAGCCAAACTTTCTCGCCAATGGTCCATAACTAGTCATCTGGTCTGCAGTTCATTTCCAAAAATGTATAATTTGATAGTCAAGATATGCACCTGCTACCAATGTAATTTCTATTTACACAGTTTTATCTTTCATTTCGCCTGCTCTACATATTTCTCTTTTCCCGTATGCCACCAGGGGCGTAACTTGGTCCGTAAGATTGGGGGGGGGAGGGGGAGGAGGATGAGTTTCAGATTTCAGAACAATCACTCTGGCATATCATGGCAAAATACATACATGAGAAGCAGGGCATGAGGAAGGTTAAGGGGCAGTGGAAAGGGAGAGCAGTGCGGATTGTTAGGGGTACTTAAAACACTATTGGACATATGTACAAGGAAGTGACAGAGCGTGGCGTTAGCCTACAGGCTTAACGCCACGCTCTGCCACTTCTGAAACGCAGGGCTGCACCTTATTTACAACAATACGGTGCAGCCCTGCGCTGGCACTAAATTTAGCTGCCTAGCGCCAACGCAGGCACCCTTGCAACATAGTGCAAGGGTACCTGCGTTGTGGGGAATGATTGTTTATGTGCAGGAAGGTGTCCCTTCCTGCACATAAGCAATCTCAAATGGCGATTTGTAACTTCTATGTGTGCTGCTTTGTGCAGCACACATAGAAGTTGCAATTCGTAATTTTTAAAATGATTGTTTATGTGCAGGAAGGGACACCTTCCTGCACACAAACAATCATGCATGACGTTTTGCTGTTTTTATGTGTGCTGCACAATGCAGCACACATAAAAACAGCAAAAGCGAGGAGAAACAATGCATTTCGCCTCATTGTACTGTGTTAAGACCAGGTGTTCCCTGGTCTTAATTTTGGCGCTGCCCCATATTTACACCACCCTTGTAAATATAGGGCAGCGTCAAAACCAATGGGTTTTGCGGCAGAACACCCACCGCAACAACCGTTGCTCACCCCTTTCACGCTAAGTATAGCGTGAAAAGGGGCCTTATTTACAAGGCAGCATTAAGCCACGTTAAGTGGCTTAACACTGCCTTGTAAATAGGGCGAACCCCGTATCGCCACCACAATGTCAATAAAAGTGACATTATGGTGGCGATAGGGGCTTGTAAATATGCCCCTAAAGTTTGTAAAATACCCAACATTTTTGAGAACTTCAAAACAGGGAGGAGAGAGTGTGCGTGTATGCTTTTGTCTGTGTGCACATGTAAAAATAGCATCTGAAATCCGACAGACACCTCACCATACCTAACTGAAAGCACCTGTACCCAACTATTTACTAGAGAATACACTTATTAGGGGTGTGTAACACCCCAAAAAACCCTCCGAAGCAACACCCCTGTATACCACACGGACCGTATTGCAGTTACAGTGAATTAGCTGTACTCATGGAGTATCAACCCCAAGCCAATAGATTTTGTTGTATTGGTGAGCCCACATACATTGCCCTGCCCGCACAGGTAAGTGACCATCTATGAGAGAAAATTCCAAAAGATTCGACTGATTTTTGTGTCTATTCTGATCCCTTTTTTTGGATGTACCAGAATGTCCTTCAATTCTTTCCCACCTAAAAGCAAGGACCGGGTCCTCAATTGAATTGTTCCCAGTCTTTATCAGTCTCCAATGTTTTAAGGCATTTTCATTTTGTTGTAACACATAATTCTAGTGTTTGGTGGTCTCTCTGCCTTTTCCGGAAGTGCATCATGATTATTGTTCTCGGCATGCTTTTTGATCCTCCTTGTAATTTCTTTAAAGTACTTCCTTGCTTCAATTATCTGAGCAGTTCATCCAAATATAGAGAAACGGTCCAAAGAGCAGATTGTCCTTAAGGTCTTGGGATGGCACCTGGTCTACTGGAGGAGAGAATTCATGCCTCTACCTTTCTAAATATTTTTATTGCCAAATCACCATCTTTAACAAACAATGAAAATGTCTAAAGATTATGTGGATCACTGGTAATAGTGGATTCCAAGAGTGGATTCTGGTTGTTATCTTAAATTATAAATTAATTGAAAGGGGAATCCTCTGCTGCCTGAAAATATCTATGTATTTCATTCGAGCAGTAATATTGCTGTGACGTAGGCTCAGATGAGTACATTTTGATAGATGAACTTACTAATTTACCAGGCATAGCGCAAAGGCCGAGCCCATTGACGTTCTACATTTTTTGATAGTGCCAAATCTGCACATGCCATGATGAAAGAGATTGTACCTCGTACTTCCGCAATTATTTATGGGCGGCTTCTCTCAGAGCAGTGGGAAAAGGAAAAATAAAATGATAATAACAATGTTATTATCATTTTATTTTTCGTAGCTACGGGCTAGGTTAGGGCAGGGCGGGGAGGGGCTGGTGTCACGGGTAGGAGGAGTGGTTTGTGCACAATAAGTGCGCATGACAGCTTGGCCGGCCGTCTTGGGCCGGCCAAACAGTCATGCGCACTTTGCATGTTCTCCACCGGCTGTATTGCACAGCCTGGGTGGAGAACATGCACAGGCTCCCACTCCCTGTCTGAACGCCAAACCACGACATTCAGACCAATCACGACACTACTGTCATGGTGACAGCAGTCGTGATTGGCTTAGGGGAGCCTTGTGCCTCCTGCTTCCCGGACTCGGAGTCAGGAAGAGAAGCGGAGAGACGACGGAGGAGAGACAGCGGAAGAGGTAAGTATTTAAAAAAAACACAATTTGTTGTTTTCAACCACCCGTTTGGCCAACCCCATTCCCTACCATCGCCATTCCCTACCAGCCGCCACTGAAATTATTGCTTCAGAATCCCACCTATCAGCTTTAGGGATTCCACTTATGATAGAATTGTACTTGGCAGCATCAAGGTTGAAAAGTAGCTCCCTCTTACGATCATAAGAGATGGTCTTTATCAGATTAAGGAACCCTGTACTGTCAGGAAACTAGAATTTATTCTAAGAACTGACACAATTCCAGAGACAATTGAGCGGACATGTGGAGTCACCCATACATTATGTATTTTGGGAAGAATGTGGAGTAATTGTCTAAAAGGATAAGTAGAAGTAATGCGCCAAGCAGTAGCGGCCCGTGGTGGGAGTGCTGCCGGGCAGTGACGTGGGGCGGGGCAGGGTGGGGGGTAGTAAAGTACGGAATACGGTCGAATAGAGGTAAGTAAACATATAAATAAATAAAACGAATTTCGTTGCGGGCGCTGCATCGCCAAATGCAATGCAGCGCGCGCAACGAAATTCGTTCTATTTATTTATATGCTTACTTACCTCTATTCGGCTGTATTCCGTACTTTACTACCCCCCACCCTGCCCCTCCCCCACCCCACGCCACCGCCCGGCAGCACTCCCACCACGGGCCGCTAGTTGCGCCAAGTGCTCTATATGTAGATTGGGTGAATTTGGGAGAGCCACAGAAAGTATATAGTGTGCATTACATAATCTTGTACCACCCGTAGTTTATTATGATGCATGTTTATTTAGTCTGTACCAGCTGCCGAAAGTTTCCACCCATAACACTTCCAAAACAACAGGCTAGTAGGTGGATCATGTTTCTATGCTTCATCTTTCTTTAATGGAAGGCTCACCTGCCTGCTGGACAAAGCAAGCCTAGCACTTAAGGACAACATAATGTGCCACCCTTTATGGACAATATGCTGTGACATCCCGATGCGTTCACCCACTGCATAGTGTCTACCTCTTCACCACAGAAATTATAGAAAAAAGGGAGGATGAGTCCTTGCAAAATACTTTAAAATGCCTTCTCATATCTAGGTTGTTCTGAGTTATGTTGTCTTCTTCAGCTCTAGTTTTTTGTTTACGGTTGGCTGGGCACTAATACCGCAGGTGGTACATTTTTGAAGGATTTCGATAAAAATCCTATGTCTGTTTTGTTTGGTGTGCACTATCTTCCTCTCCCAACTGGCATAACAAAATAGCTTGAGTAATCTAGGAATGTGGTGCTTAAGCCTATTGTTGGCTGTGTAGGGAACAGCTGAACTCTGGGACACTAAAATAATGTAAATTTGTTTTGGTGATTTTTTTCCAGACGGTTTACCAGAAACAGACAGCATTAAGAATGCCTTTAGTGTCTGAGAACCATAACATACATGGCAGCTTTAGTGGGGTGCCCTGTTTGTCGAGTCCACCTTGGCTGCTCCCATCCACCGGTTGTATAGATAGAAAGCTGAGTATCTGCAGAGGCCTCCATGTGTATCACAGTAATTTGGCCTGGTATAAAGTAAATGTGCCAGATGTGTGAGCTTGGTTTTTCATGTGGTGTTTTTGCCTATAGTAAGTCCTTACAAGTAAGCTTGCCTCTCCCTTTGTACTGTCTATGACACAAGTCACTAATGCCATAAAGTACCAACATTTTAAACGCTTTCAATAGTGACGCACAGACACACATATTTTCATCCTTTAAAAACTTGGAACAGGCGACACTGAACTTTGTTTGAATGCATGAGGAGGGTACGGGCTGGAGTAAGAGCCTCGATATTAAGACTGTGCATTGGGAGCGGGTAAACATTTTTCTAAGATTTAACGTTTGCCCGGGTACGGAATGAAAGCATAGACAGAGCCAATAGCTGGGTCTAATAAACTGTGTTAACAGTTTCAAGCTAAACATAAGAAACTTGATGTAAGCTTAACTGAACAAACTTTGTGTTTTGATTGCACAGAGTGTGACATTAAGATCACGTTCCCACGACGGTCCCGGGTTAAGAGCAATGCTTTGTAAACTCAGGTAAGAACAACAACAAATTTATTTTGTCTTATGTGACTTGGTATGACCACAAAGAGCAAATGATTGGCTGATGGTTACAACAATTCTTGGTAATTTTCCTGTCCTTTTACCACACGTGTGTTTATTTGCCAGCATTTAAATAGCACGAGGGTGCTGTAGTTTTAACCTTAATTTAACATTGTTTTACGCCACAATAACGGGGGAGTCTAACACCACGTGATACATGGGTGGTTAAGAAACAAAAGTAATAATATACAGTAAGCAGGGGAGAGTAAGCTCATGGAAGAGTATACTGGAAACACTTACTTTGTTTCTTTTGCAGAAAATGTACACCTCTCAGTATTGCTAGAAAGGTGAACCGAAAATCTTAATTTTTATACACTCCAATTGGGGGATCAGACCACTAATACAAAGGGATCTATACCCTGAAGAAGGCCTAATTGACCCATGGTGGCGTATGTGAGAGGCCGAAACATGTTGGTTCTTGCAGCTGGGATATAGGGGCACTTACCCCTCCTACTTATCCCAACATCTATTTTTAACCCTGCCAAGGAGAACCAAGAATAAAGGTAATTATATGGTATCTCCTTAGACAGTTTTAATCTATTTTCTTGCACCTGTTGACCCCTTCTGGAGGGAATACTTTTCCCCAGCACTTTTCTTTTTCTACTCTCCTGGAGACTTTTCTCCCTCACCACTTTATTCTTTTCTTAAAAAATTGTGCTCCGTCCAGTGTGTTGGTCTGCACCTGGACGTCTGCAGCGGCCCAATGATGAAGCATACCACTGCATAGTGGGTGAGGGCAGTATTAAGAATTTTTTTTTCTTTCCCCCTGTCTTTTCTTGTTCCCTATTGCACCAATTAGAGATACAGTATAGTTAGAATAGGGAGTAGGTACCTGAGGATCCTATATTAAGTCCTCTCTTTTCTGACCCATTTTTTTAATATCTCCCTTAGATTTTAATATTTCCTTTAGTCCTTCTCTCTTTAGTGAGTTAAAAATCTTGGAAGGGGAGTCAGAGAAGGCTCATTCCCTTGTCTCTTTTTGTGATTTTGTAGCACGCACGGCCGCTGAGCCGTAGGGACTGTGTTGTTTTGGGAATTGTCCATATTTCCCTCCTAAAAATTGGAATCTCAGGTTGAGAAGAATAGAAACATAAATGGAGGAAGAGGGTCTCGCCTATAGGGATGAGGCAGCAGCTAGAATTTTAGCAGGACCTTCCCTGTTGGTGGAGGCGACTCTTACGCAGGCACTGACACAGGTGGAGGGGTGGGACACTCTGACTGAGCTGAAAAGAACACAAGTCAAAACCATTTTGCACGGAGCCATTTTAACAGAATATTTACGAGCAAACTCGGCCCCTAGGGGTCTTCTGGTAGTCAACGAACCTTTAATCTTTCTGGAGGACGCTTCCTTCAGGAAGGACTGGTCGTTGATAGCCTGGAGGTCCTCTAGGGATTGGCTCATTTTGATTATTGACACTGCGAAGAGAATATCAGATGACCTACTGATACAAATACAGACGAGCGAGAGCAATCTGAAGACACAAATTCATATCACAGTCTTCAAAAAGAAGCTAGAAGAAACCAATAAAGTGGTCAATGAATACAAAGACTATTTGGTGAACTCCAGTCAATAAACTTCAAAAAGACTTGAAAATATTCTCAAGACAAAAAGTGTACCCTTATATAAATGACGAATATGCCAAGCGTAAAGAAAATCAAAACGCACAGAAGAATGTCCCCAGACAGAACACGGACACTTCGAGTACAGGGAGTGAGAGCAGCGACATGGATTACAGACCGAGGTACAGGGGCAGAGGACGGAACAGGGGTTACATGCGACCATACCAATTAGGCCACCAGATGGGCTTTGGTTGGCCCCCTATGTATCCCCCTCAGTTCTTCCCCAACCAGTATCCACCTTTTTTAGCGAGAGGCAGGGGGAGAGGCAGAGGCAGGCAGAAAACCCAGAAAGTATAGTGGGAGGACATCAATCAACGAGTGACCCGCAGCATGTCACGGGAGGGAGACCCAGGCAGCAGCAGGGATTAAACTTAGTTATGAATCTAAGTAGTGTACAACTAACCCAAGTACAGGAAGAAGTACTATCAAAAGGCTTGGGTTTTGTCCCCACAAATCAGGTGGACTTGCTCAAATTAAAGTACGAACTAGCTGGATTCTTCCGGAATATACGCCTTAGGGTGTTTTTTGAAGGCAAAGAAAGAACCTGTGAAGAAGATGGAGACACAGGTTTAAGGATCAAATCAACTTTCGTACCCACATTGGGACAACTGCCCTCTGAGGTAGGGGTTTTTGAACAAGCGGTTCTAAGAGAGGTAGAAAAAATGGAAGTTCAGAACAGAGGTAGCACATTTTTTAATCTGACGAGGGCAGAGAGAATTGCCCTGCAGGAACTTAGAGAGGACCCAAAAATAGTCATAAAGTCCGCAGACAAAGGTGGGGCTATTGTCATTCAGGACAAAGAAACATATGACAATGAGTGCCTTTGTTTACTCAATGACAGAAGAAACTACATGATCCTGGATGAGGATCCAACTGAGAGTTTGAAAGTAGAAATAAATACGCACGTAGAGGAGGCTTTAACAAATGGCTGGATCAGTCAAAAAGAAGCAATATTTCTGTGTAACCAACAGCCCACAGTGCCTTATTTTTATGTGTTGCCTAAAGTGCACAAACTAGCTCGTCCTCCGCCAGGGCGACCTATTGTTTCTGGAAACAATTCAATCTTGGAACCCTTGTCAAAATTCTGCGATGTATACCTACGCCTGCTAGTGCAGAAAATGCCAGCTGATTTAAAAGATACGCGAGAGGTATTGAACCTCATTAAGGAAGTTGAATTTGATCTTGCCAATGAATTATTGGTTGGACTCGATATAGAGTCATTGTATACCAACATCCCCCAACAAGAGACCTTGAGGGTGATAGAGAGTATATTATTTGCTGAAGAATGGGACCCTCAAACACCCAGAGCCTTTGTCTTATGTTTATTAGAAATAGCTCTGACTAAGAATTTTTTCAAGTTTGAGAACACGTTCTACTTACAAGTCCATGGAACTTCCATGGGGAGTTCCTGTGCACCAAGTCTTGCCTGTCTCTATGTATCACATATTGAAGGAGAAAACATCTACTCTCAGACAAACCCTTTCTATGATCAGATTAGGGTGTGGAGAAGATACATAGACAATGTTTTTATTGTCTGGAGAGGCAATAGAACGACGGCAGATGCATTCCTCACATGGCTGCACACAAAGAATCCCTTTTTGTTCTTCACTGGGACGATGACAAATAAGTCTTTGGCATTCCTTGACTTGAATATTATGGCAGAAGATAGGGGCCTTGTGAGCAGAGTTTTCCATAAACCTACTAATAGGAACAACCTATTGTCTTTCAAAAGCTTTCACCGCGTTCCCTAAGAGAGAACCTCCCCTATGGACAGTTCCTTCGTCTCCGCAGGAACTGTACTGCATTGACTGACTACAATAAAGAGGCTGATCTACTGAGTTGTAAGCTCCGTGAAAGAGACTACCCAGATCGAGTGATTGAGAGAGCTCGGAAACGAGCTAAAAATAACAACAGAGAAGCTCTACTTGAAACACACCAGAGAAAGCAGGAGGACAGAAGTGTCTGTGTGACCACGTATAACACAACATCCAAATCAAATGAAAAAGATAGTCCAAAAGAATTGGCGTATTCTTAATTCGAATGGACTTAACCAACCACCTCCCTTGTTTTCGTTTAAGAAAAGCGTAAGTATAAAAGACATGATTGTCAACACACGACCTAGGACCCCAAAGCCATTGGAGACAAACAGAGAGCACCTCTGGAATTTACCACCTATCATGGGCCATTACGCTTGTGGCTACTGTACAGCTTGCCCAGCCTCACTAAATGGTAAAAGCATAGATATTGGCCTACAGCGACCTTGGGAATTGAGGAAACATACGACTTGCAATTCTGATAACCTTATCTATTTGTTAAAATGCCCTTGTAACATGCAATACGTGGGCATGACCACACGCAGAGTGAAAATACGCATATTAGAGCATATGAGTAACATACGATGTGGGAAGACGAACACGAAGCTCACAACACATTACAAAGAGATGGGGCACACTGATAAGAACCTATGTTGGACAGTGATTGATAGACCATACATCCCCCGACTGTAACTGACATCACAAACTTTCTTCTGATTAGAGAACAGCGGTGGGTCGACAGATTGAAGAGTAACATAAGGGGCCTGAATGATTGTATCCCATGGTACCATCTCCATGGGATTATGAATAACTGAAACATGATGGTGCTAGAGGAAACTCAATCTATGGGATTTATGAGAGGGGAACATAAACATCTTTGTCCCTATAACCCCCAATGGGTTGATAATGAGTTGGTATATAGATCTAGGTGGACCGTATGTCCATAAACACAAACGATACAAATGACATTTGAAATTCTTGCAGCCAAGATGGGGACTAGTATACTAGCCCCCGACTTTGGATTGATGAATAATTGTGGTACTTGTCCTCTCAGAAAGTACAATAGGGAGACACAGAGGACGATCAATTGTTAGTACCCTGATTACATTGTGTTGCCTTATGCCACTGCATCATCAGATTGGAATGATGATAGCTATTTTTGAATTATGATTCTAAACTACTATCAGTGGCAACCTAATAAAATTAAGTGTCCGTTTGATCTAGTTACTCCGGTGGAATAGAGATGATTTCTGTTTGTTGACAAGATGTAAGCATTTGCTGCTGTCAGAGCTTACAGCAGGAGTGGGCTAATAATGCCCCTCTCTTAACCCTTTTCATCACATAATCCTAAGATCGCGGGCACTTAACATGGCCGCAATAATTATGTGATTCAGTTTGAGGAGCTGACATTATAGTGGACCCCGGGGCGTTTTAACCGCTTTCCTCATACAACATGAAGGTCGCGGGAACTCAATATGGCCGCGATGAATATCTCACTCAGGGGGAAGGAGTTGATGTTTCAGCATACTCCTGTTCCCTCCGTTACATCCGGGACAGCCCACGTGACCAACGTGGAAGCAGTCTTAACCGCGCGAGATACACCAAGACGGCATCGTCGGAGGACCCGAATGGGGGAAGGACGAACGCTGATCTTTGGAGTAGTAAGCGGGAGACACTTTGTTTGAATGCATGAGGAGGGTACGGGCTGGAGTGAGAGCCTCGATATTAAGACTGTGCATTGGGAGAGGGTAAACATTTTTCTAAGATTTAACGTTTGCCCGGGTACGGAATGAAAGCATAGACAGAGCCAATAGCTGGGTCTAATAAACTGTGTTAACAGTTTCAAGCTAAACATAAGAAACTTGATGTAAGTTTAACTGAACAAACTTTGTGTTTTGATTGCACAGAGTGTGACATTAAGATCACGTTCCCACGACGGTCCCGGGTTAAGAGCAATCCTTTGTAAACTCGGGTAAGAACAACAACAGATTTATTTTGTCTTACGTGACTTGGTATGACCACAAAGAGCAAATGATTGGCTGATGGTTAAAACAATTCTTGGTCATTTTCCTGTCCTTTTACCACACAGGTGTTTATGTGCCAGCATTTAAATAGCACGAGGGTGCTGTAGTTTTAACCTTAATTTAACATTGTTTTACGCCACAATAACGGGGGAGTCTAACACCACGTGATACATGGGTGGTTAAGAAACAAAAGTAATAATACACAGTAAGCAGGGGAGAGTAAGTTCATGGAAGAGTATACTGGAAACACTTACTTTGTTTCTTTTGCAGAAAATGTACACCTCTCAGTATTGCTAGAAAGGTGAACCAAAAATCTTAATTTTTATACACTCCAATTGGGGGATCAGACAACTAATACAAAGGGATCTATACCCTGAAGAAGGCCTCATTGACCCATGGTGGCGTATGTGAGAGGCCGAAACATGTTGGTTCTTGCAGCTGGGATACAGGGGCACTTACCCCTCCTACTTATCCCAACATCTATTTTTAACCCTGCCAAGGAGAACCAAGAATAAAGGTAATTATATGGTATCTCCTTAGACAGTTTTAATCTATTTTCTTGCACCTGTTGATCCCTTCTTGAGGGAATACTTTTCCCCAGCACTTTTCTTTTTCTACTCTCCTGGAGACTTTTCTCCCTCACCACTTTATTCTTTTCTTAAAAAATTGCGCTCCGTCCAGTGTGTTGGTCTGCACCTGGACGTCTGCAGCGGCCCAATGATGAACCATGCCACTGCATAGTGGGTGAGGGCAGTATTAAGAAACATGTTTTCTTTCCCCCTGTTTTTTCTTGCTCCCTATTGCACCAATACAGTATAGTTAGAATAGGGATCCTATATTAAGTCCTCTCTTTTCTGACCCATTTTTTAATATCTCCCTTAGTTTTTAATATTTCCTTTAGTCCTTCTCTCTTTAGTGAGTTAAAAAAGACACTGAAATTTTCCCATTTTATGACCATTATGACATACAGTGACACACTGAATGCGGTTATTCAAATGCTTGATGTGTGGTGGAAATATCAGCATTTGCTAGATTATCAGCATGACACAGCTTGTACCTTATATTTTAAATCAATCAATGTGTGTGTGTGTATATAGATATATATTTCCCTCCACCAGGAACCAAACTGGAGCACTCTCACGTGTTAAAAAATGCATTTATTCTGCTCAGCATTTTACAAAATGCATCCATTCCACTCAGCATGCCGCGTTTCAGCAAACAAGCCCTTTCCAAATGCTTTGAGTGAAAGTCATCATCGTGCAGGTGGTTATGTAGTCCACTTAACTCCTCCTGCACAGTGGCCAGCAAGAATGGACTACGATTTCGCTGATATTTCATCTCAGTGATGGTATTCCGTTTCAGTAACTTATATATATATATAAAAAATCCATAAAATGTACAAAATAAAAACATATCATTTAAAATATCACATTTACATTTCCCAAATTTTCCATCAAATGGTGATAATTCTAAAATTGTAGAAATAAGTTAAAATGTTCTAAAACTTGATAAGATTCCTATCAAGGCTCACTTTTGGCACCATTTTATTTATTGCTTAAAATACCTTTTTACCACAGGGACCTACATCTTCTGTAGGGTTAATTTACTCCCTCTTCACATAAGGGCCTCTGGTTTTGCTGAAGCTAATAACCTAGGTCCTCACTACCAGGGTCATAAATAAGGGCAGGCTCCTTATCCTTACAGTTAGGGACCATTGAGCATTTGTTCCAGGTTTGCATAAGCGCCAAATACATGCAACATTTTTTACTTCTGATCCCTGCAGAGAAGAGGCCATCAAGCATTTTTTACGGATTAGCCATGCAGCTTGAAGAAATTTAACCATGATGATCTCTATAATGTCCCTCGTATCAGATTCCAAGATACAGAGCGCAATTTCGCATCTTCTCACCTCGATAAGATGGCACACTGGAATTATCCATCTTTTGCAGGGGGCCCTATAAACTGGGCAAAAAAATAAAAAAAGGGTGATAGATTCAGATGATTGGGTGCATGCAGGGCATGTGTCATTGGAGCTGTTCCCATTGCATTGCCTTGAAGTGAACTGAAGGATCGGAAGCGTGCCGTACATGAATTTCAAATAAGGTTGCCTGGCTTGGGAGCCTTGTATTGCTTCAAAGGATGATTCGTGAAATGGCAGGTTCTTGTGATCTAAAACTGATCAGTCAGATTACCACACCTGCAGTTCTTTATCGTTTCTCCCCCAAAATAGTCTCTACCCTTCTCATTTATCTGTTGGTTAGATATATTGATGGCTTCATCCGGGTTGGCCCAGATAATATCAATACCAAGATGGTGAAGCATGTTCTTTATATTAGCTAGCCATAGAATTGAAAGGTGGTCCCTCTGACATAGTAATTCTTTAATCGGTCATCTCTACGGTTCCAGCTTGGGAGTGGACCAGAGCCTGCAACTCACTTTGGCTGCTGTCTTGAAAGTTTCGGGTGATTCGTCAAGCGGGGGCCGAGAAAAAGAGGAGGTCCCAAAAGGTAGTTTTTCCTTGCAATTTCCCATGGGGAATTTAGACACGACTATGGCCTGAGCCGCTGGACGAAATTACATCAAATTTGGCAGAAAACTGGCTCTTGGTCCAGAAAGAGTGCTTTTTGTTATTTGGTGTAAATCTGCTTAGTAGTTTTGGAGTTAAATTTTTTTTAGAGAGATCTAGAGACGCAAATCCTCTGTGGATCCGACAGATCTCATGCTAAGATCTGATTGGCTGCCAACACTTTTACCAGGAGGTTTTGGCAGCCATCTTCTGACTCAGACTCGTCCGAGTCCCAAGAAATAAGGTGAAAAAGAAGGGGGCAGGTTATGAGCACCCTGATTCCCCTAGGCATGGCGGTGGGGTACCACAAGGACCCTGCTGAGGGCCAAAAACATTATTTTTTGATTTTGATGCAATTTCATGCCAGGTCCCGGGTGGTGGATTCATAGGTATAATGAGGGGAGGGGGCGCACGTGGCCCCCCTCCATGGACCACTTTCCACCCCGGGGACTCCAACCCTCAGGGCCCGCCCAAGCCATAAAAATGGAGGGGGACGCAGGCCATTGTGGGAGCAATGCCGGCTCCCGCTGAAGGCGGGGAGCCAGCAGGGGCTGAGGGGCATTGAGGCTCCCCACAGCCTCCAAAAAAGAGGCAGTGGGTGCCCTGGATTAGCTCCAGGGCACCCACCATTAAATAGCCTGGGGATGGGGTCCCCGGGGAAAAAATCATTCCAGGGAGGTGGGCCGCACAGCTCCCCTCCCCTATAAGTAAAAGATTTAGTGCCCAGGCCCAGGGGATGGGGTCCCTGGGGCCAATATTAGCAAGGGCATGGGGACTGCATGCCCCCCTTTACCTATTGGACAGGCCTCGGGTGATGGAGCCCCTGGGGCTAATATTGGCATGGAGAGAGGGGCTGCATGCCCCCTTCCACTTAAGAATAAGGTCAGGCTGTGGAAGATAGGGCCCCCGGGCCACAATTGGCCCGGGAGGTTGAGCAGCATGCCCCCTTCCTCTTTTAAATATGAAGTGAGTGCCCTGGGTGGGCTCCAGGGCACCCAACATTTACTGAGCGGGCCCTGGGGGATGGGTTCCCCGAGGCCAATATTGACCTGGGGAGGGGGGTTGCATGCCTCACTTTATAATAAGGCCAAGCCTTAAGAGATAGGGTCCCCAAGCCGAAATCAGCCTGGGGATCACACACCCACATAGCCACTCACACACCCACTCATACACCCACCCATCACATCATTTAAGGCTAAACTAATGTTATAGTTCAATGTGTTTAATTAATATATCTTTTTTTTTCTAAACAAAATGTACAAATTCAGTCAAAACACCAAAGGTTACAAACATATAATAGAGTTAGGAAATTTGACTAACAAACTTTACAAATTCACTAAAAAAAGTGATGGTACATGGGCGTTATAGTTACAAATACCACTACAAAACCATAGTAATTCATTGAAAAAACAAAGGTTAGGTGGACGTTATAGTTAGGAAATAAAATTTTAAAAAACGTAGAAATCCACTGATAAAAACAAAGGTTACAGGGACGTTATAGTTAGGAAACAGAATTAAAAAAAACCTTAGAAATTCACTGAAGAAAACAAATGTTAAAGGGACGTTACACAAAACCATAGAATTCAGCAGTTATAGTTACCTGAGCTAACTATACCTTATGCCCCTGCAATGCACTGCTTATGACCTCTCATATTACATCACTCGTGACATGGTCATTGACATCTCAAATGACATCACTGATGACATCATCCAGCAAAGTAAACTTCAATATACTTCATAAAATACCATTTAAAAGTTTTAAAAACAACAAGACCCAGATGAGAGACGTACAGCATAGAGCTCACTGTAACTTAATCAACTACTGCACTCACTTATCACCTAAGAGACAGTTCTCAGTGGATAGTCTTGTCTCTTCTGAACCCCTACTCTAAACACTAATAACCAAAGTAAAATGCCTAACCGTACAGGCTAGAGTATTGGAAACCACAACACTATTCGTGAACCTGGAAAAGGTTTTAGTTCAAATGTCAGATTTACACAAACCACTATAACATACAACCACTAGAGAGGTATTAGTGTACAGGCCACTGTGTCACAAACCTCTAGTAAAATTATTCTTCATCCTAAAGTAAGGTGTGAGCACAGAGGTGAGTCTGTTGTAAATGTCTACTACCCTGAGCCATCGCCCTAGAGAAAGGTCTTAGCGAACAGATTAATTTATTACAAACTACTACTACAGTCATTCATCACAAGGAGAGAGGTCTAAGGAAACTGGTCAGTATGCCATAAAACAGAACTATACTCAGCCATCACCAAAGACTGAAGCCTCAATGGACAACTCAGACTGGCGCAAGGCACTATCATACATATACATCAGAAGAGAACATGTGTCAGTGTAAAGTCTACTTTACTAGTAAATAGTACACCCATTATAAAAACAGGATTATAGATGAGCTAACATATCTTAGAAATACTACTGCTCATTAGCAGTAGAGAAAGATTAGTAATTTAAGTTATGTAGGTGCTTAGTATATATCTTTAAGTCTCAGAAACATTTATGAAACACTCCCTGGATTATGTCATCAGTGATGTCATTTGAGATGGCATCAGTGATCTCACTGACCATTTCATGAGTAATGTAATATCTGAGGTCATAAGCAGTGCATTGCGGGGGCATAAGTTAAAGTTCGCTCAGGTAACTATAACTGCTGAATTTCTATGGTTTTGTGTGTATAAAATCTGAGCCTTACTATAGTGTCCCTGTAACCTTTGGTTTTTAAGTGAATTTGTTTTTATATATACATATATTAATATTACCTACTGGCGGTCGCCAGTAGGTAGTTATAGTTAGGATGTAGTTTCCATAGGAAGAGAATTTTTTAATTTGCCAATTACTTTGTTGTCGTTTGACAAATCCTTGCGAAATTTACAAAACTAATACACCAGTCTCTTCAGGTGCTGTCTTGAAAGTTTCGGGGTGATCCGTCAAGCGGGGGCTGAGAAAAAGGGGTGGGCCGAACTGCTGAAGGGAATTACACCAAATTTGGCAAAAAGATAGCGCTTGGTCCAGAAAGTGACCTTTTTGTTAAATGGTGTAAATCCATTCAGTAGTTGCTGAGAAATGTAAAGATTTCTCAGATATAGAACTGTGGCCGCAGTGGATCCGCGACCCCTCGTGATCTTGTGCCTGAGATCTGATTGTCTGCCAACACTTCAAACCAGGAAGTGTTGGTAGCCATCTTGTGTCTTGGTTGAACTGATTCACAAGAAATAACATAAAAAAAGGATAAGGGGCAGGGTAGAAACACCCTGATCCCCTGGGCCTCGTGGGTGGGTCCCAAAAAGCATTTAAAAAAAAATTGGTGGTAGTCGCGTTGGGTCCGCGAATCCCACCAAAAAGTTTTAAAAAACGAAGCGTAGGTTGCCGCCCTTTGTTTAATTAAGCCTCCGGGTGGGCTAAGTCCTGGGGGCAATTAGATATAATGATAGGGAGCCCGGGGCTATGTTAAATATAAATGTGTGGGGTGCACTAGCCCCCGACGCAGCCCCGGGAAAACCAGTGAAATTCAGCAATTATTATTACCTGAGCTAACTATAACTTACGCCCAAGCAATGCACTGCTTCTGACCTTACATATTACATCACTCATGACATGGTCAGGGACATCATTGATGACATCTCAAATGACATCACTTATGTCATTATCCGGTAAGTGTGCGTGTTTTCTAAACGTTTGAGTGTTAAACATATATACCAAGGTACTACAAAACTTAAAATAGTATACTTTCTGTACTGCTGAGTGGTAATATTTCCAACATATATTATGTGAGTGGCTGTGTGACTGCGTGTAACCTGGTCTGAGTGGGTGTCTGAGTGCCAGTATAGGTGTGTGAGTGCCTTTATGGGTAGATAAGTAGGTATGTGAGCAGCTGTGTGGGTGAGAGAGTGGCTGTGTGAGTGACCATGTTGGTGAATGAGTGGGTGTGTCAGTGGCTGTATGGGTGAGTGAGTGGCTTTGTGAGTGGCTGTATCAGTGGGTGTGTAAGTGACTGTATGGGTGAGTGAGTGGGTGTCTGAAAGACTGTATAAGTGAGTGACTGGGTGTGTAAGTGGTTGTATGGGTGAGTGAGTGGCTGTTTGATTAAGTGAGTTGGAGTATGAGTGACTGTATTGTAAAGTAAGTGTCTGTGTGAATGGATGTATGGGTGAGTGAGTGGATGTTTGAGTACTTGTATGGATGTGTGAACAGATAAGTAAGTGGTTGTGTGGGTGTGTGAGTGAGTATGTGAGTGCTTGTATGGGCGAGTGAGTGGCTGTGTTGAGAGGCTGTATAGGTGAGTGAGCGGGTGTGTGAGTGGATGTGTAGGTGAATAAGTGGGTGTGTGAGTAGCTGTTTGGGTGAGTGTGTGACTCTGTGAGTGGCTGTAACGGTAAGTAACTGGTTGCATGAGTAGCTTTGTGGGTGAGTGAGTTGTTGTATGAGTGCCATAATCAGTGAGTGAGTGGGTGTCTGAGTGGCTCTATAGATGAGAGAGTGGTTGTGTGAGTACTTGTATGGGTCTGTGAATGGGTATGTGAGTGGTTGTGTGGGTGTGTGAGTGGGTGTATGAGAGGTTGTCTAGGGGTTTGAGTGGGTGTGTGAGTGCTTCTGTGGATGATGTCATCAGTGATGTTGTTTGGGATGACATCAGTGATGTCACTGACCATGTCATGAGTGATGTAGTATGTGAGGTCACAAGCAGTGCATTGTGGGGGCGTAAGTTAAAGTTAGCTTAGGTAACTATAACTGCTGAATTTCACTCGTTTTGTATGAGTGAAATGTGTGCCTAACTATAACGTCTCTGTAACCTTTGGTTTTTTCAGTGAATGTCTAAGGTTTTTAAATTCTATTTCTTAACTATAACGAAGCTGAGTCCCAAGATGGCTGCTAACACTTTCTGGTTGAAGTGTTGGCTGCCAATCAGATTTGAGCACAGGGGCTGTCGGATCCTCGAAGGATCTGAATCCCTATATAACAAGTTTGGATTTCTCTTAATATTTCCCAAAATACTGAATGGATTTACACCAATTTACAAAACGGTTGCTTTCTGGACCAACAGCTACCTTTCTGCCAAATTTGGTGTAATTCCGTTCAACAGTTCGGGTTGTAGTTGTGTCTAAAATGCCTATAGAAAATTGCATGAGGAAAACGTGTTTTGGGATCCCCCTTTTTCTCGGCCCCTACTTGACGAATTACCCTGAAACAGCAGCTGAAGTGAGCATCATACTAGTTTGAAAACGTTTGTGAGGATTCATCAAACGGTGCCAAAGTTCCTATGGAAACTAGGTTCTAACTATAACTACCTACTGGTGCCTGCCAGTAGGATATATATATATATATATTCACTGAAAAAACCATAAGGTTTTAGGGACAGTTATAGTTAGTTGGACATTGCACTCGTACAAAACCCGTGAAATTCCCCGTTATAGTTAGTTCAGGTAACTATAACTCGCGCCCCGCAATGCACTGCTGATGACGTCACATATTACATCACTCATGACATGGTCAGTGACATCACTGATGACATCACTGATGACATCTCAAATGACATCACTGATGACATCACTGATGACATCATCCAGTGACTGTGTGTTTCTGTAAAGTTTAAATATGTTTAATATATATAGGGAAAGGCGTATTGAAGAATGAGTGGGTGTATAAGTGTCTGAATGGATTATTTAGTACGTGAGTGACTGACTCTACAAGTGAGTGATTAAATGTATCTTACTGAATGCATGGGTTAGTGACTAAACTGTGTGAATGTCTGTATCCGTCTGTTTGTTGGTGTGTAAGTGGATGCATGGATTTGCGAATAGCTACATGAGTGTCTATATGGGTTATTGATTGGTTCTCTGAGTAGCTGTATGGCTGCCTGAGTGTTTGTGTGGGTGGGGTGTGTGTGACTCTATACATAGATGTGTGAGTGGGTGATTCACTGGGTGCATGATTTCAAGAGTGCATCTGTGATGGACTGCTTGGGTGGGTGAGTGTGTGTATGGGTGTGTTAGTGAGTGAATGTATATCTCAGTGGTACATGTGCGAATAACTACATATGTAAAAGGCAGTATATATGTGTGTTAGAGTATTTAAATGGCTATAAGTGAGAGTGTGTTATTGTGAGAGTGGCTGTATGGATGCGTGTGTGCTTGTATCAGTTATTGTATAAGAGCGTAAGAATGTGCTAGTATTTGTATGAGTAAGTGAGCTGGTGTGTGTATAACTGTATAGGTGAGTAAATGGGTGTGTGATTAATTTTTTGCATGACTGACTAGGTGTGTGAGTACCTCTATGGATGAGTGGCGGTGTGTGAGTGTTTATATAGGTATATGAGTGCATATGATAGTCCTGTACTGAGTGACTGTAAGTATGAGTGACTGTACAGGTGAGTGAGTGGATGTGTGTGTAGACCTAAGAATCAGTGAGTGGGTATGTAGTTTTTGGTGTTGGAGTGTCTATGGTTTTGAGAATGGCAGTCTGTAATTTAGAGTGGGTGTATCAAAAGTTATATTAGGGTTTGAGAAGATGCATGAAATTATCACATGGATGATGTCATCAGTGATGTCATTTGAGATGTCATCAGTGATGTCATCAGTGATGTCACTGACCATGTCATGAGTGATGTAATATGTGACGTCATCAGCAGTGCATTGCGGGCGCGAGTTATAGTTAGCTGAACTAACTATAACAGGGGAATTTCACGGGTTTTGTACGAGTGCAATGTCCAACTAACTATAACTGTCCCTAAAACCTATGTTTTTTTCAGTGAATTTCAAAGGTTTTTAAATGCTAATTTCTAACTATAACGTGCCTGAAACCTATGGTTTTTTCAGTGAATTTCAAAGGTTTTTTAAATGCTAATTTCTAACTATAACGTGCCTGAAACCTATGGTTTTTTCAGTGAATTTCAAAGGTTTTTTAAATGCTAATTTCTAACTATAACGTGCCTGAAACCTATGATTTTTTAAGTGAATTTCAAAGGTTTTTTAAATGCTAGTTTCTAACTATGCCAACAGAGGTAGGACATGTGAAGAAAGAAGAAAAAACGCACAGAAAGAAGCAAAAGATGTGCAGAAAGAACCAACAGAGGAGCAGAAAGAGGCCTTGTTGCAAAATCATCCTGTGCCCACAACTTTTTCAGACGGGTACTGGTGGTAACTGACTCTGACTAACGAGAGCCAGTGCGCGTTTGCACAGTGGTGAAGGGAGGGGGCCTGAGGTGACATGTGTGCAAACGCGCCCCGTGGCGCGTTTTAAGTTGCGGGATTAAGTCCCCTTGAATCCTGAGGGTCCCTGGGGCCCAACTAGCCCCCAGGTACCTACAGTTAGGACCACAGAGCTGAGTTGCAGAGAGGCGTTCCGAGGCCACGCACCTTTTTCACCTCTCTGCAACGCAACTCTGTTGTGCTTACTGAAGGTACCTGGTGGGCTAGTTGGCCCATAGGATTCAAAGGGAATTAACTCCCCAACTTAAAACGCACCACAGGGCGTGTTTGCGCACATGTCACCTGAGGCCGCGCCCCTCCCTTCACCACTGTGCAAACGCGCCCCGTGGCGCGTTTTAAGTTGGGGGATTAGGTCACCTTGAATCCTGAGAGTCCCTGGGGCCCAACTAGCCCACCAGGTACTTCCAGTAAGCACCACAGGCCTACGTTGCAACGCCTGTAACAAATTGTGCAGTTGTGTTTAGGTAGTGAAGAGGGTCGTGCTGGGGGTAGTGTTTTAGGGTAGTGCAGTGGTGTTTGTGTAGTGTAGGGGGTCATGCTGGGGGTAGATTTAGGGTTTAGGGTAGTGCAGTGGTGTTTGGGTAGTGTAGGGAGTCGTGCTGGGGGAGTATTTTAGGGTTTAGGGTAGTACAGTGGTGTTTGGGTAGTGTAGGGGGTCGTGCTGGGGTTAGTGTTTTAGGGTTTTAGGGTTTAGGGTAGTGCAGTGGTGTTTGGGTGGTGTAGGGGATACTGCTGGGGGTAGTGTTTTAGGGTTTAGGGTAGTGCAATGGTGTTTGGGTAGTGTAGGGGGTACTGCTGGGGGTAGTGTTTTAGGGTTTAGGGTAGTGCAGTGGTGTTTGGGTAGCGTAGGGGGTACTGCTGGGGGTAGTGTTTTATGGTTTAGGGTAGTGCAGTGGTGTTTGGGTAGTGTAGGTGTTCGTGCTGGGGTAGTTTTTAGGTTTTAGGGTAGTGCAGTGGTGTTTGTGTAGTGTAGGAGGTCGCGTGTTAGGGTTTAGGGTAGTGCAGTGGTCTTTGGGTAGTGTAGGGAGTCGTGCGGGGGTATTGTTTTAGAGTTTAGGGTAGTGCAGTGGTCTTTGGGTAGTGTAGGGGTTGTGCGGGGTAGTGTTTTAGGGATTAGGGTAGTGCATTGGTATTTGGGTAGTGTAGGGGTCATGCGGGGGTAGTGTTTTAGGGTTTAGGGCAGTGCAGTGGTGTTTAGGTAGTGTAGGGGGTCGTGCTGGGGGAGTGTTTTAGGGTTTAGGGCAGTGCAGTGGTGTTCGGGTAGTGTAGGGGTCGTGCTGGGGGAGTGTTTTAGGGTTTAGGGCAGTGCAGTCGTGTTCGGGTAGTGTAGGGGGTCGTGCTGGGGGAGTATTTTAGGGTTTAGGGTAGTGCAGTGGTGTTCGGGTAGTGTAGGGGGTCATGCTGGGGGTAGTGTTCTAGGGTTTAGGGCAGTGCAGTGGTGTTCGGGCAGTGTAGGGGGTCGTGCTGGGGGTGGTGTTTTAGGGTTTAGGGCAGTGCAGTGGTGTTCGGGCAGTGTAGGGGTCGTGCTGGGGGTGGTGTTTCAGGGTTTAGGGCAGTGCAGTGGTGTTCGGGCAGTGTAGGGGGTCGTGCAGGGGGTGGTGTTTCAGGGTTTAGGGCAGTGCAGTGGTGTTCGGGCAGTGTAGGGGGTCGTGCAGGGGTGGTGTTTCAGGGTTTAGGGCAGTGGTGTTCGGGCAGTGTAGGGGGTCATGCTGGGGTGGTGTTTCAGGGTTTGGGGCAGTGCAGTGGTGTTCGAGCAGTAAAGGGGTCATGCTGGGGGTGGTGTTTCAGGGTTTAGGGCAGTGGTGTTCGGGCAGTGTAGGGGGTCATGCTGGGGGTGGTGTTTCAGGCTTTGGGGCAGTGCAGTGGTGTTCGAGCAGTAAAGGGGGTCATGCTGGGGGTGGTGTTTCAGAGTTTAGGGCAGTGCAGTGGTGTTCGGGCAGTATAGGGGCGGTGCAGAGGGTGGTGTTTCAGGGTTTAGGGCAGTGCAGTGGTGTTCGGGCAGTGTAGGGGCGGTGCAGGGGGTGGTGTTTCAGGGTTTAGGGCAGTACAGTGGTGTTCGGGCATTGTATGGGGTGGTGCTGGGGCTGGTGTTTCAGGGTTTAGGGCAGTGCAGTGGTGTTCGGGCAGTGTAGGGGTCGTGCTGGGGCTGGTGTTTCAGGGTTTAGGGCAGTGCAGTGGTGTTCAGGCAGTGTAGGGGTCTTGCTGGGGGTAGTGTTTCAGGGTTTAGGGCAGTGCAGTGGTGTTCGGGCAGTGTAGGGGGTCGTGCAGGGGGTGGTGTTTCAGGGTTTAGGGCAGTGCAGTGGTGTTCGGGCAGTGTAGGGGTCTTGCTGGGGGTAGTGTTTCAGGGTTTAGGGCAGTGCAGTGGTGTTCGTGCAGTATAGGGGTCGTGCTGGGGATGGTGTTTCTGGGTTTAGGGCAGTGCAGTAGTGTTCGAGCAGTGTAGGGGGTTGTGCAGGGGTGGTGTTTCAGGGTTTAGGGCAGTGCAGTGGTGTTCGGGCAGTGTAGGGGGTCGCGCTGGGGGTGGTGTTTCAGGGTTTAGGGCAGTTCAGTGGTGTTCGGGCAGTGTAGGGGGTCATGCACGGGGTGGTGTTTCAGGGTTTAGGGCAGTGCAGTGGTGTTCGGGCAGTGTAGGGTGTTGTGCTGGGGCTGGTGTTTCAGGGTTCAGGGCAGTGCAGTGGTGTTCAGGCAGTGTAGGGGGTCGTGCTGAGGCTGGTGTTTCACGGTTTAGGGCAGTGCAGTGGTGTTCGGGCAGTGTAGGGGGTCGTGCTGGGGCTGGTGTTTCAGGGTTTAGGGCAGTGCAGTGGTGTTCGGGCAGTGTAGGCGGTCGTGCTGGGGCTGGTGTTTCAGGGTTTAGGGCAGTGCAGTGGTGTTCGGGCAGTGTAGGGGGTTGTGCTGGGGCTGGTGTTTCAGGGTTTAGGGCAGTGCAGTGGTGCTCGGGCAGTGTAGGGGGTCGTGCTGGGGGTGATGTTTCAGGGTTTAGGGTAGTGCAGTGGTGTTCGGGCAGTGTAGGGGGTCGGTTTAGGGGCTGGTGTTTCAAGGTTTAGGGCAGTGCAGTGGTGTTCGGGCAGTGTAGGGGGTCGTGCTGGGGCTGGTGTTTCAGGGTTTTGGGCAGAGCAGTGGTGTTCGGGCAGTGTAGGGGGTCATGCTGGGGGTAGTGTTTCAGGGTTTAGGGCAGTGCAGTGGTGTTCGGGCAGTGTAGGGGGTCGTGCTGGGGGTGGTGTTTCAGGGTTTAGGTCAGTGGTGTTCGGGCAGTGTAGGGGTCATGCAGGGGCTGGTGTTCAGGGTTTAGGGCAGTGCAGTGGTGTTCGGGCAGTGTAGGGGGTCGTGCTGGGGGTAGTGTTTTAGGGTTTAGGGTAGTGCAGTGGTGCTTGTGTAGTGTAGGGGTCGTGCTGAGGGTAGTGTTTTAGGGTTTAGGGTAGTGCAGTGGTGTTTGTGTAGTGTAGGGGGTCATGTTTTAGGGTAGTGCAGTGGTGCTTGTGTAGTGTAGGGGGTCGTGCTGGGGGTAGTGTTTTAGGGTTTAGGGTAGTGCAGTGGTGTTTGTGTAGTGTAGGGGTCATGTTTTAGGGTAATGCAGTGGTGTTTGGGTAGTGTAGGGGGTCGTGCTGGTGGTAGTGTTTTAGGATTTAGGTTAGTGCAGTGGTGTTTGGGTAGTGTAGGGGGTCGTGCTGGGGGTAGTGTTTTAGGGTTTAGGATAGTGCAGTGGTGCTTGTGTAGTGTAGGGGGTCGTGCTGGGGGTAGTGTTTTAGGGTTTAAGGTAGTGCAGTGGTGTTTTTGTAGTGTAGGGGGTCATGTTTTAAGATGCAATGCTCCAATACCTGACCAGTCTGCACTACATAAAACTGCAAAAAACTAAAAATAAAAAGTGTTTTGCACACTTTTGTCATTGGGCTATATGTGGGCTACATCTGGGTAATATTTGTGCTACATTTGGGCTCTTTTTCACTGGTGGCCATCTTGGAAGACTTCTTTGTTATGAAGTTTCCTAATTTCTTCATTTACTGCAGTCTCCTCAGTAGGAAATGCTTTCAGTTTTTTACTTTGATTCCATCAAGAAGGCATTCAGATGTGTCTCACATCTGCCATAAATTCATAATGTTAGCACTCTAGTTGCTCATTAGATCACTGGAGTAAAGCTACTGCTCACCAGGGAGTTAACTGGTAGTCTGCTGCTGGTATTGAAAGTGATTGTTTCAGTCTGCATGTCAGAATTTTCTAATGAAATAGAAGAGGATTTGAGATCTCACTTAAAACATGCCCTAATTTTTCTTTCTGCAGCACTAACCATAATTTCTATTTCAAAAGAACCCCTCATGTTGTTCCTTTTTAAATTAAATGTTTTAAGTGTTACCGGTTTATTCCAATCAAGATGGCTTCAGGTGTGCCATACTTTTGTCATAAGTAAGGCTGTTAGCGCTCTAGTTGTTCTTTAGAACACTCTGGGAAGCTGCAGTAGAACACAAAGGCATCAACTGGCAGGCTGCTCCTATTGAAATATAACAGGAAGATATTTGAGATCACACTTGAAATATGTCCTAATTTTTCTTTCTACAGCACTAACCATAATTTCTATGACAAAATGAATCCCATCATTTTGTTCCTTTTTAAATTAAATGTTTTAAGTGTTACCAGTTTATTCCAATCAAGATGGCTTCAGGTGTGCCATACTTTTGTCATAAGTAAGGCTGTTAGCACTCTAGTTGTTCTTTAGAACACTCTGGGAAGCTGCAGTAGAACACAAAGGCATCAACTGGCAGGCTGCTCCTGTTGAAATATAACAGGAAGATATTTGAGATCACACTTGAAACATGTCCTAATTTTTCTTTCTACAGCACTAACCATAATTTCTATGACAAAATGAACCCCATCATTTTGTTCCTTTTTAAATTAAATTGTTTAAGTGTTACCAGCTATTCCAATCAAGATGGCTTCAGGTGTGCCATACTTTTGTCATAAGTAAGGCTGTTAGCACTCTAGTTGTTCTTTAGAACACTCTGGGAAGCTGCAGTAGAACACAAAGGAATCAACTGACAGTCTCTGCCCTTGTTGGATTTACATGTTTTACTGAGAATGTCAGACTTCATTCTCACATGAGTGAGAAAGATAATGTGAATTTACAGAAAATATGCTCTCATTTTAGCTTCTGGAGCACCTTCCAAACCTCCATGGGACAAGCATGAGAAAATAGTGTTCTCTCAAACATGATTCATGATATCCCAGCAGAAGGTTTTTCACATGGTAAAATCACCTTAGAATACACCACAATTCCTAAAATTAGTATGGTACCATCAACAAATAAATTCTAATGTAACTAAAGCCTGTTATCACCCTTTATAGTTCTCCTTTTGGTGACCCTCAAAATCTTCTATTCACTACAATGCATTTCAATGAGGTACTATCATTTATATTGGTCCCAAGATGGCTGCCAGCAATTCCAGGATGAAGTGCTGACAGCCAATCAGATCTCACAATGACATGTGTGGTTAGGCTCCGCCCAGATATATATGTGACTTTACTTTTGATTTTCTCAGGAACTACTGAACGGATTTACACCATTTAAGCAAAAGGCACGACACTGAACCAAGGGCTACCTCTTTGCCAAATGTGGTGTAATTCCGTTCAGCAGTTCGGGCTGTAGCTGCGACTAAAGGTTCCTATGGAAAAATGAATAGGGAAAACGCGTTTTGGGACCCCCTTTTCTCGGCCCCCGCTTGACGTATCACCCCGAGACTTTCAGGATAGGAGCGGACCGGAGCGCCCCAACAAGTTGGAAACTTTCGCGAAGATTCGTCAACCGGCGCCAACGTTATTTCAAATAGAATGTCGCGGATTTCCTATGGATAATAGGTTTTAACTATAACTATCTACTGGCGACCGCCAGTAGATAATATATATATATATATATATATATATATATATATCGCAGAGCATTCTCCTTGAGAGATGCTCTTGTCAAAAGTAGCCCGAGGTCAGTAATAAATCCAACTGGCTCTCTGATGTTAAGGGGTTCCACAAGTGTAACTCATGTAGAGCCTGTAGATTTGGCGTAAACACCACCCAAGTAATTGCCAAATTCTGCAATAAGCCCATCAGTCTACAACACAAGTACACTTGTAGGATTGATTTCGCGGTCTACATCCTCCGGTGTAGCTGCAATCTTATGTATGTAGGCAGCACCAAGCTCCAAGTACATGTAAGGATTTTACAACATCTTAGGGCAATCGTTAACAACGACCCAAGTTACCCTGTGGCTAGGCACTTCAGAGAGACACATAACAACAACCTTGATCACCTTCTATATTTTGTGATAGATAATGTGCCAATGCTGAGACGCGGTGGTAACCGCGAAAAGAAATTGAGGCAACTTGAAACACGCTACATTCTAGAGCTTGACACTAAGGCCCCTTATGGGCTCAACAGTGGTGAAGATTTGTACAATTATCTCTGAATTGTCTTTACATTATGCTGTTACTTAGTTGTGCTCTGGTATGTATTACATCATCCTCTTATGCTGTTTTATTGCTCCCCTGATTTACTGACTTTTTCGCTCCCTTTTATTTGCTCTCACATCAAGACCTTCCTATCCACATTGTATCAATTGCTGTACTCTGCTGCTATCTTTTAAGATATACCTGTATCTCGTTTTCAGCTCTACTAATTGTCCACTTTTTGTCTGTCTTGCCTCTCACACTTTCACGCATCTGCGCTTTGACTGTTCTCTCCACTATGGAGTTATTATTGTTGCGCATTATGCGGCCAGTGTTTTCACTTAGGGGTACTGTCTCCTACACTGAGATACTGTTAGTCTAGAAATCCGGCTGGGTTTCTGAGCATAGTTCAATTCTTGAACTTTGTCTCTTGACTCTTTCATTTGATATATATATAGTTTTATTTTATTTTATTTTTTCTAATGTTGCATCACACACAATTGTCACAGTATACTATGTTGCACCACTCATCACCAATGCAGTCGCCACTTTTTGCGGTAACTTATGAGGAACTTCCTGGCTGTACAGACAGAATACTTTCACATACATGGAACACCTATTGGTTTTTCCCTTGTGACGTGATACTCTTGATATCACAGAGTAGTTCTTTGGTGATATTCCTATACATACTGCTGATGCCCTTTTTGTATCCAATTTGTTTAATATTATTCCGGTATAGAACTAGATACCGAGTAGAACGTGCTGCAATAAGTTCTATGTTGCTTCCATTTTCCTTTAATTTACATTCCTCGTTTTGCATACATTATCATTTGTCCCTCCTGGGGTGTCAATATGATTGTGCAATTTACCTAACTCGTTATGGCCTCGTATTATGCGGACATTGGGGCATTTACCCTAGACTACGTTGGTACGGCACTCGCACCTCACCTAGTGATCACATGACATATTGCACTATTCAGCGAGGAATGCGTGTCTTAATCTTGTAAATATATCTGACTTCCCACTACTTACTTTACTTTCTTTTCTTTTCTTCTCTGCACCACGTTGCCTCCGTGAGTCTGTATTCATTTATCTTCCGGTTTTTCTCAGCTCTGAGATCTAACCGAATAACTCTACCATTTCTAAGGGCATCGAAGCAGCCAGCTCTGTTTTACTACTCCTGGCATTACAGTAAACCAGTTCTCTACACAGTCATTGCCTCAAAACTGTCATAAATTACAGTAAAGTATACTTCTGCACTGTCACTGTCATTAATTCTAATGTACTACCGTAAGGCACCAGCACTTTGTATGTTTTACTACACATTGCAACATCTTTCACTTACCTGCCTATTTAAGCTGCTACTTG
The DNA here is from genome assembly GCA_963921515.1 of Calotriton arnoldi. NCBI lineage: Eukaryota > Metazoa > Chordata > Amphibia > Caudata > Salamandridae > Calotriton > Calotriton arnoldi. The sequence goes on from CAWUFW010000947.1 coordinate 3,273,169, forward strand.
TACGTAGCGTTGTTATGTGATCAAGGCCGCAGGTCGGCGGCCGAAATGTGTAATGTGGACCATTCTTGGCTTGAAATAAACTCTTGACTTCACCTGCTGCTGTGGTCTGTGCCCGTGTGTTCCTTGCTGGTTGCAGTTACTACGGGACTTTGTGCTGATATATATATATATATATATATATATACACTCGTAGGAGTGACCTGCAGCAACATCGTTGATTTCAAGAAAAAGCAGAGTCCTGAGTGCGGAAGAAATGCTGCTTTAATAGTGACACACAGCAACTCATTACTTTCCAGACGCGTTTCGGCAGTTTAATTAGCCTTAATCATTGGTGAGCAAAAATGAAAGAAGGACTGCATCGAACTGTTCTATTATTCCTTCGTTTCCTTCATTTGCCAGAGTGCATCATTATAATCAGGTAAGTTCGATTTCCATTTAAACAATGTGATCATAATTCATAGTTAGTACTTATTGCAGTCCATTATGTTATACCGTAGTGGCTTTTTGCTCCAAGTATTGCCATGTAAAAAATATTCCAGTCTTAAAAGCACCATCCTCCACACGAGGAGATAAATGCTCCTCTAGCGTCCCTTACTCGCCTCCAAAAACGATCGTAGTATCAGGCAAATCCATTTATAATCATCTGAAGCGAGCGAGTCATGCCCCCTCCTAGAATCCATCCACAAGTCTCTGCAAAGGGGGGCCCCCGACCCTAGCAGGGTGGCCTCAGCTACACAGGCACAGAGTGACCTGCAGCAACATCATTGATTTCAAGAAAAAGCAGAGTCCTGAGTGCGGAAGGAAATGCTGCTTTAATAGTGACACACAGCAACTCATTACTTTCCAGACGCGTTTCGGCAGTTTAATTAGCCTTAATATATGTATATATATATATATATATATATATATATATATATATATATATATATATATGTGTATATATATACGCTTAAAAAACAAAGGTTACAAGGACATTATAGTTAAGAAATAGAATTAAAAAAAAAACCTTAGACATTCACTGAGACAACCAAAAGTTACAGAGACGTTATAGTTAGGTTCAAATATTACACATACAAAACCATAGAAAGACAGTGGTTATAGTTATCTCAAGTAAGTATAACTGGTTCCCGAAGGTAACTAGAACTTGCGCCCCGCCATGCACATTTTTCTCATCAGTAATTTCACTGCAAATGTTGCAGCACTATTATCAATGATGTCATAGAAGATGTAATGACTGATGTAATATGTGGGATAATTAGCAGTGCATGGCGATAGCGTGAGTTACAGTTACCTTAGGGCATGAGTTACTTGAGATGAATATAACTATAATGGCTGAATTTCTATGGTTTTGTGTGTGTAAAATCTGAACTGCAAAGGCATGGTGAGCAAAAAAACTATGGATTTAGGCCCAGATCTCTGTACTGGGGGTGAATGTTTGACATTGCTCAGCATTCCTTCTATCAATTGCTTTTTTTGCACTTTCCGAAAGTGGAATTTCTAAAATAGTAATGAGAAATCCAACTTCACCAGTAAGGAGGATTTATCATTACCAATCTAAACATAGCAAACATAAAAAGGTACTCCTTTCTGATCAGGAATTACCACTTAATAATATATAAGGGAATTCCCAATGCTAGCCTATGAGAGGAGTAGGCCAGCTCATGAGAACTGATACCCTGAAACCGGTCCCAGGAAGCTTGTTTCTGGTCCTGAAAGGACCTGGCCTGGCAGTTTGGGCTGGACTGTTCCCATGAGGAGCAGAGTCAAGTCTGATTTGCATGTGGCTGGGCCCAAACTGGGGTGGCATAGTGAGCAAAAGAACGATGGATTCAACCCAGATCTCTTGACTGGGGGTGAGTGGTTGAAAAGTTTTAGCACTCAGTCCATCACCTTGTTGTGTTTGCTACTTTTAGAAAGTGCAAATTTCTCTGTGTTTATAACTCTGTGTTCCTAACAGCCTGTCTCCAATACAGGTCTTGACTGGATGACAGCTACCCTTTGATAATTCCCTGTAGACAGCTACAACACAGGAAGGGCTGGGTGTAACAGGGGATACATCTGCATATTGATAGGCTTCCTGGGCAGGAAGAGGGAGAGGTGGCTCACACATCTGAATGGGTTGTGTCCTGCCCTCGCACAAAGGGTTGATTTACCCCCTACTGATAGTCTGGAGCCAGGGTTGGGCTGAAAGGGATCTTTGTGCACTTCAGAGGGCTCCTTTGAAGTCAACCCCTAAATTAAAGGTACTTTTGGGTATAAGTACTGGGGCTTTGACCCTATCTGATCAGACACTGCATGGGACTTGTAACCAGAAGCTGCTGGCTCTGCATCTGCACATTGCCAGGAGGACTGCTGTGTTGCCAGGATGGACTGCCACTTTGCTAACTGCTTTGCTGTGTTGGCCTGCTGCCTGCTGAGTACTGGAGGAGCTGCCACTCTGCAACTTGCCTTGATGTGCTGGCATGCTGCTCGCTACCTTCTTTTGTGACCCCACACGTGTTTGCCATGGGCTTGTTGGCTTGCCCCCTGTTCTTTGGGATCGCAGGGCCATCAAAAATCCCCCCAGCCTGCCCCTGCCATGTGATTCTGCAGCTGGTGAGTCGAGCAATGGGGCTTTGGCATGATCAGTGCATGGCTGTACCACAGTTCATTTTAGGACTACGGCAGCGCTGGGGCGTGTGACCGGACTGGGTATCCTGGATTGCTAAACTGATGCCGTAGCGCAGAAGACTGATTTCTGCCTGATCCCCAGTGTGTTTTGGAGGGATTACTGAAGTGCTAGTGCTGATGACCGGGCATCCTGGATTGTTAAACTGGTGCCGCAGCGCTGAAGATTGCCTTCTGCCCAATCCCTGGCATGTCCCTTGATGTACTCGTGCCACACAGGCAGTGTGAGCTGATCCGGCGAGCTACCTTCCCAGGGACGTGTTGGCAAGGAACACAAAGAGTCCAGTCCAGGAGATACTCGCTGATGTCATCACTGCCGCGACCCGCCCCCAGAGCATGGCTGAGTTTAAGAACATGGGCCCCGTTTCCAAGGCCTGCCGACACTCCTGCGGCCATTTTCCCCAGCAACATTTTGAGGGTGCCCTCTAGCTGGTGAATCCCCTTAAAGGTAGGCCAGTCCCCACGGGGAGTACTGTGGTTGAGTGAAGCCTAGGGGAGCAGTGAAGTCGTCCCATGCTCCTTCGTGTGTGACTCTGCTGACACGGACAAGTGGTCCTGAAGGGCTGTGTGCACATCGCAGAATTGGGGGCCTTAATGGCCTGATCTTTAGGTCATTTGACCTGCGTGGCAGCCAACCTGTGTGTAGCTGGCAGCTGAAAATTCCTTGGACTTGTTTCCACCATTGTTTTTGGCCACAAGACCAGGAGGAGGGACGCTCCCCCCGTCATGCGTGATCTACAGTTGGGTATTCACAAAGGGTGAATTTGAACACTGAGTATGAGTACGCTAAGGACTGGGAAGGTACCTATGTCACATTTTGTCATTGTGACCTGCAAAGCAAAGAGTATCATCTCTAAACCTGCATAACTTGCAAAATACTTACTGAATTCATGTAGTTTTGGTCTGGTTTTGGTCCTAATGTAGCAATCTAATTTGTTAACCCAGTGTGGAGTCTCTTTTTGTGCTGTATTCATTGTGTTACTGTGAGTGTGTGTTGCACAAATGCTTTACACATTTCCTCTGTAGATAAGCCTGCCTGTTCTGCGCCAAGATACCAGAGAGTCAACACAGGTTATCTTTGGTTTTTACCTAGCTTACCCTAACTAGAGTGATGGGTTCTGCCTGGCTTGGGTGCATACCTTAGCCAACCAGAAACCTCATTTTTACCACACGTGTACATGGGTGTGTGAGTGTCTGAATGGGTGTGTGAGTGCCTGTGTGGGTCTGTGAGTGGATATATGAGTGGTTCACTGGCTCTGTAAGAGGGTGTGTGAGTGGCTGCATGAGTGTGTAAATGGGTGTGTGAGCAGTTTCTGGGTCTCTGACTGATTGGGTGTGTGAGTGGCTAGATGGGTGTATGAGTAGTTTCCTGGTCTCTGCGTGGGTGTGTGAATGGCTGTATGGGTGTGTGAGTGTGTGGTGGGGGTGTGAGTGGGTGTATAAGTGGCTGTGTGGGTCTGTGAGTAGGTGTGTGATTGGCTGTAGAAATGTGTATGTGGGTGAGTGTGAGTGCATGTGTGAGTGCCTGTGTGGGTCTGTGAGTGGATGTGTGAGTAGTTCTCTGGGTCTGTATGTAGGTGTGCATGTATGAGTGCCTGTGTGGGTCTGTAAGTGGATGTGTGAGTAGTTCTCTGGGTCTGTATGTAGGTGTGTGAGTGGCTATATTGGTGTGTAAATGGTTTTCTGGGTCTCTGAATGGGTGTGTGGCTATATGGATGTGTGAATGGTTGTGTGAGTGTGTATGTGTGTGAGTATGTGCTGGGTATGTGGGTGGGTGTGTAAGTGGCTGTGTGGGTCTGTGAGTGTGTGTGCCACTAGCTATATGAGTGTGTACATGGGTTTACGAGTTTCTGAGTGGGGGGATGTGAGTGCCTGTGTGGGTTTGTGAGTGGATGTATGAGTGGGTCCTGGCATCTGTAAGTGGGTGTCTGAGTGTGTAAATGGGTGTGTGAGTAGTTTCTGGGTCTCTGACTGGATGTGGGAGTGGCTGTATTGGCAGTGGTGTAGCAAGACCTTTTGCCGCCTGTGTCGGCCCCAGAGTTTGCCGCCCGCAGCCGCATGTAAGAGTAGAGGGGTGCTGGCATTCCTATCCTTGCCACCCCCAAAACTTGTGCCACCCGGCAGTCTGCCCCCCTTGCTCCACCACTGTGTATGGGTGTCTGAGTGGGTGTGTGAGTGGTTTTCAGGGTCTCTGTGTGGGTGTAAGTATGTGTGTGTGAGCATGTGGTAGATGTGTGAGTGGGTGGGTAAGTGGCTGTGTGAATCTGTGAGCATGTGTGTGACTGGCTGTCTAAGTATGTATGTGGGTGTGTGAGTGCCTGTGTGGGTCTGTGAGTAGATATGTGAGTGATTCTCTGGGTCTGTAAGTGGGTTTGTGTTTGTGGGTATGGGTGTGTGGCTGTATGGGTATGTGAATGCATGTACATGTGGTTTTCTGGGTCTCTGAATGGGTGTGTGACTGGCTGTATGGGTGTGTGAGTGGGTGTGTAAGTAGTTGTGCCAGTGGGTGGGTAAGATACTGTGCCAGTCTGTGAGTGAGTGTATCACTATCTGCATGAGTGTATATGTGGGTGTGTTAATGTCTGAGTGAGTGTGTGAGTGCCAGTGTGGATATTTGAGTGGCTGTCTGAGTGGTTCTCTGAGTCTGTAAGTGGGTGTTTGAGTAGCTGTATGAGTGTGTAAATGGGTGTGTGAGTGGTTTCTGGGTCTCTGACTGGGTGTGTGAGTGGCTGTATGGGTGTGTGAGTGGTTGTGTGGGTATGTGAGTGTGTGTATGGGGTATATGAGTGTCTCTGTGGGTCTGTGAGTGATGTGTGAGTGGTTTTCTGGGTCTCTGAGGTCTGGATCTGCGGATCCGCATGCCAAAAATAAATAATTTTTGGACAATTTCTTGCCTATGAGGGGTCCCTCACAGACCACCTCAATCAGCCCATGGGCACCAATTTATACTTTATTCTTCCCTGAACCATGTCCCGATTCATAAGATGGCAGCTGCAACTTTTCTCTCAGGTTGCGGCATTGCTGTTGGTGCATGGACTCGCTGTGAATCGGCCTCGCTAGATATACTTAATTTTTTTAAATAACTCAAAAACTACTGAACAGATTTACACCAAATTGCAAAAAGCAATCTTTCTGGACCAAGATCTAGCTTTCTGCCAAATTTGATGTAATTCCGTTCAGTGGTTCGGGCTGTAGACGTGTCTAAAACCCCTATAGGAAACTGCCTGGGGAAAATGCATTTTGGGACCCCCCTTTTTCTCCTCAGCCCGCCCCGCTTGATGGATCACCCCAAAACTTTTCAGACAGCAGCAGATGTGACTGCCATAATAGTTTTGAAACTTTTGTGAAGATTCCTCAAATGGCAACTGACTGCCAGTAGGTAAGATATGTGTATATATATATATATATATATATATATATATATATATATATATATATATATATATATATATATATTCACTGAAAAAACAAAAGGTTTCAGGGACGTTATAATAAGGCTCAGATTTCACTCATACAAAACCAGTAAAATTCAGCAGTTATTGTTACCTGAGCTAACTATAACTTACACCCCCATAATGCACTGCTTATGACCTCCAATATTATATCACTCATGACATGGTCATTGACATCACTGATGACATCGCTGATGACGTCATCCAGTGATTACAAGTGTTTTCTAAAAGTTTCTGAGTGTTAAAGATATATACTAAGGTACCACAAAAGATAAATTAGTATACTTTGTGTACTACTAATGAATGATTACATTTTTTAACATATATTATTTGAGTGGCTGTGTGACTGTGTGTATCCGTGTATGAGTGGGTATGTGAGTGACTGTTGGGGTATGTAAGTGGCTGTTTGGGTGAATAAGTGGGTGTGTGAGTAGCTGTGTGGGCGTGTGAGTGGCTGTATTGGTGAGAGAGTGGATGTGTCAGTGGCTGTATGGGTGAGTGAGTGGCTGTATGGGTGGATGAGTGTATGTGTCAGTGACTATGGGTGAGTGAGTGGGTGTCTGAGTCATTGTATGAGTGAGTGACGGTGTTTAAGTGGTTGTATGGGTGAGAGAGTGGCTGTTTGAGTGGGTGTTTGGGTAAGTGAGTTGGTGTGTGAGTGGCTGTATTGGAGCGTGAGTGTCTGTGTGAATGGCTGTATGGGTGAGTGAACGGATGTGGGAGTGCATGGATGAATGTGTGAATGGGTATACATGTGGTTGTGTGGGTTTGTGAGTGAGTATGTGAGTGCTTGTATGAGTGAGTGAGGGGCTGTATCGAGAGACTGTATGGGTGAGGGAGTGGCTGTATGGGTGAATACGTGGGTGTGTGAGTAGCTGTATGGGTGAGTGTATGGCTGTGTGAGTGGCTGTGTGGATGAGTGACTAGTTGTATGAGTAGCTGTATAGGTGAGTGAGTGGTGGTGTGAGTGGCTGTATGAGTGAGTAAGTGGGTGTGTGAGTGGCTCTATGGATGGGTGAGTGGTTGTGTGAGTACTTGCATGGGTCTTTAAATGGGTCTGTGAGTGATTGTGTGGATGTGTGAGTGGGAGTATGAGAGGTTGTATAGGGTTGTGAGTGGTTCTTTGGATGATGCCATCAGTGATATCATTTGAGATTTCATCAGTGATTTCATCAGTGATGTCACTGAACATATCATGAGTAATTTAATATGCGAGGTCATAAGCAGTGCATTGCGGGAGCATAAGTTATAGTTAGCTCAGGTAACTATAACTGCTTAATTTCAATGGTTTTGTATGAGTGAAATCTGAGCCTAACTATAAAGTTCCTGTAACCTTTGGTTTTTCCAGTGAATTTTTAAGGTTTTTTAAAATTCTATTTCATAACTATACTGTCCCTGTACCCGTTGTTTTTTTACATGAATTTCTAGGGTCTTTTACATTTTATTTCCTAACTGTAACCTGTAACCTTTGAGAGTGTGTGTGTGAGTGAGTGCATGAGTATCTCAGTAGGTGTCTGAGTGAGTGCGTGCCTCAATGGGTGCTTGAGTGGATGTGTGAATGTCTGAGTGGGTCTGGGAGTGGCTGTATAAGTGTCACACTGGGTGTGTGAGTAGATGCGTGAGTGTCTAAGTGGATCTCTGAGTGGGTGTCAGAGTGTCTGAGTGGGTTTGCGGGTGCATCCATGAGTGTGTGATTCCGTCTATGAGTGAGTGTATGAGTGTGTGAGTGGGTTTGTGAGTGGGTGTATGAGTTTCTCAGTGGGTCTGTGAGTGGGTGCATGAGTCTCACTGTGCCTTTCCTGATAATTTTTCTGCCCTCCGTTTTGCCTTTTCTGCTCGTTTTTCTGACCTCTGTTTTGCCCTCTTCAGCTCTGTTTTGCCTTTCCTGCTTGTTTTTCTACCCTCTGTTTTGCCTTTTCTGCTTATTTTTTTGCTCTCTGTTTTACCTTTCCTGCTCGTTTTTCTGCCTTCTGTTTTGCCTTTTCTGCTAGTTTTTCTGCCCTCTGTTTTGCCTTTTACTGCTCGTTTTTCTGCCCTCTGTTTTGCCTTTCCTGCTTGTTTTTCTGCCCTCTGTTTTACCTTTTCTGCCCTCTATTTCGTTCTCTTTTGCAAGGGGGAAGGGGATCGCACGGCCCCCTCCCCAGGCTTATTTCAGCCCCGGGGACCCCATCCCTTGGCCAAAATTCAGTGGGGGAGGAGGGTCATGCAGACCCCTTCCCTGAGCCGATTTTGGCCCCAGGGACCCCATTCCCCTGGGCCTGCCAAAATGTAATGGGGAGCGGGCTGTGCGGCACCCTTACCTGTGCCGATTTTGGCCCCGGGGACCCCAATCCCCCAGGGCCCGGCCATAATTAAATACGGCCCAGGGTAGATGGTGGTCCCCAGGGATGTTAGAGCCTCAGGAGAAGGTCCGCACAGCCCTCCTCCATTTGGTTCAAGACTGTCAGCCCTGGGAAGATGGCGGTCCCCGGGACCCAGATCGGCAATGGGGAGGGGCGCCTTGTGTGCCCCTGTCCCCTTATTTAAAATAAAAATAAGCACCTAGGACCTTGCCCACCCGGGGGCAAATCTTCAAAGAAACATGGAATCCCGCGCTTTTTTATTTTTTATTTTTGTTTCAAATTCAACACTCCGTCGTGGTTTTGCGGCAAAAAATTTTAAAAATGCTTTTTTGTCCTGGTAGGGTCCCAGGGGGACCCCAGTACTAGGGCTAAGGGGTCAGGGTATTCCTACTCTGTCCCCTTTTCTTTTTTGTTTCTTAGGTTTGTTTTGGGACTCGGCTGAAGCCGAATACCAAAATGGCTGCTAACATGTCTTAGTTGAAGTGTTTGCAGCCAATCAGATATCAGTATGGGGACTGTCGGATCCTCGTCTCTATATATATACAAATTTGGATTTCTTTTAATAACTCTAAAATTACGGAATGGATTTACACCAAATAACAAAAAGCACTCTTCCTAGACCAAGAGCCAGCTTTCTGGCAAATTTGGTGTAATTCCGTCCAGCAGTTCAGGCTGTAGTCGTGTTCAAAATCTCTATGGGAATTAACATGGGAAACATACTTTTATTGACCCCCCTTTTTCTTGGCTCCCGCTTGACGCATTGCCATGAAACTTTCCATACAACTAGAATTACTGGCGCACTTTTTTGGGGGAAATTTCATGAAGATTTCTCAATCAACGACAAAGATATAGGCAAGTCAAAAAACGCTTTTTCTATGGAAACATGGTCCTAATTATAACTACCTACTGGCGACTGCCAGTAGTATGTATGTATGTGTGTGTGTGTATATATATATATATATCCAACAAAAAGGTTGCCCTTGTGGGGGCTCCCACTCGGAAGGTTACCCCCTGTGCGTGGGGACTACTGCAAAGGCAGCTCATCCTCTTCAATCACCATTGTACTGGCTTAATGCGTTTCAGACAAACAGTCCTTGTTCTCAAGCCCATCGTGTAGAAATGCAGCAAAGACAATGTAGGACACCTGCTTTATTGATAAATCCCGCCCTAATGGGAGTGCCATAGTGGACATCTGCCCCAATGCATCATGGATAAATCCATTGAACTCGTTAAGCCAGTACAATGGTGATTGAAGAGGATGAGCTGCCTTTGCTGTAGTCCCCACGCATAGGGGGTAACCTTCCGAGTGGGCGCCCCCACAAGGGCAACCTTTTTGTTGGATATATATATATATATATATATATATATATATATATATATATATATATATTATCTACTGGCGGTCGCCAGTAGATAGTTATAGTTAGGACCTATTTTCCATAGGAAATCCGCAACATTCTATTTGAAATATCGTTGGCGCCGGTTGACGAATCTTCGCGAAATTTTCCACCTTGTTGGGGCGCTCCGGTCCGCTCCTATCCTGAAAGTCTCGGGGTGATTCGTCAAGCGGGGGCCGAGAAAAAAGGGGGGTCCAAAACGTGTTTTCCCCATTCATTTCTCCATAGGAACCGTTCATCGTGGCTACAGCCCGAACTGCTGAACGGAATTACACCAAATTTGGCAAAGAGGTAGCCCTTGGTTCAGACTCGTGCCTTTTGCTTAAATGGTGTAAATCCGTTCAGTAGTTCCTGAGAAAATCACAAGTAAAATCACATATATATCTATGGCCGCGACGGATCTGCGCACCCTGAGCGCACCCTGCGTGCACCGTCCCGATCACGAGCTGCATGCTAATTGGCTGTCAAGTGGCTGTCAACACTCCAAATCAGGAAGTGTTGGCAGCCATTTTGTTCCTCAGTAGAACCGAGGCAGAAGAAACAAGTGCGCAAAACGCACAAAGGGGGCAGGGTAGAAACACCCTGACCCCCTAGGTCTGCTCAGGGGGTCCCACAAGGACCCCCTGGGCAGAAAAAAGCATTTAAAAAAAAAAAAAATCGGCGGGATGCGCTTAGGGTGCGCGGATCCCGCCGAAAAAAAAAAAAATCGAAGCGCGGTCTCCCGCGCTTTGATGCTATTTTGCCCCCGGGTGGGCCAAGTCCCGGGGGCATGCGGGGCTTTATTTATATTTAATGTGGGGGGCCTCTAAGACCACCACCCCCCGGGGCTTTAAAAATAAATGGTGCAGGAGGGCTCTCGGCCCTCCCGCAGCCCCGGGGACCGCCACCCCCTGGGGCTTCTTTTTTTTATTTTAAAATTAACCTGTGGGGGGGGGCTCATGCCCCCCCACATGCCCCGGGGACCGCCCCGACTAAATATTTCAATATGAGGGTCCGTTACGGACCCCCGAGCCCCAGGGACCACCACCTCCCCGGGGCTTTGCCAAAGGAGGGAGGGGGCCGTGCGGCCCCCCTCCTGGAGCCCTTGATGGCCCTGGGGACCGCCACCCCCAGGGCCGGCTCCTGCAGTGTCCCAGGGTGCCTACCCCCGGGACACTGTAATTTGCTATGACAGGACGGGAGCCTCGCGGCTCCCGTCCTGTCATAGCAAACTGCTTTGCAGATTGCTTTTCCACACGGGGAGCTGCATCTTAGCAGCTCCCCATGTGGAAAAGCAATGCCGGCTCCCGCAGGAGACGGAGAGCCGGCAGGGTCCGTGGGGGAGTTGGGGTCCCCCCACGGACCCCAAAGGATAGGGCCAGCCCCGGGGGATGGGGTCCCCGGGGCAAGTAGTGGCCCAGGAGGGGGGCCACGCGGCCCCCCTCCCCAAAAAAATAAAAAAAAATAAAGGCCGGCCCGTGGGATGGGGTCCCCGGGGCCAATAGAGGCCTTAGGAGGGGGGCCACGCAGCCCCCCTCCTCCAAAATTATTTTTAAAAAGTGGCCATGCCCCGGGGGATGGGGTCCCCAGTGCCGGAATAGGCCACGGGAGGGGAGCCACGCGGCCCCCTTCCCCTACAGTATTTTTTTTAAAGGAAAAAGGCATCAGGCCCTGGGGGATGGGGTCCCCAGGGCCCCAAAAATAAAGAAGGGGGCCACACAGCCCCCTTCAAAAAAAAAAAAAGAAAGAAAAAGACGCAATCGAGCGTCAGGCCCCGCCCCTCCCTTAACCACTCTGCAAACGTGCGCTGTGGCGTTTTAAATTGGGGAAATAATTCCCATTCAATACTGGGGGTCCCTGGGGCCAACTAGCCCACCAGGTACCTCCAGTAAGCGCCACAGGGCTGGGTTGCAGAGAGGTGGTCCAGGCCACGCCCCTTTTACACCTCTCTGCCACGCAGCTCTGTGGCGCTTACTGGAGGTACCTGGTGGGATAGTTGGACCCCAGGGACCCTCAGGATTCAAGGGGACTTAATCCCCCAACTTAAAACGCGCCACGGGGCGCGTTTGCACAGTGGTGAAAGGAGGGGGCGGGGCTAAAGTTGACATGTGTGCAAACAGGCCCCGTGGCGCGTTTTAAGATGGGGAATTAAATCCCCTTCAATCCTGATGGTCCCTGGGGGCCAACTAGCCCACCAGGTACGTCCAGAAAGCGCCACAGAGCTGCGTTGCAGAGAGGTGCAAAGGGGCATGGCCTCTGAACACCTCTCTGCAACGCAGCTCTCTGGCGCATACTGGAGGTATCTGGTGGGCTAGTTGGCCCCTAGGGACCCTCGGGATTGAGGAAGAATTAATTCTCCAACTTAAAACGCGCCACAGGGCGTGTTTGCAGACATGTCACCTCAGGCCCCACCCCCTTCCTTCACCATTGTGCAAATATTCCTCTAAAATCAGCCGAACTACGAATTCCGATTTACTCACCTGTTATCAGGAGAGACCTCAGTGCTGCATCTTTGAGCCCAGTACTGATCCTGAAAAGTAATTTTAACCGTACTTACCAGTAACTTGAATTTCCTTCCATAGGCTAACATTGACTGGTTTCACTTGGAAATTCTTCTAAGTGTGGAGTTTTGGAACTTTATAATATTCCTCTAAAATCAGCCGAACTACGAATTCCGATTTACTCACCTGTTATCAGGAGAGACCTCAGTGCTGCATCTTTGAGCCCAGTACTGATCCTGAAAAGTAATTTTAACCGTACTTACCAGTAACTTGAATTTTCTTCCATAGGATATCATTGCCTGCTTTTTGCTTAAAAAGTTTGTCGATTTTGAAACATACAAATATTCCTCTAAAACCAGCCGAACTACGAATTCCGATTTACTCACCTGTTATCAGGAGAGACCTCAGTGCTGCATCTTTGAGCCCAGTACTGATCCTGAAAAGTAATTTTAACCGTACTTACCAGTAACTTGAATTTCCTTCCATAGGCTAACATTGACTGGTTTCACTTGGAAATTCTTCTAAGTGTGGAGTTTTGGAACTTTATAATATTCCTCTAAAATCAGCCGAACTACGAATTCCGATTTACTCACCTGTTATCAGGAGAGACCTCAGTGCTGCATCTTTGAGCCCAGTACTGATCCTGAAAAGTAATTTTAACCGTACTTACCAGTAACTTGAATTTTCTTCCATAGGATATCATTGCCTGCTTTTTGCTTAAAAAGTTTGAGTCGATTTTTGAAACATACAAATATTCCTCTAAAATCAGCAGACCTACGAATTCCGATTTACTCACCTGTTATCAGGAGAGACCTCAGTGCTGCATCTTTGAGCCCAGTACTGATCCTGAAAAGTAATTTTAACCATACTTACCAGTAACTTGAATTTCCTTCCATAGGATATCATTGCCTGCTTTTTGCTTAAAACGTTTGTGTCGATTTTTGAAACATACAAATATTCCTCTAAAATCAGCAGAACTACGAATTCCGATTTACTCACCTGTTATCAGGAGAGACCTCAGTGCTGCATCTTTGAGCCCAGTACTGATCCTGAAAAGTAATTTTAACCGTACTTACCAGTAACTTGAATTTCCTTCCATAGGCTAACATTGACTGGTTTCACTTGGAAATTCTTCTAAGTGTGGAGTTTTGGAACTTTATAATATTCCTCTAAAATCAGCCGAACTACGAATTCCGATTTACTCACCTGTTATCAGGAGAGACCTCAGTGCTGCATCTTTGAGCCCAGTACTGATCCTGAAAAGTAATTTTAACCGTACTTACCAGTAACTTGAATTTTCTTCCATAGGATATCATTGCCTGCTTTTTGCTTAAAAGTTTGTCGATTTTTGAAACATACAAATATTCCTCTAAAATCAGCAGAACTACGAATTCCGATTTACTCACCTGTTATCAGGAGAGACCTCAGTGCTGCATCTTTGAGCCCAGTACTGATCCTGAAAAGTAATTTTAACCGTACTTACCAGTAACTTGAATTTCCTTCCATAGGATATCATTGCCTGCTTTTTGCTTAAAACGTTTGTGTCGATTTTTGAAACATACAAATATTCCTCTAAAATCAGCCGAACTACGAATTCCGATTTACTCACCTGTTATCAGGAGAGACCTCAGTGCTGCATCTTTGAGCCCAGTACTGATCCTGAAAAGTAATTTTAACCGTACTTACCAGTAACTTGAATTTCCTTCCATAGGCTAACATTGACTGGTTTCACTTGGAAATTCTTCTAAGTGTGGAGTTTTGGAACTTTATAATATTCCTCTAAAATCAGCCGAACTACGAATTCCGATTTACTCACCTGTTATCAGGAGAGACCTCAGTGCTGCATCTTTGAGCCCAGTACTGATCCTGAAAAGTAATTTTAACCGTACTTACCAGTAACTTGAATTTTCTTCCATAGGATATCATTGCCTGCTTTTTGCTTAAAAGTTTGAGTCGATTTTGAAACATACAAATATTCCTCTAAAATCAGCAGACCTACGAATTCCGATTTACTCACCTGTTATCAGGAGAGACCTCAGTGCTGCATCTTTGAGCCCAGTACTGATCCTGAAAAGTAATTTTAACCGTACTTACCAGTAACTTGAATTTCCTTCCATAGGATATCATTGCCTGCTTTTTGCTTAAAACGTTTGTGTCGATTTTTAAACATACAAATATTCCTCTAAAATCAGCAGAACTACGAATTCCGATTTACTTACCTGTTATCAGGAGAGACCTCAGTGCTGCATCTTTGAGCCCAGTACTGATCCTGAAAAGTAATTTTAACCGTACTTACCAGTAACTTGAATTTCCTTCCATAGGCTAACATTGACTGGTTTCACTTGGAAATTCTTCTAAGTGTGGAGTTTTGGAACTTTATAATATTCCTCTAAAATCAGCCGAACTACGAATTCCGATTTACTCACCTGTTATCAGGAGAGAATCCAGTGCTGCATCTTTTAGCCCAGCACTGACCCTGAAAAGTAATTCTAACCGTACTTACCAGTAACTTGTATTTCCTTCTATAGGAATCCATTGTCTGGTTTTCAGCAGAAAAGTTTCAAAGTGTCGATTTTCACAAACTACAAATATTCCTAAAAATTGCCTGTATGACTTAAACGCATTCTTTCAACTGTTTACAGGAGATGCACCAGTGCTGGATCCAGGATCCACCACTGAGTAAGAAAAAGTAACGATAACACTACTTACCTGCTAAGTGAATTTCCTCCCATAGGATAACATTGGTGATTCTATGTGAAAAAGTTTCTAAGTGCCCACTTTTAAAATACAATAATATTCCTTAAAAATCACTACTGTAACCAAAACGCTTTTACTCAACTGTTTACAGGAGATGTCGCAGGACTGAATCTAGGATCCAGTCCTGTGGTTAGAAAAAGTAATCCATAAAGTAACTAATTGCATTTAACTAGAAATTCACATTGAACTCAATGTTGCATTGTGTTTGAAATTGTGTTGCCCATTGCAACAACTGTAACTACTGTACTTAAAAGTCTATTGCCTATTTGCAAAGTATTTAAACTAAAGTAATTCATTCTGAGAAAGTATATTTTGTAATGTAATGTATAATGTAATTACAATGTAATTTAAAAAATAAAATATCTAAAAATAAATAGTTTAAAAAAATGTAGTAAATCAGTATCAAAAAAATAAATATAACAATTAATACATTTAAAAATTGTCATTTTCAAAACCTTGTCATCAGTGATGTCATCAGTGATGTCACTGACCATGTCATGAGTGATGTAATATGTGACGTCATCAGCAGTGCATTGCGGGGCGTGAGTTATAGTTAGCTGAACTAACTATAACGGGGAATTTCACGGGTTTTGTACGAGTGCAATGTCCAACTAACTATAACTGTCCCTAAAACCTATGGTTTTTTCAGTGAATTTGTAAGGTTTTTTAAATGCTAATTTCTAACTATAACGTGCCTGAAACCTATGGTTTTTTCAGTGAATATATATATATATATATATATATATATATATATATATATATATATATATATATATTTCACTCCACCGTTCTCTGCCACTTCCCTTCTCCTTGGGAACAAACGGAGGCGAACCCAATTCTTGTGCATAAATTTTGTTTAGTTTATTTGCTCATTCACCACAATCGCCATGACGCGTTTCGGCCTGACACGGCCTTGATCACATACATACATACACATCATTATTCACCAAAAGTGCTTTAGTTCCACTTCCATTATCATGCATGATGTGCTTTACAAAAGAATATAACTACAATACATACAATAAATGTTTGCGAAAGATTATAAAGTAGGCTTGCTACCCTCAAAACTTTAAAATATTTTATAGAAGTGTGGACATGCACCTGGACTCAGTAGATAGTCTTTCCTTCTGCTCCCTCTTGGTCACAGACAGCCTTCAAATATGATGGTTCTATAACATTTACAGTTATCTAAGACAAAACCAAGGTGCAGAAAGCATTTGCCAAACAACAGATATATTACCTGAATAAACTATGTCAATCTTACCTACAAGGGTCATCCAATCAGCAACAGCAGACCTATAGCCTCATTTCCAGTTTGGATGGTACTAACAATTCTGTTAACACAATACTGAGGTCCTTATCACGAGTTTGGCGGTCCTCCTGTCAGCCCGCCATCACCGCACCTATAAGAGGACTGCCAAGTCAGTCGAGCACCCGCCCACCAGATTACAACTGTAATCCATGGCGTGCATGCGGTGCTGCACCGGTGTGAGAGGCTGGCTCAGTATATGGTGTACACTTATGTAAGTGGACACCTTGCACTGATAAAGGCAACTCTTATGGTGATTTAGTGGTCTTAGACAACCTTAGAAAGCTCTCTAAGTGGTAGCTGTGGAAAGCAGCCTTCAGGCTT
Organism: Calotriton arnoldi; assembly: GCA_963921515.1. Classification (NCBI taxonomy): domain Eukaryota; kingdom Metazoa; phylum Chordata; class Amphibia; order Caudata; family Salamandridae; genus Calotriton; species Calotriton arnoldi. Next base: position 3,289,897 of record CAWUFW010000947.1, read on the forward strand.
AGTCCACAAGAAGTGTAAAGCAGCTTGTTTTACCAGAACACAATCTTATAGGTATAGATGAAGTGAAAAAGAACCACACAGTGTATTTATAAAAATATGTATTTATTATAAGACACTCACTAACACATACAGATATCTCCTAGCCAGAGATATACACAATGCACACAATACTTTTCAATAGAAACACGTAAGTAGCGCAGAATACAGAGTGGTCCCCAGGGGGAGACCAAACCATAGACTAAAATAGTGGTATCCGAACCACGACTAGAGTCAAGACAATAGTCAGAGGACGTAGAAGTGTCGGGGACCCAAGGAACCACCCAAGGTGAGTATCTAGGAGTCCCACGGAGGTCGTGTGCAGAGTAGGATCACGACTGCGTTCTCCGTACAAATCAATGTGTAAGTCACAGTTGCAATTTTAAAGAAGAGGGACCCTTCCCAGTGGATCCTGAAGAAACCCTGTGGAAGACAGAAGGTTGGAGAGCCACCCCACACGTGGATACCTTAGGAACCAGAATACCTGCCCCAGGGGAGCCGGGTGCATAGGTGTGAAGTGGCGTCGGAAACCGCTGTTGAACCCAATGGAAGACTTCAGGAAGATGCCGCTGCTGGAAAAGGTGAAAGTGTCCGGTGGACCCCAAAGGTGGATTCAAGTTGAGAAGTACCTGAAAGCAGAGGGGACAGAGTCTATGCCACTTGGAAGTGACCCGGAGGCACGGAAGACGAATGCCCACCAATGTCGGGCGTTGTAAGAGAGTTGACGGTGCCCTTGGAACTGCAGCTGTGAGGACCAGGCGATGCTGTGGAAGACCAGGAGCCATTCACGAGCTGTCCCACGTCGGATGTCGAGAGTTGAGGGGTCGGTGTCCGGCGGGAGCACCAATAAACCTTGGCAACCGCAAACAACGTGGAAGTAGAAGAAGGTGCAATGTCGGGACCAGCAAGGTCCAGGAGACTCACCACAAGCAGGGGAGTCAGGGCACGCCCCGAGCAATCAGGGGAGCCCAAAAGAATTCAAATGTGACCCTCGATCGGACCACAGGCCGGAGGCACTGGAGTCGCAAGATGACCTCGAGCAGCTACCAAAGAAGCAGGCCCACGGTGTAAGCAATGTGGTGTGGTCCAAGATTCTGGTCACTGGAGATGCTTGAGGTTGGGGCTACTTGGAGCCCGAAGATCTTGGTGGAAGGAAGCCAACAAGCCTTTGCAACTGCAAGTCGACGCGGTGCACAGGGGTTCGGTTCATGCGGCTCCGACGAGGGAAACTAGCCTCAAACTTGGTGAGAGGGCAGGTCAGGCCTCAAGGATGTAAAGAACTACCACCTGTGTTGCTGAGTCTTTGGGAGTCCGTAGGAGCCCAGGATCTGCAGATTGGTCAGCTTAGTTGCGGTGCCTTCAGATGCAGGGAAGTGACTTCCTCACTTCAAGGGAGATTCCTTCAGGTGTCTTGGATGTCCACAGGCCCTGGACGGGCTCCTGTATGGAGCACAGGCACGGATGTTGCAGCAGACAAGCAGGGCAAAGAGATCAGGAGCAGCAGGAGTCTTCCCGGTTGCAGCCTTGATGCCCAGAGCGAAGTCCAGAGTGCCCAGACAGTCGAAGTTGAAGTGGTGTCTGAAATGTATTGTGTCCCGTGATGAATCTAGGGACCCACCCACAGGGAAGCCCTTAAGTACCCTAATGAAAGGATTGGGACGATACAGGGGTCCCTCCCTAAGGAGGGGCTGGACAAGGGGGAGGATACTTCCTTGTCCTTTGTCCAGTTTCACGCCAGAGCAGGAGCCAACGGCTCCCTGAACTGGTTTCAGCTGGACTATGCATGGAGGGCACCAAATGTGCCCTGCCTGCAGACTATGTGGCGCTGGCAAGCACTCCTACCCTGCCCCAATACACTAAACTCTGTCTGGGAGGTGGTCACACCTCCCTGTGACAGGATGCCTAATGTTCTGCCTTCCCCTGCTCGAGCTTGGCTCAGCAGCAGGAGGGCAGAATCGTGTCTCTGGTCGGCAGCAGCCATGTTGTGCTGTCTGGGTTTAGAAGACTGGTACTGGGAGCACTGAGGGCCTAAAGGATACCAAACACGACAGGGTTCGTTACAGCCAGTTTTGAGATGGTCATGGCGTAATGATGCAGTGCCCCTTTATATGTGATATGGCTGTCTCACTTACAACCCCGGAGAATGGACTCAGAAGGCTGTAGGGGTGTCCTGCTTAGGCAGGCGCACCCTCACACTTGGAACCAAGCACCCTGCCTTCAGGATTGAAAAGGCCTGCTGTAGGGGTGACTTATAGGTCTTAAGTGCAGTGACCCTAGATATAGGGAAACCTACATCTTTCGCCAGTGGTGCTAGCACCAGCTTACACAGGCTGCAATGGCAGGCCTGTAGAGATAGTTTGAATGGTCTCCCATAGGTGGCATAATACAGGCTTCAGCCTATGGGGGACCTCTGGGGTACTTTTTCCCCGGGTACCTTAGTACCATATACTAGGGACTGATAAGGGTGCCCCAGTATCCAATCTGGGATGTACCTAAGCACTTGCCATAACAATTTAGGGGAGAAAGCAGAGAGACTGGGGTCCTGATTAGCAGGATCCTAGTCAGACTAGTCATAAACAGCATTACATCAAGCAAAAAGTGGGGGTAACCATTGGAGCAGATCCTACTTTCCTACAACCGGTCTCATGGCGGCGGCTGTATAAGGCTCATAGTTGAGCCTTAATCACAGACGCCACAGAGACAGCGACTGCGTCACGTTCCTGCACGGTGTGGCATGCATGCAGGAACTGGGGCGCAATTCCAGGGTGGCACAACATGTGTCCCCCCACATGCACCTCCAGGAGCAGCATTTGTCCGCTCACCGCCATGAAAGGGGCACTGGACAGACAACTCGTAATATGCACAGAGGTGGCGACGCGGCACCACTAGCATATTGCTGCCCCTTTCCGCTGCACGACTGCCGCAGGGTCCTAGATCCCCGGCGGACATGGCAGTTCTGTGGCGGTCCAACCTCCAGACTCTGAAACTGCGGGTGGGCCAGCAGTGGTGGCGGAGGTCAGACTACCACCGCGTGTACGGCAGTCCACAGCGTACTCGTAATAAGGCCTTAAGTACCAATCTGAATCACAGGACCAACTTGCTGGCAGATGAGTAATCACACCTCATCTTCCCAAAATCTCCTCCTACGTATAGTTTGGACAGATAGATAGATCTAGGGGAAAAAGGAATGAGAAGAGAGAGAGAAGAGAGAGAGAGAGAGAAATAGGGAGAGAGAAACAGAGAGAGAGAGAGAGAGTGTTCTGGAGAACTTCTGTACGTCTTAGTATAGTTTCCTAAATACTGTAAAACAATGAATATTACTTCCCTGTGTTGAATAAAAATAATCATAAAAAATAAAATAGCACTACAAATCATAAAAATAAAAAGGCACTCTTTTAGTACATACCTAGTGATAACCAGAGCTTATCATAGCATCTCACTCTATAGCATACTCATGTTATATTCTAGCAAAATAGACACATAACGTTATTACCATTTCTACTCTATTCATAGAAGTGTGTTATACATAAACACTCTATAGCACATGAATGCGAAAATATCTAGCTGTGAATATAATTATGTTACTTCACAGAAATCACATTGTGTCCCAGCACACAGAAGAATCCAAACATCTCCCAAGAATGTTTGTCGAGTCCCACGACCAAAAAAAGACTACCCGAAAGAAGTCTTATGAAATTTAGCCAGCAGATGGCACCAAAGTTGCAAATAACATAAACTTGAACCAAAGTGTCGCAATGAAAGCTCTCCAAATCTCCATGGATCGTGATCATAGCAACAGAGTCATCAAAGGATAGGTAAGTAACCGGAACTTGTGCTTCACAGCTGTCCGGGCTGCAGTTTGCAGTCAGGCTCCGTGTACAGTGCTCTTGCATTTTGTCTCGTTCACCACAATTGGTACAAAGCAAGAGCCTGCAACGGCTAGACTGCTGCTGTAATGCGCACACTTTCTTCCTCTTTCAATGAAGTTACACAGCGTGAATTGCATCACATGCTATTTCTGGACTTCCTAAACTCCAGCCACAGGAGCCACTGCTCGTCCTTTCAGTCAATCAAGAAATTCATTAATTGATTGATTTCTTGCTCATTTTTTTAAATTTATTTTCGTGGCGAGCTTGGAGGATCCATTTCCACTATAGGTACAGTCACATGTTTATCCTTTGTTCTCCCATTCACGCGTGTGCTACTCCTGACAAATCCTTCAGGGGCAGATTTACAAGCCCCTTGCGCCACTTTTGCGTCACTTTTCCCATGTTAAAAGTGACGCAAAAGTGGCGCAAGGGGCTTGTAAATTTGCCCCAGAGGGGCTTATTTACAAGGCCCTTGCGCCACTTTTGCGTCATTTTGAAAATGGGAAAAGTGACGCAAAAGTGGCGCAAGGGGCTTGTAAATCTGCCCCAGAGTATAATCCACTATACCATAGGAATACTATTCTGGAGGAAATTCAGCCAGTGGATAGGAATATTTGATGGCAATGCCTAAAGGGAAAATATGTAACGCGACTCTCAACATAGTAGCTGCATAGACAGAAGGAGAGCATGACCTTAACTTGTGAAGACCCGAGAACCGGTCCCATGGAGGTCAATGTGACTGGAAACAGGTCTCAAAGGGTGAAATGAGAGTGATGGAGCAGAAGGTACTCAGAGCCATGCCAAAGATCAGCAGGTCATTTGAAAAGCTGAGACTTTGAACTTGAAATTATCTAAAAGTAGTCAGAGAGAAGCCGTACTAGTAAAACAGTAGACTGCAGATGGAGCACCAAATATATTTTCATTTTTCATTTTTTCAAAGCAGCAAAATTATTTCCCCACATGGAGAAACCCCTTCTCATGCAGCCCTTCACATATGAGGGTGGTCCCATCCCAATCCCGGGGATGGCATTCCTGCTCTTGAGAGTACATTTGCAAGTGCCTCCAGGGTAGGAAAATACCTTCAATGGGGTATTTATTTTGTAGTTTTTATATTTATATTGCAGCCTTAAATAGCACATACAAGGCTCATGGGATTCCAGAGTGCTTCACACATTACAAACTTACAAGGGTGTGGATGTTCATTTACTTTTGCAGATAGTACCATCCATGAACACCCTTAATTCTAACTTCTCAACTGAGGAAATTCCACCCTACTGGTAGAATTTCCACATTTTCAAATGTTCCTTGTAATGGTACAATTCAGCAGCTTCTGATTCTGTGAATTATCATTGGGAACATGATATAGACCTTGATATACTAAAACCTATGCGAAGAAGCCCCTCTGTGCCTCCAGTCCTATTTTAATTTTATCAAAGTTTTGTCTTATGGCAAAACATGGAAACCACTGATTTGCACTACTTTTGAAGCTTACTGAGCACGGAATATAGCATGTTAATAATATTCTTGGACTTTTAAACTTATTTTGCGTTGTACTTAATTACTAAGCAGCTATAGAATGTATATTATATTAATGCTGCCCAACCAGTAAAACTTTGGCTAGATTACTCATTGGGCAAGCAGCAAAATTCTTATAACCTGATATCCCTGCATTTCTACTACCTCAAATGATTTAGTGCCCAATTCTCTTTCATATTGAATAATGCCAGAAATTGACAGTTCATGGTTCTTCACCTTTAATTTTCTTTTATTTCTGATTTTCTGGAGAGGCACAAAAGATCCAAGGACCATGTATGACGATATATACAAATCCAAGATATCTGTGGGTATCTTTGCACATATTCCTCAGGGTATTTTGCCGGAGCAAGTGCAGCTAAATTGTGCATTACCGGACATTAACAGCAACGTTCTTTTTTTGTGGCAAAATCCTTTCCCCTACAGTGCTGCATTGTGAAACTTTCCACATTGTATGTAGGAGCTGAAAATCCCAACATAAACAATGTTGGTGGCCAAAAATCCAGGACTGCTTGAAGGAGCCACACATGACATTAGATCACTTGGATGCTATGGGCCTACTCACAAACTGCATTTTTGCAGTGCATTTAGTAGTACTACTGTAGTACTGCTCATATACTACAAAATTCAATTCACAGATTTATGTGCGGAGATCTCTATCGACTCCAGTTCTAACTTTTCTAGGCAGATATCTCTGCCTCAAGTGCAGAGATCTCCACGCACATAGCTTTAAATTTTAGTAGTAAATGTGGTAGGGACATGGAGAGGTGGCTTTAAAATGGAGAATACTTACATCTAAATGAAGGGGGTTCAGGGGCTAAGGAGGTAGAAAAGATAGTGGCAGCCCCGTCTGCCCCCACAAGTCGCAGAAGAATGCTGGTTACTGCCCGCTTGTGAGCTAGGAAGTCTCTGTGGGCTCGAGGGTCAGCTCACTACTAGGAAGTATATACGCTGGTGCTGGCGATACCTGCATTTGAAACTTTCAAATGGAATCTGTGCTTGAAAAACGGGTACCTACTTGCCTGGTTGACTCGGTCGCTCAGGAGTCCGAGTGAGGTAGCAGAGGTGGCAGCTGCGTCTGTGAAAAGGCGAGCCCCACTCTGTCCCTGGCGTACATTGTGGAAGCGCTCATGGTCATCGAAGGGGGTGTGCTGGCCCGACCTCTGCACCTTGCGGGAGCCCGGACATGTGAGAGTGAAACCACGAGGATGAGGCTCGAGATGCCAGGCCCTCGAGGTAGCCACTTTGCAGGCACCTGCCTGTGACGCCTCCAGACGGTTCAAGTTGCTGGGGAAACCAATAAGAGGGCTGGCGCGGCCTCTACCAGAATATTAGTTTCAATGGTGCCCAAAAATGCACCCAGCTAGAAGCTGAGGGAGCCCAAAGAGCATAGTGTGGAGCACAAGGAGTCCGACAGAACCACTGAACTCTCTGGGAAGCCTAAATCACTGGCAATGATCGTCTCCATAGAGGACTGCCAAACTGTGGCTGACATGGGCAGTGAAATGGGCGCCAACACCAGTAGTGATCCTGATGTTGAAGTCTCGGGACCGGCATTGGGACAAGTAACGCAGGTCCTTCAAGCGGGTGCCCCATAAGGCTCCTCAGGTGATATACTCTATAATGCTCCTCCGCAGATTCCTGTGAAGAAAACAGTTATGGACGTTTTTTGTCCTAAGGACTCAGGACTGCATGGACCCATCACCTCCCTGTCCGGTTCCCTGACGCCTGCACCAGGGGTCAGTGAGGTGATTTGTGGTCCGGCGACTACTGTGACTAACATGAATAATGCTGACTCGCTGCCCTTGGTGCCTGTTGTGGCTCCTGTGGTGGAGGAGGACATTATTAGGGAAATGGATCTCAGACCAGTATCTGGGCTGAAGGCGAGACATTCCTGGGTCTTCATGCTATTAGAGAGAATGAATCTCACAAGAATCAAGAGGCCTTGGAAGCTTTTGTTTCATTATCAGATCTCTCAGATATGGGTAGCTTGACCACATCTGGTTCAGACCCTGAGTACTACCCGCTAGAAGGGGCAGAAGTATCCAGGCTCAAGGCAGCAGGTGGGGGGAAAGATCTACCCCGGGGGTTTCTTTAAAACCAACAGATAATCCTGAAAGTCGCTATAATATTTGAGCTTTCTCTGAGACCAGCAATAATGACCTGTCATGGGATCCCGAGGGAGTGAACTAACCCCCACAAACGAGACAATGATGGGGAAACGATTTGTAGCATAGGCCGAGCGGAAACCGAGGACGCCCTTCTGGGAACATGGTCATTAGATTCCCTCAGCTGTTATACCTGGGCAGTCTGTGTTGCAATCTGGCATTATAGAGGATCCTTTCCTCGCCTCAATCTATAACTTGCTTCAACTTCACAGGGAGGAATATAAAAAGGACTATAAAGACTTCCTACCTAAAAACACAGGTGGTCTTGTGGAAAATATTAAAAAACATGGCCGCCTGAATGACATTGAGTCTCAATCTGCTAGTCTGGTGGGATCAATCCAAGTTATCAAAACTCAAATGAGCCAACATGAAGCCAGAATGCAGGTCATGTCCCAAAAGCGTGAAGATGTAAAAAATCGGGTGCAACAAAATAATGTATGCATATTGGGTATTCCTGAAGGGAATGAAGGGGCTGACCCTAGAAGGTACATTGTCCATTTATATCAGCAGTCCTTCCCTGAATTTAGTGACTGGGACATTGATTGTTAGATACAGCAGGCACACAGATTCCCCTTCCTTTAACCAAATAAATGCCGTGCAGCTCAGTACCCACACGCTATCTTGATTTTAATGGGGAACTTCATGTTTAGGCAGCATATATTTTATTTGGCTCATCCATGTAAATTAAGGCCTGTGGCATTGAATTATTGGTCAGGTATGACTTCTGCTGGGAGACACTAGAATCCAGATGATGTCTACGTGAGACAATTTCTTCTTTCCACAAGCTTGGTGCCACTGTCTTCATACTGGAGCCTGCAACTTAGAAGATATGCTTCAAAGGTCAGACAACCTACTGTCTGGACCCTGGGAAAGCCCAGAATCTGTCAAGACAATGGGGCAAATCGAATACTGAGTGAAATGCCTTTTGCATTGTTTGCATTTAGTGTTTGGATTATTTATGGATTATACATATGAGGCAATCCAGGGCGGTTTCCATTTACTTGTATCTGTCTCTTCTTTGGTCGTGACCGGCCCTTCAAACGCATTAGTAGGGATACATCTCTGGATTCTACGGGCCCTGGCTTACAGAGTTCTTTCATTTTTTTTTCTCTCCCTTCTCCACCTCATAGCTGTATTTTTCAGACTACGTCCGGGCATAGTCGCGCTACTGTTATCTGACTTTGGATAAACTCCTGGGTGGGTTACTGTCAGTCATGCTGCCATCTAATAAAATGGGGGCTTTCTGTGTGGGCTCACACCATAGTGCTCAAAGTCCTGCTTGGGAAAGTAGGACAGGGATGGAAATGGGAGTTCCTGGGCTTGCAGGGGTCTCTCGGGAGGATGGGTTGGAATGTGCACATGGAGGAGCTTTATGGGGTAAAAAGAAAATATCTAGCATTTACTGAGTTATATGAGCTAATTAACATGTCATGCGTAGGGAAAAAAATGTTTGTGTACATTTTATAGTCGTAACCACAATGTGCACGTACTCAGTTGGAACATCAATAACACTCGCTCTACTGCTAAGATCAGATATATCAGGGAGGAACTACGCACACTGAATTTCCATCTTCTATGTATTCAGGAGACTCATCCACTATTAGTGAACTACTTAAATGAATCAGTTTATGTTAGTATACCCTTGCTGCAACTGGGATTGACGTTCCTAAGAGGGGGGTGGCATTATTATCTAGTGGGAAGAAAATAGTCACTTATCAGGTCAAATTGGATAGGTCAGGGAGTTGGCAGATCACTCGAATAGGGAATGGTAGTTTACATCTTACGGTATGTGTGATTTATGTCGCAAATACGGATGATCCTGCAATGTATAATCTCCTTCTGGGCGATATTAGCATGTGGCAGAATCCGTTCCTCGTGTGTGGGGAGTTTAACTTCATTATTCACCTAGGGATAGATTCAACTACGCTGTGTGCGCCAAGTCAGTGGCACATGAGAAAGTCTGGGGCAGCTTTGAAACAAATTCTCGAAATACATTCTCTTTGTAATGTATGGCAGGCTCGTTGGGCAAGCGAACCCGGTTTTACCTTTTATTACATTCCACATGGTACATCTTCTCACATAGACATGTTCTTTGTAAGGTATAGTATTTTACTTTTCGCAGTGATCAGACTAAATCCTAGGATCATCTCGGATCATAATTCATTGTCATTGAATTGGCAAATGCTACATCCCCACGCAGATGGACCATTGATTGTAAACTCTGGTCTAAGTGAGTTTATTAGTTTCAATAAAGGGTCTGCTAACACTATAATGGTCTGGGATGCATTAAGATCCTTTGTTCGTGGTCAGATCACTAGCTATATTATCTGAAGGGGTAAGGCTGAATGGGCTGCCGAGGTGAAGTTACGGGAGAAGCTTCTCCAGCGGGAGATGGAATATTCACTCTTACTTCGGTCCCGAATTCGCCTCAATAATGACTTTGATATATTCAGACAATTGACTATGCTACGGATGCAATTGAAGAAAACAATATGAGATAGGGCTTGATATAAGAATCGAGAAAAATGTCTGTTGTGTTTTGAGAATAGTGAGGACATGGATAATCTACTGGCTTTTCAACTAAAAGATAAGAATAACAAAAACTTCATAACGAGCGTAGGCGATGCCACAGGTAAAATCATCACAGACGGTTCTGCAATTGAAGGAAGTGGCCCAATTTGGGTCACCCGGGTCACTCACGACCACCTCTCAGCCTTCCATACCAAATGAAGAGTCGGTCAGACAGGAGAGAATACAAACCAATATCTGTGTATTCAGGTACACTCAGAGTAGAGCCCAGTCTTACCAGTCGCTAGGAGTGCTGCAGAGGGACTGACATCAGCAAGCATAGAGATAGATTATGTACATTTCAGAACCAATGAAGGCATGCCCACCATTACATTTTCCAAACAGATGCAGCTAAACAATGAAGTACAGAGAATAAGTTTCGATTCTGAGGCCGGGCACACACTATCTACTACTCAAGGTCGCTCTGCCCGTGCCTGCCACTAGACAAGTAGGAGAAGGCCTCTATCTAGAGGGAAAGGTATGCGCTAATAAAGGACAGTGTATTCATTAGTGAAGCGAATCCCAGCCTCGGGGAAATGAAACCCAACTGAGGCCTCTTCTCAGAAATGACGAAGGATTAGTTTCGATTATAACTCAAAATGGCGCGCACATGTAAAATGGCGCAGTGAATGCTAACTTACATAGAACAATGCACAAACATACATTTTTCTATTCGAGCAGACCCTCCTTTTAGCATGAGCTAAACATTTTCTAACATTAGCAAAGAACATACAAATTAATAAAACAGAAAATCATAAGTAAACTTCATAGGAACACTCCATACTGTCAGCATCAGGAAGGGAGACTGCAAGGAGGGAGGAAGTCTTGAAAATGCCCTTGTCAATGTGCATGACATCATCTATCTCCTTCTGGACCATAATTGCAGCGTTAGTATCGTGAATGGACATTCTCCTTTTCGGAGTAAGGAGGGTGGTGCAATATGAACAACAAAGTGGGAGGCACTGAATGAGGACACAGCGAAGTAGCAGCACCACAACCAGATAAATAATTTTTTCGAAGATCCAGCCCGAATTACCAAACAGCGACCAACTCCAATTTCCACTTTCCATTGCCTTGTCATTCTCAAGAATATCTAATATGTGCTTAGTGATATTCTTTTCCATATTCTTGATCCCGACTACACACTGATCCCCGACTACAGCGCACACACCCCCACTCTTTGCCAAGATGAAGTCAACTGCATATATAGTCTGCTCAGAATATATCCGCATACTTTCCAATTGAGTGGTGATGTCACGCAAGGCTGCCAATGTAGTGTTGGATAAAATCTGTAACTTACACCCAAAGTACTCCCTAGTCTTTTCACCCCTGGCCATGGAGGTGCCTCCTAATGTGAAAATGGAGGACATGATGTATCTGAAAGTGATCCCATTGCTGTAATTGTTGACTTCTAAATCAGTTACTCCTTCACAGAACTCCTCTGTCAATGTTCTTTTCACCCATCTTCTGTTAGGCTTGCCGTACTTACAGAGTACACCCAAAGGCAACACCATTCCAAGAGCAACATCATTTGTACCATTATGAACATTAGAATGAGTACCATTAGACAGGAAATAAAACCCTGGATGTGAGTAAATTGGTCAGTCATAATCTACTGCAGCATATCTAGTATTCATTCCAAATGTACTCAGATCTTTTTCATTTACCAAGGACATTGTATTCTTGTACAATACTATTCCAGAACAATTGATATATAATGAAGTATCCGTGCTGTTAATGATAGAGCAGCAAGCAGGATAATAACCAGCCTCTCGAGTGACTGTTAATTCTTGATAATGCAAACCCACCAATGTAACATTCTGCTCTTCCATATAAAAGTTATCACAATAGGTATTGTTATCACACCCTGGATAACCCTTTCCCTGTGGCTTTCTGTAATACAGACAGGGGCCTGGATAACCCAGACCAAACACCCCTTTTACCTCTACAAATTGTGACGGGCGAGTATAGGTATAATTGACAAGGGACAATGGATAGGCAGTCCATAAACCAGTAACAGATTCAGTGGGGTAACAAGCTGTCCCTTCTCCAAAGAATTTCCTGTGTGTGTCTAACAACACATTACTTGGTGTTGTCCTCTTCTGTCGTATCTGAGGGATAACTTTACTCTTGGTGCGTAAAGATACATCCTGACCGTTTTCCAAAACCCATGACACCCCACAACAACAATACCACAAGAGCAGCATATACAACTTTCTTCTTTCGGGACCACACTACATTAGTTCAGGGCAAGGGGAATCACTGGCTGCTCCTCCTCAGCAACCATTCTGCCAAAAGGATGCATGATAAATGATGAAAAAAAGGGGGAGAAATGTAAAAGGTATATACAAGTTCCCAGTGTCCATCAGAGCCTCACTGGTACAGGCTCCTATTGTCCATCAATACGTTGGAGCTCTTGAGCACCGGCGGTGGAGCTTACTCTGTCCTAAGCTCGTATCCCACGTCGACCAGGATTGACTACTTCCAAGATATACTTCGATCTATCCTGTCCAATGTTCAAGCAGTGCACAAAGCTCCCATCAACCTGAACTAACTCCGTTGGTACTATAACAAAATACACCCTAACTTACACAGTCCATCCCCAACTAATCTTTCTTCTCTTTTGGTGCATCGTCCCTCAGCCGAGCGCTTAAGTTGTACCTGGTGGCCCCGGGCACAAAATGATCAACAAATAAGGGCTCCTGGATAGCTCATATTTCCGGAGGTACTGTTGCATTCAACACCGTCATCATTTTCCTTATTTGTTTGCGTCCATGTCAGTTGGGCATTGCTAAATGGGACAAACCGAGGCACCGCCTCACACTCGGAGTCCCCGATGCTGTCTTTTACCCACTGGTCGTAAGGCAGGGGCAGGTGGATCCTGCGACAATGGGTCGCATGGATCCAGTTCTTACGGCCAGCAACTTTCACTGCGGTACGCGTTACTAAATGGACTTGCTCCGGCCCCTTCCACCGCGGCTCCAAACTTTTCTTCCGCTGAAAATTCCTGATCAATATAAAATCTCGAGGCTGAATGTCATGGCCGGGTCCCTCTGGCGTAGGAGGCAGGGAATCCCGGACCTGTTGGTGAATAGAACGTAAACGAACTGGCTGAGATAGTATATGCGGTCCGGTGGGGAGACGACTAGGTATTTTCCTGGGAGGCGCTCTCATACTAATTGTAGGACTAAGAGATCCCTCAACCTCCGCGGTCCATGAGGCATATATATGCTTCTTTAGAAATACTACGTGATAAAGTCTTGATCGTATGTATGGATTAACGCATGCTTTATAGTTGCAGCGTTTATTTATTTATTCATTGTTTAGATTGCCTTACTTTGGCTGATTAGGAGTGGCAAACACAGGGCTGGCCCCTGTGTGGTCCTGACGAAGAGCTTTGGGGAAGCTCGAAACATGTTGATGTATACTAAGGATTTCTAACCCATTATAGTTAGGTCTACTTGTATCACACCCCGTTTTTAGACATACCAAACTAGGAGCAACAATAAAGTATTTCGCCCACTAGCAAGGTATTTTTAACTCACTTTAGCCCACTCCACTACACTTTTACACTACACATAGTCTTCCACAAAAGTGCTCCTACGTAAATATCGCAAGTCGTAGCACGCCTCGGCTCGTAGAGAGCTGAGATGGCCCCTATGATGAAGCATGTCACCGTGGGGAAACCCTGGTGAGTGAGGGGACTCAAGAAAGAAATTCTTCTTTCCTGTTGTTGTTTCCGGATCTCATTGATTGGAAACCCTATCCCTGTCCAATGGCTAGGCCCTTTACCCGACACTTCGGGTTTTAGGTTCAGTATCGATAAAGGAGGGTGGACCTAGCTCAAAAAACCTCTACCTCCCCCCTTATTTTTTGTTCTGAGATAGTCAAGTAACATAGGGTACTCAATATCAGAAAACCGCAGAGGGTGCGGGGCGCCCCAGACATTTGCTGGGCGTCCAAACACGACCTCATACGGTGACAATCCTGTTCTAGAATGTGCTGTTATTCTTGCTGACAAAAGAGCTAACGGTAAAGCATCTGGCCACTTTAACCCTGTCGTCTCCTGAATTTTTGCCAGCTTGAGAGTACCATTATACTTCTCAACCAAACCTGCTGACTGTGGATGATTAGCAGCATGAAATTTTTGCCTTTTGTGCAGACCTTCACAAATCAATTGAATAACTTTTGCATTAAAATTACTTCTGTTATCACTCCAGATCACTCGGGGCAAGCCGAAACAAGGAAAGAACTCCTTCTGGAGTACCTTTGTAGTCGTAATGGCTGTGTTATCTTTAGTGGGATAAGCCTCAACCCATTTACTAAATGCACATACAGCCACTAAAACATACTTCAAATTATTGCATCTCTCTAGCTCGATGTAGTCCATTTGAAGGACTTCAAAAGGAAAAGTGGGTGGTGCAAAGTTACCAGGCAGTGTAGGAGTACCTTTTCCAGGATTATGCATCATGCACACCATGCAATACTTCACTAAGTGTGCGGCTGTCTTAGAAATGTTATCATTCTGCCATACAGGATCTAACAATTTGCAAATGCCTTTGCACTGATATGAGCTGCGCCATGAGCCATAGTGACTACAGGAAGAACATATGCATCTGGCAACACCCATCTCTGCCTCCCTAACTTATCGATCCAACATCCCTCATCATTCAATTGTGCTGTATTTTCCTGCCATACCGCTAATTCTTCTATCGTGGCTTCACTTTGTATCTCTTTTACATTCTCAAGAGTGTCCTCGAACATGACAACCTCAGGCACCTATCTAGCTGGGCCTCCTATAAACATTTTTTTCATCTTTGTCTGGGCCGTCTCCTTAGCTGCAAAGGCATTTCCCCTACCTACATCATCAGTGACCTTTCGGTGTGCACTACATTTCACTATTGCCAATTTCCTGGGGAGTGTTAAAGCAGACAAAAGCCTCAATATAAGGTGCCCATGCTGGATTCTAGTGCCATGGGAAGTAAGGAATCCTCTCTCGGCCCAGAGTCGCCCAAAGTTATGCGCGACCCCAAAGGCATACTGGGTGTCAGTGTCGATGTTGACAACCAGCCCCTCGCTCAATTCGCAAGCTCGAATAAGAGCAGTGAGTTCAGCAGCTTGAGCCGACTGATAAGGAACCTGTGATGTCTCTACTACTGTACGTAGTGTGGTGATAGCATAGGCTGCAGTGGTCGTGACATCTGGCAATTTAACAAGAGCCATCGACATATAGTTCCCCTTGCGGGTCAGATAAGGGAACATCAGTCAGATCTACCCGTCCTTTTGTCTCTTCTTAAGTCCGTAAGATGCAGTCATGTTTGTTGACTTTATCACTCTCGGAAGGGAGGGGTAGTAACGTGGCTGGATTCAGAGTAGCACATCTTTTGATCGTGACATGTTTAGCAAACAATGTCAATTCATAGCCAGTAAGACCTGCACTGGTGAGGTGCTGTGTCTTTGTCTTATTCAAAAGTGTGCCCACAGCATGGGGTACCATGACTGTGAGATCAGTATCCAGTACAAGCTCAGCCGATTGTCTGATCGAAGTGGCCACGGCCGCGACCGCTCTTAGACAACTCGGGAGGGCTCTTGCGAATGGATCAAGGACAGCAGAGAAATAAGCACACGGCCGTTGCTTATCTCCAAATTTTTGTGTTAAAACAGAGAGTGCGCAACCAGCCATCTCATGAACATACAACACAAATGGCTTACCATAGTTAGGGGTGCCAAGCACAGGAGCCAAACAAAGCGCTGTTTTTAATTGCTCAAAAGACTGCTGACCTTCAGGTGTCCAGGGCAAGGGCTCATGCACTTCCTTAGTTGTTAATGCAAGCAAGGGTTTGATTAGTAAGGAATAGTTAGGTATCCACTGCCGACAATAGGAAGTGATACCTATAAAAGCGAGCACATCTGTCTGAGTTTGTGGAATGCACATTTTAACAATGGTACTGATGCGCTCAGGGGTCAACCTCCTACCCTCCTTCGACAGTAGGTGACCTAAGTAGGTAACCTCCTGTCGACAATACTGAAATTTAGAAAGGGAATCCTTATGTCCATGATGAGCTAAATGCTGCAATAACTTAACTGTACTGTCTTTACAACCTTGTTCGGTATCAGAAGCAATGAGGATGTCATCGACATACTGCACCAATACATTACCTGTGGGAAGCGAAAGGGAATCCAACTGACTCTTTAAAGCCTGACTATAGATACTCGGACTCTCAGTATAGCCCTGAGGAGCTCGGCAGAATCTTAAGCTTCTGCCAGCTAGTGTAAACCCAAACAAATAGCTGCTATCTGGATGAATAGGAATACTAAAGAACGCGTTTTTCAAATCAATAACAGAAAAGAATTTAGCAGTGGAAGGAATCATTGTCAAAAGTGTAGTAATATCTGGAACCACTGGAAACTGGGGAACCACTATTTTATTAACTTCGCGCAAATCAATCACAAAACGGTAAACATCCTTATGATCATCAGGGGAACCCGAGGGTGCCCGTTAAAGAATCGGAAGGGTGGGACTATTACAAATATTGGCAGACGTCTCTTCAACCACTCCTTTTTGTATTAAATCCTGAATAATTTGCAATAGGGCTCTTTCTCCCGCCTGTGGTATTTTATACTGAGGAATACGAGGCAAAATAGCATTGTCTTTGACTTGAATCGAAACAGGTGGTATATACAATAGTCCTACATCTGTATCACCTGTCGCCCATAAAGGAGATGGCACATTAGCAAATTCAACGGGAAGAGGATGAGACAGACACTGTTTAGTACTTACATTTGGGCCCATTGTCATATAAACACCTTCCGGGGAACAATAAACAGTAGCATGCAATGCCTTCAACAAGTCCAAGCCCATCAAATTCTCACCACAATTAGATGTCAACAAAAATGGAGAATCCACAGTAAAAGGACCAATAGTCAATGCAAGGGGTCGTGAAATGGGACTTACAACGGGTACACCTGAAAAACCTACCGAAACATTATTATGGCCAGACAGAGCCGCCCCAGGGACCATATTTTGGTAATATTGTCCATCGCGAGGGTCATCGAAGTAATTATTATCAGAACGACTTTGTGAGACCGCAGCACTCTGAGCTCTATCAGTCCCACGACCTCGTCCACGAGGACCTCTCCCTCTAGGGACCCCAACCTTCTGCAAGAGAACTGGACACTCGCTACGCCAATGGCCCTCCTCCTTACAATATGCACACTGATTCGGCCCCACAGGTGTCATGGATGGCTGCCTGCTAGTGCGTGGAAGCTGTCTGGCGGGACCACCACATCCCCTACCATTCCCTCTAAACGCTTGCTGTAACAGCACCTTCGTCTTTAATTCCTTATGCTTCTTATCTGTCTTTTCTTTCACCTCCTGATCACGATGTTCATAGTAT
This sequence comes from Calotriton arnoldi, assembly GCA_963921515.1. NCBI lineage: Eukaryota > Metazoa > Chordata > Amphibia > Caudata > Salamandridae > Calotriton > Calotriton arnoldi. The sequence goes on from CAWUFW010000947.1 coordinate 3,307,468, forward strand.
TGAGCCATATTCAAAATAACAGAAGGGGAAGAGGTGGACCAGGTACTCTCAGACGCTTGCAAACGAGTCGCAATTTCAGGAAGTAAGTTAGAAACAAACCTGTCAACAAACAATCGAACACCTCCCTCAATAGACATGTCCTGCCCACTATAATCCAAGAAGGTATCTTCAAACCGAGTAAAGAAATCGGACATGCTTTCATCTTTCTTCTGTCAACAAGCCGTCAACTTGTCCCAACTTACTTTCTTCGGCGGAGTAAGAGAATGCATATATGTAATAATACGAACTGGCAAAGCAAGTATCTCAGCTCGGGGCTTATCACCTGGCTTCCTCTCCTGATCCCATCCCTTAATCTGCTCCCATGTACCACCCAACTCTGCAACATGATCTTGAGTATGAACCTGTCTCCAAATATCAACTGGAACAAGAAGACCAAAGAACATTTCAATGTCAGCAAGAGTCATTACAGTAGAAAAGGCAGCTTAAGTCAATTCTTTATAATAAGCAGTAGGATTTTTTCTGGGATCGGGCAAATGAGCTTTAAGGGATAAAACCTCACTTCTTTTCCACGGAGTATAAACCCACTGTTCTTGGAAATGGGCCGCTACACCCGCTCTAGTAACAGTACTGCGCTGGTCCGTTAACTCTGGTATTTCTGGGTGATATATTCAATGAACCTCTTGCATCGGAAACTGAGATACCGGGGTAGGACTCTTCTCATGCAACCTACCCCTATAAGCAATTAACGTTGTGATATTTCCGAAAACATGGCCAGGCTCCATACCATTAGCATACACGCGATCTCTAATATCAAATAACATTTGTGGTGCATCATCCCCAAAATGTTGCTGCCAGAGATTAATTAACGTAGCAGACATATGCTTAAGGGCGTGCTGCTGTACAAAGGGCTTATAATCTCTCATTACTCCCGAAACATCCTCCACACTGTAAATGGGATTACGACCCCACTGCGCAGCCTGATTGGCTACTACCTTCTTCTCCTCATCCTCCAACTCAGATCGAACAAATGGGCCCATACACTCCTTAAATTTTGTCAAATCTCTATCCTCCAATCCACGCATCGGCGTCTCAGCACTCATAGATGTTGGGGAATGAAAAACCAGAGATGGAGAAACAACAGAAGTACCAGGTAGAATCGTCGCAGGCGGGTGCACTGAAGGAGAAAGAGCAGGAGATAGAGGTGACGAGACAGTAGGTGTACTAACAGTAACAGTTGCTACAGATGACGTAGACAAAGAAGGAGGAGGAGGTGCCGAAGCCAAAGCCATCAAAACAATAGCAGTAGATGCAGGAACAGTTGAAACAGTTGAAACAGTAGTAGCAGGCTGCTGCGATTGCAAGGGGACAGTGGGATATATCCTCTGCGGAGCATATGGGGCGGAGGTCGAGTATCTAACAATTCCTCCACAAAAGTATAATTTTCCTCCTGGACCAAATTCGATTTATCAAGTTTCAACCGAAATCTCCTATCTTCACATTCAACTCCTTTTTCCTGCCTTTCCCTGTCATATGCTACAGCGTTCTGAGTCAGCGTCTGCATCTTCCCTTTCCGTGCATCTTTTTCCATTTTTATATCATCTCTGCCTAGCTGCCTTCTGCCACGTTCTGAGAGAATCAAACATAGACTGTCTACTTCATCTCTTAAATAACTGTTCCTGTAAGAACCCAATCTTTTGTTCATCAAAAGTGCCCGTTAACGGCCACTGTAACTCGGTGTTGTCCCTCGTATATTTGTGCCATAATGTACTAAACATAATAGGGCCAAGACCATGCTTCACATACATATCAAAATTCGGAGTGCCTTCTGGAGGCGCCGGCTGGGCTTCTTCTAATCGAGCATCCGTAGAACAACAGCGACAACACAAAGAGAAAATCTTACTGATGCCAGGCATTTTCAAAAGGAAAACAGGTTCACTATTTATGCCTGGCAAAGCAATTGCAAATGCTTTTATCCAAAAAAGGTCCTGGGACCGTACCAAATTCAAACCACAATGGTACCTTATCCACAAAGAACCAAAACAAACTCACCTGATATGAGTAGATCAAACAAACCAATTCTCCACTGCCGACTCTTCAGACCAAACAGTCAGATCCAAGGGTTTTGCCGTTTAGGACTCCAGTCGGGATGACCACTGGGCGAGGCACCGTCCGGCAGGACGGAAGGGGCAGCTGCGAGCAATCAATGTTCCTCATACGGGGATCCCTGGACCGTTAGTCTGACCTGACGATAGCCTCGACCTCCCCCCGTCTGAGAGAGGGGATGGGTCACTCACCCTTAGGAGTCCCTGTTCGGGCGCCAACTGAAGGAAGTGGCCCAATTTGGGTCACCCGGGTCACTCACGACCACCTCTCAGCCTTCCATACCAAATGAAGAGTCGGTCAGACAGTAGAGAATACAATCCAATATCTGTTTATTCAGGTACACTCAGAGTGGAGCCCAGTCTGCCCAGTCGCTAGGAGTGCTGCAGAGGGACTGACATCAGCAAGTATAGAGATACATTATGTACATTTCAGAACCAATGAAGGCACGCCCACCATTACATTTTCCAAACAGATGCAGCTAAACAATGAAGTACAGAGAATAAGTTTCGATTCTGAGGCCGGGCACACACTATCTACTACTCAAGGTCGCTCTGCCCGTGCCTGCCACTAGACAAGTAGGAGAAGGCCTCTATCTAGAGGGAAAGGTATGCGCCAATAAGGACAGTGTATTCATTAGTGAAGCAAATCCCAGCCTTCGGGAATGAAACCCAACTGAGGCCTCTTCTCAGAAATGACGAAGGATTAGTTTTGATTATAACTCAAAATGGCGCCCACGTAGAAAATGGCGCCGCGAATGCTAACTTACATAGAACAATGCGCAAACATGAATTTTTCTATTCTAACACAATATTAACAGTCTTTCATCAGTTAGATTCTGACTTCTATAATGATGACTGCCGGGCAACTCAAGGTGTGATTGATAGCTATCTTCAGGTTGTAAGCCTTAATCAACTTACAATGGTACAGAGGGCGGGACAGGATACTCCAATTACTATGGTGGGGATCGAAAAGCCATTGCACAAGTAGCTATGGGTAAAGCTACCGGTCCCAACTCTATCCTGACAGAATTTTATAATGCGTTTCAAAATATTATCATTGTAATTGTAATTGTCATTTATAAAGCGCGTTATCACCGACTGGTCTCTAAGCGCTATGAGAGAGAGCCCTGCCCTAGCACGTGAAGGAGATGTAAATGATTAAATTGTGCCCCAAGCTTCCACAAAGAGGAGCATTTTTAACTTCTTCCTAAAGGGGAGAAGGGCTTGTTCCTTCCGCAGATTCTCCGGTAACTGATTCCATAATACAGGAATTAGAGTCGAAAAGGCTCTGCCACCTTTAGAGGTCATACTAAAGCGAGGGCAGGCCAGCAGGCCGGCCTCCGAGGATCGTAGTGGCCTGCTAGGAGTGTAGGTAGCCAGACGATCCTTAATGTAGGCTGGGGCTTGGCCATAAATGGCTTTGTGCGCAATGCAAAGCCCCTTAAATCTAATTCTCTGCCTGATCGGAAGCCAGTGTAGCTGGCGTAGGAGGGGGGTAGCATGAGCCCTCCTAGGTCGTTTGAAAATCAATCTGGCCACATCATTCATAATGACCTGTAATCTAGCAAGCAATTTTCCTGGGAGGCCAATATACAGGGAATTCCCATAGTCTAAACGCGACACTATCAAGGCTGATACTGCCGTTCTAAGAGTTGCAAATGTGAGAAGGGGGGCCAGCTTCCGTAACTGTCTAAGCAGGCCAACACATGTACCTGCTACGGCAGATACCTGTTGAATCATAGACAGCTTGGCATCGATTTTAATGCCAAGGCTTTTTACGGCCAGGGCTGGCTCAGGATTTGCGCCCAACTCTTGTGGCCAGAAGAGGTCACTCCAAGGACTGGAGTCTGTGGTGATGGCCAGTACCTCAGTCTTATCAGGATTAATTTTGAGGGAATTGGCCGTCATCCAGTTAACTATATATTTTAGAATGTTTTGCATTCGAAAGTGGGCAGCCGGGGCATTGTCTATCTGGATGATGATTTGAGTGTCATCCGCATAGCATCATCCCTCTTTTCTTCAAACTTGTTAATTTCCCAGCATTTTTAGAGGTGCTATGACCATCCTGGGGGTAAACCTAAATAGTCATATTTGTTAAAAAGAATAAAGATCCAATGAGTTGTGGCTCAAATCACACAATATCATTAATAAACTATGATTTTAAAATGTACACACCGGTATTGTCTAACTGACTGGTTCCCGACAGAGGACCATTAATTAACCCTATGCAGCATGGATTAATTTTTTTATGGGATACCACCTCCCATATATACCTAGCAATATCCACACTCAGTGTGGCTGGAGAGCTTAAAAGTCTTGCCGGGATAGTCCTGTTGGATGCTGAAAAAGCATTCGACAGGGTCTCCTGGCAATATTTGTGGGTAGTTATTTCTGAGATGGGGTTCGGTTCAGGATTCATTACATGGAGTCGGTCACTGTACTCCTTTCTAACCACCAGGATCATCTGTATGGGATCATTACTGCAGCTATTCAAATCAGTCGGGATATGAGGCAGGGATGTCCCCTATCCTTGCTTTTATTTGCTCTCTATTTGGATCCATACATTCAGGTACTTAAATCTTCCGCTTCCATTCCACCCTTGAGGTTGCATAGTTGGGAGGTCAAGCTCCTGGCATATGCAGAAGACATTGCGATCTAAGCATAATCTCCCAAGAAGACTCTCCCAGCTATTGAGGATGCTGCTTTGGTATTTGGGCAAGTATCAGGATATAAATCGAACATGGACAATACAGAAATTGTCGCCAATGTTCTTCCAGAAATGAGCGAAGCTCAATATGTTACTTTGGCAGATACTGGGTGTCCATATCTCTTTCTTTATAGAAGCTATTATCACTCTTAACTATGAAGTATTATATACGGACAGTCTTTCCATATTCAGGCAATGGGACAGATTACGTCTAGGTTTTATTGGTAGATCTAACATTATTAAAATGGTTATCTTGCCACAATACCTCTTCCTGTTTAGGTCCATTCCCTTGTATCTATGTAGGAGATTCTTTAAAAAGTTCTAAAGTAGTTAGCAGACATTTGTATGGCAATTAAAAAAACCTCAATGTGCTATAAGATATTTACAGCTTCCCCGTAGTGAGGGTGGGCTTGCACTTCAATCTCTCTGGAACTATTTTATTTCTGCATTCATCCTAAGACTTTTAGCAGTAGTGGGTTCAGGGCTGTGGGGCCTGGATGGCTTATTCCCAGAGCACTAAGTCTTTCCTCAAACCATTATACGCAGCAAACTTCTGATTGATACAGCCTATTTTAAAGATACACAGTTTAAGACTCTTGGTTTATCTAATGGTTTGGCAGGATATTCTCTCTACTTGCCACATACCGCTGTTCCATCAATTTACATCTCTCAGTAATAATCCTAGCCTGTTTCTAAGGGTTTTGGGGTCCTGGGTCTCGTGTGGACCACCATGTCTTTTATGCTCTTGCTTTTCTTAAAAGAGAACAGGGGGTGCTGATTAAGCCATTGGAATTCAATATGCACCAGTTTTTTTGTATGATCTTTTTCATTTGATTAGATGTTGTGTTAAATGTGGTGAAACAAATACTTCTCTCCTCCTGCTCTCTTTGATGTGTTTCAAGTAGAGCTTCTCTGTTGTTATTTTTTGCTCGTTTCTGAGCCCTCTTAATCACTCGATCTGGGTAGTCTCTCTCACAGAGCTTACTGCTCAATAGTTCAGCCTCTTTGTTGAACTCTGTCAGTGCAGAACAGTTCCTGCGGAGACGCAGGAACTGACCGTAAGGGAGGTTCTCCCTTAGGGAGCGGGGATGGAAGCTCTTGAAAGACAATAAATTGTTCCTGTCGGTAGGTTTGTGGAACACACTACTCACAAGACCCCCATTTTCCGCCTTGATGTTCAAATCTAAGAATGCCAAAGATTCATTAGTCATTGTTCCAGTAAAGAACAGAAAAGGGTTTCTTGCATTTAGCCATGTCAAAAATGCTTCTGCCGTTGATTTATTTCCTCTCCAGACCACCAATACATCATCTATGTATCTTCTCCACACCCTTATCTGGTCATAGAAAGGGTTAGTCTGGGAGTAGATGTTTTCTCCTTCAAAGTGCGAGACATAGAGGCAGGCCACATTGTGCCAAATATGATTTATAAGACACGCTGATTATCGGGGTGTTCCAACATGGCCGCAGTAGTCAGATCACACACGACCGAGTAGTGGGCTTTTTAGCGACAAGAGAATCTCCTTATCTGTACATGCAAGGGCCTCGGTTCACATCCTCTCGTTACCTTTTACCTTCCACATCTGGGTGTGAGAAGTGTCTATAGAGAGTAAGGCCCCTAAATGGATAAACTCTTTGTGCCTAACAGATGTCACAAGACGTGATGTCTACCGCGTTAAATCCAACATGGCCGCGGGAGTCAGTGCATTTACACCATCTCTTGATCTTTTACATCTGGGTGTGATAATTATTTGTGGAGAGAAAGGCCACCAAATTGGATAAACCCTTTGTGCCTAATAGATTTCATAAGACATGATGTCTATCGCGGTAAATCCAACATGGCCGCGGTAGTCAGTGCATACACGACCTAGAAGTTGGCATTCTAGTGGTTTCCATAGCTCTCAGCTGGATTCAGGACTGATCACGTGAACTCCGTGAAACAGTCAAAATAGCAATGAGAGCGCGAAAACGGCATCGTCGGAGGACCCGAATGGGGGAAAGGATGAACGCCGCTCTTTGATGAAGTAAGTGGGACCAAGATTACGAGAGGGGGGGGTGCGGGTTTAACTTACGCACTCGGCGGTCGCGCCTTGACATTGACGCGAGGAAATTAATCTCCTCATTGGGCCTGATTCACAGAACTAACTTACGTCAAAAACGTAAAGTTAGTACTTTTTGGTATTCACAGAATACACTTACTCATTTTGATATTCACAGAATGAACTTACTCATTTCGGTATTCACAGAAGTTAGGACTCCTAACTTTAGGACTCCTAAATGCCTTCTGTGAATACCGAAAGTCTTAAAGTTAGGATTTTTCTCAGTTTAGGAGTAGTAAAGTTAGGATTTTTCTCAGTTTAGGAGTAGTAAAGTTAGGAACTTTACTACTCCTAAACTGAGAAAATCCTAACTTTAAGACTTTCGGTGTTCACAGAAGGCATTTAGGAGTCCTAAAGTTAGGAGTCCTAACTGTACTACTCCTAAACTGAGAAAAATCCTAACTTTAAGACTTTCGGTATTCACAGAAGGCATTTAGGAGTCCTAAAGTTAGGACTACTAACTACTGTGAATACCGAAATGAGTAAGTTCATTCTGTGAATACCAAAATGAGTAAGTGTATTCTGTGAATACCAAAAAGTACTAACTTTACGTTTTTGACATAAGTTAGTTCTGTGAATCAGGCCCAGAGCGTCTGGGATCTAATACCAGGGAATGGCCTCACGCAATTCGTTTAAGTAAAACCAAACAAAAGAGTGTGGGACTTAATACTTGGCTAACAACATATATTGAGCTTTGGCATTATAAACTAATCTTGTGTTTTTGATATGTAGAGTGTGGCTATAAGACAGCGTTCCCACAACGGTCCCGGGTTCAGAGAAATACCCGTAAACTCGGGTAAGACATTGTTTTGACTTCCTGTATGTTATCACTAGGGGTCTCGGCTCCTCTGTACGCCAGACATTGATGACAGTATGGAGAGAGGCCGAGTGTTTTAATCTAGGCTTGGTCGACCCAATGTCCACACGACTTCATGGGTGTTTTTGCCTCTATATATTTTTAAACAGCATGAGTGTGCTTTTTAATTAGGATGGAATATATTATAATAACGGGGAGTATAACATAACATACTGGTGTGAAGTAGAGATGGGCAATAATAATAGTTTGAAGAGAGAATTTTTAAGGAGAATGAAACAGAAGTTGTATATTTTGTTTTCCCTACAGAAAATGTTCACCTCTCTGGAAGAGTAGAAAGGTGCATCAAAGACTATATAATTTTTTTTAAACGAAACCCTGAATACCAAAAGACCACAGTGAGGGTCAAGACCATAATAACTAAGGGATCCACACCCTGAAGAAGGCCTCATTGACCCAAGGGGGCTAACATGGGAGGCCGAAACATGTTGGTTTTTGCAAAGGGGATTTAGGGGCAGTTACCCCTCCTGCGTATCCCCAATCTTATTTTAACCCTGCCAAGAAGAACCAAGAATAAAGGTAATTATAAGGTATCGCCTTAGACAGTTTTACTCTATTTTTTCTGCACTCAAGATCCCTTCTTTAGGGAACAGTCTTCCCCAGCAATTTATCTCTTTTCTTTCTTTTAACTTGCTCCCTCACCACTTTTTACTTTAAAAAAACAGCGCTCCGTCCAGTGTGTTGGTCTGCACCTGGACGTCTGCAGCGGCCCTATGATGAAGCATGCCACTGCATAGTGGGTGAGGGCAGTATTAAGAAAAGTTTATTTTTTCCCTCTCTCTCTGTCTCTCGTTCTACTAGTAGTATAGACTTTTTAGATATAACAGGGAGTAGGAACCGCAGGATTCCAAACCAGGTTTACACTCTTGTCCCTGTTTTTATAGTCCTTCTCTCTTTAGTGAGTTTAAGAATTTGAACCAATATCAGGAAAAAGACTTAATTTACTTGAGTAAGGAAATTACAAAATGTGCAGAAACTATACGTGACAGACTGACTGATTTGGCCCAAAAATATGAAATTGATGTTTCAGAAAGTTTTCCATTTCGGAAAAGTTTCAGGGCACAGATGGATGATGAAGCAATTGAGACAACACGTTCTTCACGAATGCAATTACACATTACAGAATTGGTGAATTTCATTTGTAAATGGAAGGGTTTTGAGAAATTAGGAGACAAGTGGGCAAGGAAAAATTAAAAGAAAAAGAAACCACCAGACCTAGCAAGGAAATTTGAGAAGAAAAAGAAACCACCAGACCTAGTTGAGGAAAACAATGAACAGGGTGAGGAAGAAGCTTCAGCTTATCCATTGAGAGAAATAGTGGGAGAAGTTCATGTTCATGTACCACGGGACGAAGGTGAACTTGCAGCATTTGTGAACAAATTTCCCAAATTGAGAGACAAGCTTGTACTGTGGTAAGCACAAGTTGATGGATTTATTGAAATGTCAAATGTGTTGTGGATTAATTTCAAAATGTTCTTTGACACTGCAGAGCCAATTGAATTGTGGTCTGAATGTAAAGTTGTTGTGCAAGGGCCAAGTGAGGAGATAATGAGATAGTCTTGCACTAATGCACCATCTTCTGTTGTTATGGAAAAAAATGAAGCAGTGATTACTTTTCTGAAGGGCAGAGTGCCACCAAAAGATCTTAATTGGGTAACGATCAAAAGAACCTTACAAGAACTGAAAGAATCGGTTCATGAATTTTGTGAAAGAGTTTGTCAGGAGTTTCAACAGCTCAGCAAGAGAGAGTGTACTGGTGGCAGTGACATGAGATTCTTTGTGTCTCAATTTGTTATTGGATTAATGATCTTTGGTCAGATCTGTGTGTACATTCAGCAAAGTGTGGTTGGTTGGCAAAGAGAGTTGATAGATGGGATTGCGAAGAATGAAGATGAGATACAAGGTGTGGTTGAACAAGCAGGAGTACAATGTGATCAAGGAGGATTTGGTGTTTTACAGGACTGAGATAGAGGAGTTTTGGTTGGTCCAAATTCAGGTATGGATGTCGCAATGCTGAAGAAAGTGACCTTTTGCCATCTTTGTAACAGATTTTAGCATTGAAAGAGGAAGTGTACACTTAAACCTGACGCAGTAAATGGAAAGGCACAAATACAGGGAGAAATGCAGATGCAAAATCTGCCAGTTCAGCAAAAGCAAATGTCAATTCAGAAACAGGTACCAATGACACAAGTTCTCCAAGCCCAGATGGTCCCACAAAATATGGGAAACCCTAAAATTAACTTAAATCAGTTGTCCAAAGCAAATTTGAATTCTTTTCAGGACCAAAATCAGAACACATTTCAACAGTCTGCAGTATTTGAAAGTGAAAGTTTTAGCCCCAACATTTCTGATATCATTAGATCCATTGAGAGAACAGTAAAAGTTCCAGACCTACCTTACTTAGGGAAAAAGACCCAATTTGTAGGAGTTCTAAACAGACAGATTGCAAACTCAGTTTTGGAGAAGATTGTAGCAAAATTAGGTTCATTGAGGAAAGTTATCAATTTATTCTTTGTGACTCAAGCAATGTAGGCCTGCTAGGAGAACATTTGAGGTGCAAGTTAAACTGCACAATTTACTGAAGACCGGATGATATTGAATATCAGACTCCTGATGAGGATGTACAGTTTAAAATGGCCCAACAAGAGACAGCTGTAGGATTGGTTTCAGAGATGACAGTTGAAAAATTACCCTCTGATTTGGAAGAAACAGTGAACCCAGCAGTATGGGAGTTCACAACGAAAGATGTCGAAATAATAAAAAGTGCAGAACCAGTCTTAGTCAATTTAGAATCAGATGTCATGTATTCAGCAACACCATCATACAATTCAACACGAGAGACAGTTGCAGGAATTTCACCCGTAATTGAAGATACACTGAGTGAGGGACTTTTAGAGGAATTGATTGGAAGTTCATATAACTCTCTGATCACAGGTTTACAGAAACCCAATGAGAAGTACAGAATAGTGCAGGAGATTAGCAGCTTAATTGTTGTGTGTTGTCCTATGGAACCGAATCCAGCCAACATACCTTTTCAAATTGCATGTACTGAAGAGTGGCTTACTGTTATTGATTTTTGTCAGGTTTATATCATAGTGCCATTTCGTGAGAATAGTCAGGAGTACTGCCAAAAAGGAAATCAATATCTGGGACACATAATTGAAAAAGGAGCTAGAAAGGTGTCACCAGAGAGAGTGGAAGCAATTCACCAGATGAATCCACCTCGAATTCAGAGAGAAGTCAGGATGCTTTTGGGAAGGGTTGGCTACTGTAGACAGTCAACACCAAACCTTTCCCTAGTGGCTAAGCCTCTACTGAGGCTGACACACAAGGCAGTGTCTGATCCGCTTCCATTGGACAACGATTTCATAAAAGCATACCTAGAGTCGAAAGAGAAAGTGTGTCGTGCCCCGACACTAGGAATGCAAGTTTATTTAAAAGAATTTACACCAATTTGCAGTGAGAGGGTGGGCTGCACTCTCTCAGTGCCTGTTCAAAAACATGAAGATGTTCAAAAGTCTGTGACGTGTTTCCCAATGACCCTTGACCCCATTGTCACAGAAATGCCCAGCTGCCTTAATTAAGTAGCTGTGGTAGATGTCAGTCACAAAAAGAGTGAGAATATAATGATGGAATGTCCAGTAACTGAAATGGGCTCTTGTTTTGTGGAATTGTTACTGACAAATCTTGTGATTAAAACATGTCTAAATTCAAATGCCTTGAGTCTACTGCTAGTAAAGGAAAATGCTTGTGATAAAGCTGAACCTGAATGCCTAGGTGTCGTGAATCAATGCATGAAGCCAAGGTTAGGCACTAATGATGAACCCCTGATTGAGCCCGATCATGTCCATTTTGTAGATGGCCCATGTTTAAGAGGTAACAAAGGCACATTAAGAGAAGCATATGTAGTGTGCACCATAAATTATGTTGCGAAGCTTCATGGCTACAAGAAGTTACCTAAGCACAAGATACAAAATTGGATGCCCTTACCATAGCATGCAGTCTGACTGCTCAAATGGGATTCACTATTGTCATGGGAACGATAGATGGTAATTCGGTTGTCCAATATTGTGTCCTGCTAGCTTACACATTTAAGGGAAATTACACATGTGAATCTGAGAAGGACACTGTCTGCCCAATGTTGATGTCAATAGCGTACACTTGGGAAGAGTTGAAAGGGGTACAAGAAAATGTTTCAGAGGCAGAACAACAAGGGTGGATCAGAACAGATTTTGAAAAACACACAAATGACATCCAAATGTCAGCTGATGGGAGATCAGTGTTGCCAGACAGTTTGTCGTTACCAATGACATGACACATGCATGGACATACACACTTAGAGAGGGATTCAATGAAACGTCTCTTTAGAAAGAATAGATACCAGCAAAAGTTTAGGAAGCTTGCAGAAGAAGAGTGTCATCAAGATGTGACATGTCAACAAATGAATGCAGGGAAAAGAACACACGCTACATTGAGTCACATAGGGAGATCAGAAGGTCCCTTCAATAGAATGCAAAAGAACATCATCAAAATGCCTGATTCCTACACAACCAGAAGAGATGACAACCACATGGTAGCAAATGTGTTATTGCAGAAATCGATCTCCAGGTATAGATTGCCAGTTTCTCTGAAATCAGATCAAAAGACCCACTCAATCAATGAGGTCCCGAAAATGATGTGTGCAGAACTACAGACTGAACAAGGATTGCACTGTAGTTATCAACCTGAAGTTTCAAGCATAATCGAGCAACACAAAGACATCATAGAGTCTTGCTTTGCAAAAGTCTGTGTCTCAACATCACTGAAGTGGCTTGATGATGTACCTGTGACAATCGCAGATGAGAAGATAAGCCATTGCTGCAAAGGATTGGCTGATGTGGCGCATACAGTTTCTCACCAAATTGCAGCTGCTACACGAGATCTGCATAGTGAACTGTGCGACAACCTCGATCTGAGAGAAGATGATGTGATCGAGAATGATGTTCGTAAGACTTGGTTGAAGCCAAGATGGAAAGGACTGTTCCAAGTGATCCTGGTCACAACGATTGCTGTGAAGTGTGGTGGCCTTCCGAACTGGGTGCATGTCTTCCATGCTCGTAGGGTCCCGTGTCCCCTTGATAAAACAGCTCCTCTTCCGGAAGATATGCCAGCAGTGGTCGAAAGGCCACAGGAGAGGGTCAGTCAAGCTGTAGGGGGACACACTGAGTCTAAAGCAGCACTAAAGCAAACCGAGGTGGGACTAGAAAAGCAAGTAGTGGAAACTGGCTCGGATGAATCTAGTATTGAAGTGGTGAAAGAGCCAGGTCCAGCCTCTGATGAAAGAACTAGTGCTGTGAGCCCACGAGTGGAGGTGGAAGAAAGCTGGCTGAAGGGGTATACGAAAAGTCTGCAGTTGTCCCCTGAAAAACATTTGCACTCGTAGCTGAAACGTCTAAATCAGAGCAAAGTGAAGGCGAAGACTTGGATTGATAAAGTCCAAAATATCGATGGTGCTCTGTCGGAGTTATTCAGCACCTGAGTGGTCATATTGCATGGACAAAGCACTGAACGTCACAATGGATGAACTGTGTGATGCAGGATTTGAACTGTATAAGCCACCCTGATTTCAAGCTTGAGACAAAAAGAACTGAGAAAAGCTGAAACAATGACTGAGAACTGTCAAAAGCTGAAAAGAAAACAATTATTGACCAATAAAATAAATAAATAAATAAAAAAACAAAAAAAGAACTGTTCTGTTAGACTTTATTATTTTAGTTATTTATTTTACAGAAGACTAACCTAGGTCAGAGAAAAAGCTACAAGAAGAGTGAGGGGTAACATTTTTAGAAGAACACAGAGTAGGTTTAAGGATTGTCTATTTAGAAATTTGAACTGCTGAAAACTAACCGGTCTAAGAAGCTACTTACAGAACTCTGCACTGAACTTTTGAGCTTGGTTATATATGATCTGATTACAGACAAAACTTGTGTTGCCTTAGAAATTGATGTACAATTGTTATGTGCTCAACTTTTGTAATAACAAGTGATATCGATCATACTAGTTTTAGTACGGTTCCTTTACATATCAGATAGAAATTAGGTCTGCTAATGAAATTACCACATCTACACACTCACCAAAGATGAGTAGCAATATTTTAGGTAGAGAAAAATATATTGATTCAACTAGTGATGAGGGTGCTCTTTAATCATCTCACATGTGGAATGAACTTGGTGTGATGATTACAAATCCTCAGAGGTGTGATGATTTTAAATCATCAGAGGGACGACTGAAAAACATGTGTTTTAGAATGTAGCACCACTAAAGGAAAACCTGCCTGGGCTTCAGAAATGAAACTGCATTTTGAAAAGTGAAACGCAGGCATTTTGTGCTACAAAGTTAAAACATGAGCTTTGAAATTCATATGTTTTAGTCAGACGCTTTCCATTTAGCAATTCATGTAAAGCATTGCACAAGTAATTCATAGCTTGAATTAAATGTGTTGAGTTTAGATTTTGTTCTCACTATGAAAATGTGATTCTAACTTGTGAAAGTGTTAAAATAAGCATTGGTAGAATAAAACTTGTATTAGAATTAGCACAACAGTTTATAATGTAGAAAACAGAACCAGCTCGTAATTCAGCTCTTGCTCTCAGAGTTTCTGTTGGCCTTCAAGATAATCAAAGGAATTTTTCTCTCTCCGTGTGAAGAAGAACTGGCGTAATTTACAGCTGTGACCTCGGTCGGAGCTTTTATCTCTGTAGTTGTTGGAAATGTTTGAACAAAGCCTCATTGAATTCTTTGCTTTAGTGAGAATAGAAAACGCACGTATTTTAAAAGTGCATTATCATGTTTAAAGTTTCTTGCTTAGTTAAAAAGGTGCTTTTGCAGCTCATGGTATGTGTTTAGTTAGAAATAAAATGTGTTTTTATTAGAAGGTTAGGAGATTAAATTATATTAAATAAGATGCAGAGTATGCTGTGGGAAGGATCTTCAACTGTCTGAGAGATGACGTATGAAATCTGCCGATGGGTGGAGGCATCCTTTTGGAGAATGCTGGATTCCAGTTGGAGGAAGACGAAGTCATGCTACATGCTTTGTAACATTATTCTCTAATAAACGCGTTCCTAGGGGTCGATTAGGATGGCGGTCGGAAAACCTCCCCGACCGCCATGGTAGCAGAAATCAACCGTCCGCCGGGTCCGCGGCAAAACCGGCGGTCCGATTAGGATCAACCGCCAAAAATCTAGGACCGGGTGGAACGAGGCCACGAAAGACCGCCGGTAGCGGGCGGAGTTGATGAAAATCTGACCGCGGTGGTCCGATTCACCGCGGAAACACACAAAACCGCCGCAAGGTCAGTGGAGTGACTGCACGTAAAATTAGGATTCCCCGATGTGGCAGCGGGACGTTCCGCTGTTTCCGACCGCCGCGGTCGCAAATAGTGATGAATGGGAGAGCCGGCGGAAGGGCTGTTGCATAGCCACCGCCACGGACGCTCTGTGACAAATATGTCGGTCAAAAAAAAAACCCACCAAACTAGCCCACCAAGTGCACACAGCAAACTAGCCCTGCCCCCAAAAACACCTAACACACCCCAATGACACACCCCCATGGCAACTTCTAAAATACAAATACCAGAACAACCCACACAACACACCTGACAGCAATTCCCCTTTTTTGACACACCCACACAGCTGCGTATAAAACCAGCCCCTTCCCTGACCACAACCCTTTGCAACACTCCACCACTGAAGGAACCAACCCTACATCACTAAGGAGAGGCAAACCACCACACAACTCACCAGCACAACTACACACACACACACGCCACTCACATCACCACCACCACTCTCACACCTGCACTTTCAACCCCTTTGCATATCACACACGATGGCACAGAAGAAAATGCCCAAATTCAATGACAATGAGTTGTCAGTCATGGTAGATGAGATAATCAGAGTAGAACCACATTTGTTTGGCACCCTGGTCCAACAGACACCATTAGCCACCAGAGCACAAATGTGGGAAAGGATAGTCAACAAGGTCAATGCAGTAGGGTCCACCCCGCGCAGCAAGAAGGAGATCATGCGGCGGTGGCATGACCTCAAAAGCAAGGTGAAAGAGAGGAACAACAAGAACCGTCAGCTGGCTCAGATGACTGGCGGTGGCCCTCCCATTCCACCAAGAGCATTCACTGCATGGGAGGAGAAGGTGCTTGCCATAATGCATCCAGAGAGTCTCACAGGAATACCCGGGGGAGTGGAGGCTGGTAAGTAACAACAAGTGTCTACCATTACAATGCTATGTACTGTCTTGCACAAATACAAAGCTACACCTCCTAGGCCCAATTCCACTCATCTGCACCACAATACCCGCAACAGGTCTCACAGATGTAACATTCATTCCATCTGAAGCACCCCAAAGGTAGACAGCAACATTTCCAGGTTTGCATGTGTACAGGCAACCAGCACCACAACTCCCACCAGCCACCCTGTCCCACCCCTGAGCAGGATGGAGCACTCCCTCCCAGCCAGAAGCATGTGGCAGCCATTGTATGGTTCACCCTCACCTAAAAGTCAGGTAGCCATCATCACAGGGAGGGCTGTGTGGGGGTGGGAGGCCTGCACCACAACTCCCACCAGGGCCCCCTCTCCCACCCCTGAGCAGGATGAAGCACTCCCCACACCCAGAAGCATCTTGCAGCCATTGCATTGTTCACCTTTACCTAACAGGTAGGCAGCCATCTTCACAGGGAGGGCTGTGTGGGGTGGGAGGCCTGCACCACAACTCCCACCAGGGCCCCCTCTCCCACCCCTGAGCAGGATATATCACTCTACCCCCACCCAGAAGCATGTGCCAGACATTGTATGGTTCACCCTCACCTAACAGGTAGGTAGCCATCTTCCCAGGGAGGGCTGTTTGGGGGGTGGGAGACCTGCACTACAACTCCCAGCAGACACCCTTGTCCCACCCCTGACCAGGATGGAGCACTCCCCACACCCAGAAGCATCTGGCAGCCATCGTATTTTCCACCTTTACCTAACAGGTAGGTAGCCATCATCACAGGGAGGGCTGTGTGGGGGTGGGAGGCCTGCACCACAACTCCCACCAGGGCCCCCTCTCCCACCCCTGAGCAGGATGGAGCACTCCCCACACCCAGAAGCATCTGGCAGCCATCGTATGGTTCACACTCACCTAACAGGTAGGTAGCCATCTTCCCATGGAGGGCTGTTTGGGGGTGGGAGACCTGCACTACAACTCCCAGCAGACACCCTTGTCCCACCCCTGTCCCACCCCTGACCAGGATGGAGCACTCCCCCCCCCCCCGAAGCATGTGGCAGCCATTGTATTACAACAACCAAACTTACAGGTAGGTAGCCATCTTCACAGGGAGGGGTGCTTGTGTGTGGGAGCCAGCACTAAAACTCCCACCAGGCCCCCTGTCCCACCCCTGAGCAGGATGGAGCACTCCCTCCCACCCAGAAACATGTGCCAGAAAGTCAACCCCAATGTGACAACAGCACAGGTAAGTAGACAGTGCATGCACCCCACCATTCCACTCAAAAAACATGGAGCCATATGACAAAACAAGCCCTCACATCCCACCAAAATTGATACAGATACAATAACAATTTACAGTGTGCAGACAGCTAAGCGTATGTAACTGTCACAGAAACAGAAGTGTGACTCACAAAATCCCATGTTGATGCAAATCAGGGCACAAACATGCACAGCACTGAATGCTATCAGTAACTTCCATGGGGGCTGAGCTTGAAGGACCATATGAAAACTAAACAAGCATGGTCTGTCAAACAAATAAATCAAAGCACAGGACATGACAAAGGTATACATGAGACGACAATGGCTAGTTCAGGCGCAGATGCAACGCCTGCCAGGCAGAGTAATCAGCAAAGATGCTTCACATCAAGTAGTATTGACGCAAGTTGTCAGATGACAACCTTTCATCGTAATCACAAAACCTTCACGTGGGACATGGTATCCATCGACATGTCACACCATGGAAAAATAATGTATGTGCCTCTACATCATGTCATGATGCACAGTACCCTGCAGAGATACAATGTGCAAAATATTTAACTGTGTGTTGCCTAACCTGTAAATAAGATACATCCAACACCAAGCTTGAGGGGTGCACGTCAATGACCATTCACCCTCTGTCCCACAGGTGATCAACAACTGACTGCAGAGGCCGAGAACATCAACCTGCAGAGCCAGTCTCCAACCCTGGAACATGGACTCTCTGAGGACTCCCTGGATTTCGAGGATGCGGAGCAAGAAGTGGGCCCATCTGGTATGCCAGGGTGCAACAGGTCCCAGGACCCCACTGTCCCCCCACCACCACATCAGCAACAACCACAACAACGACGCTGACCCCTGTTGGAATGACCTGTGCGGCCTCCACCACCACCACCACCACCACCACCACCAGTGCTGCCTGCAACACTCTCCCTGCCCCTGAGGATGACCACCCCACCCCACCAACTGAGGAGGGCAGGGAGAGTAGGCGGGGGCCTACAGTGGTGAGGCAACAGGTCCGTGACAGCAGGGCAGGTGGGAGGGCAAGGGGGAGTTGAAGCCAACAGGACACTGGGACCGAAGCCCTGGACAACATCTCCAGAGTCCTTGGGGCCTATGAACGGGCCCAGGGACAAATGGGCCAGGCTCAGGAAGATGCCCGTGAGCTCCGCCTGCTGCTGAGGTCCATAGACACCCGATGGGCCAAATCGTGGACCTCTTGGGTCAGCTAGTGGCGGTTCTGAGAGACAGGCCTGCGGCACAACCAACACCTCCACCTCCCTCCGGTGGCCTGCAGGATGACAGTTCTACATCCTCCCCTGCGGCCACGGAGAGGGGGGACTCCTCAGACCCCACTGGCCCTGCAGCAGGGGCCCCCCCGGCCAAACGACCAAGGGGCCGTCCAAAGAAATCCAAGGGAGGAACCCGTGGCAAAGCACCTGCCAAACGCCAGTCTAGGAGCCAGTCATGATGGCAACCCTCTTCACCTTGCCATTGACTTTGACTGTCCTTCCCCACACTGCCTTGTTAATGGCATCCGTCTGTTGGACTGGGTCACCACATCGAAGTGGTCACTACTCAATTGTCTCATCTACCGTCACTGACAACTCATTGCTTCACAATTCACCTTCATGTAAATATTCACTCCCCTGTCACATGTACCCATTGTAAATAAACACTCCTTACACACCTATGTCGTTGTGTCTGCTCCGTGTTTATGCCAGTATGTGCAATGTTTACCATGATTACAATGTACCAGGACCACAGATTGTTCGCAGGCAAGAAGAGGCTGAAGGGACCTAGGAAAACACAACAGAACAATAATCACTAGTCAGGCGATGGCATCACAGCCATCACACAACACTTGTCATCAAGGTACTACAATCTGCACACATTACAAGTAGCAACAGCACCGACATAGACATCCTGTAGCTGTGCCAAACTAGCCTGTACCAGAAACATTGGCAGCCAGCACTGAGTCAACAACAGGCTGCAGTCACAAAGCTCACATAGACCTTTTCACCAACAACGACGTCAGCAGAGAATGGCCCCGTTGTACATTGTTACTCACCTTCAAGTGAAGTAGCGGTTGATGAGCTGTTGACGCAGGTCGACACCTTCCTCCTCTCCACTATCCTCGTCACTAGACATGGCTTGGTTTGCAGGCGGGGGCCTCGGCTGTTCATCATCATCCAGGAGCAGGGGGATCTCCTTGCGCAAGGCCAAGTTGTGGAGCATGCAGCATGCAACCACAATCTGACACACCTTTTTGGGTGAGTACATCAGTGCACCTCCGGTCTTGTCCAGGCAATGGAAACGTGACTTCAGGAGACCGAAAGTACGCTCCACCACACGACGTGTCCTCCCATGGGCATCATTGTACCGGACTTCACTTGGGGTCCTGGGATTCCGCAGTGGGCTCAGCAACCAAGGACGGTTGGGATATGGTGAATCACCTAGGTGTGAGATACACAGACCAACTTTGTAATATAACTGTGGCAGAGGACAGCATGTCACACACACAGCACGTTACTTCACTCTGCGTACTCACCCACAATCCATGCATGCTCTGGAAGCAGATTAGCCATCAGCTACGGCACAATGCTGTTACGCAGGATGTATGTGTCATGGGCCGAGCCAGGGAATTTGGCACAGACGTGTGAGATGATCATATCCGCCTGGCACACCACTTGCACATTGATGGAATGGAAATGTTTCCTATTCCTGTAGATGTGCTCATGTGCCTGTGGTGGTACAAGTCCGACATGTGTGCAGTCAATGGCACCAACAACATTGGGGATGTGGCCAAGGGCATAAAAATCACCCTTCACACCCGCCAATTCATGCATCCTGGGGAAATGGATATATCTGTCCTTGTAGATCATCATAGCGGACAGGACATCACATAGCACCATGCTGAACATAGGTTGCGACATCCCACCTGCGCTGGACACCGTGTACTGGAAAGATCCAGTTGCAAAAAAATGCAGGGCTGCCATAACCTTAGACGTTGGTGTGAAAGCTGTCGGATATGTTCTGCGAGGCCGCAGGTGGGGCTCCAACATAGCACATAGGTCTTGTAGGGTGGGTCGATCCAGACGGAATTTCCGTATGACCTCCTCATCCTCCATGTCTGCCAGTACTGTGAAGGGACGATGCACATTTGGTCTCCTCCTAGGTGAGATGAAAGGGGACACATGTCAATGCAATCCACCATGAGATCTGTCCGACATCTCACGTTTTGACTGACACAACACCAACAATGACTGTCATCACAGTTAAGCTCACAGCCCAACTTACATGTAGGGACACCTTCAGCTACACCAGTCGTACACCTGTCCACTTTTCACACAGCTAGCACCTCCAAAAACAAAATCTGAGCATGTGAATGCCCAAAGGGATATGGCCACATCTTGCATGAGCAGCCCTGAGAGTAGTTCATACAGCATATGTGTGAAACTGCAACACTACTGTCTCCTACCTAGCTGCTGTACCTGCCACACCTCCTTGCGTAAGTCGAACAGGGCACACATCACCAACACAATGAGCACAGTCTGTGCATAAACAACAAGTATGTGCATGAGCAAAGAAAAGTAGACATGCAAATATGCACAATGTGTAGTCAGACATTCATCACTGTGAGTTGCTCAGCCCTATCACACATTGACATGTGTATCCATTGGAGAGTCCATCACAACACTGTTCTGTGTATATGGCCAGCAACATCACAAGTGACTTGTGAGGGAGTACATGCCAATGTTTCCAATCATACACACCAACATGGCATGTGTAGTCAGCAGTGGACTAAATGTTACATTTGCATTGTGTGCACAATCTTGTGCCATGAATCATGTGCCCACTGTGCACTGTTGAGAACTGGCCTTTGGCCATTCACACAGCATGATGTGTCCATAGATGCTGTGAAAGTGCTCCGTCACCCAAATCACGGACACTGGCTCCAATGTATGGCAGCCATATCGCGGAAGCAACCGCCTGGCACCTGCGGTGTCTCACCGCCAATGGTTAAAACACACTCGCGGCACTGATAGACATGTATGTATAGGCAAATGGCGGTTGGCATGCTCCGCCACCCAAATCACGGACACTGGCTCCAATGTACGGCAGCCATATCGCGGAAGCAACCGCCTGGCACCTGCGGTGTCTCACCGCCAATGCCCACCGCAATCGCAGTAGTGAAATACATGTTATGAAATGGCGGTTGGTGTGCTCCGCCAACACAATCCCAGTCATTGGCATCTATGTATAGCAGCCATAACGCGGTAGCGACCGCCTGGCCCCTGCGGTGTGTCTCCGCCAATGCCCAAGCCCTTACAGCCAATGGGAACCGCGCTAGCGGTGGCCTGATGCATTTGTGAATATCGCGGTAGGCGTGCTCCGCCACCGCGGGCCAGTCATTGGATACAATTGAAAGATGCACGACCGCGGTAGCGACCGCCTGGCCCCTGCGGTGTGTCACCGCCAATGCCCAAGCCCTTACAGCCAATGGGGACCGCAATCGCGGTAGCATGATGCAAGTTTGAATATCGCGGTAGGCGTGCTCCGCCACCGCGGGGATGGTCATTGGATGCATTTGAAAAAAGCTGACCTGGAAGACCAATTGCAGTAGCTCAGAACCACTGAAACTACCCCTGGGGGCTATGTGTGGGAGAGAGCCTCAGTTTTCCACTGCTTCCTGAGCCTGCTGCCTGACACCCCTGACCACCAACTGCTGCTGCTCCTGTCTCCAGAGCCTGCTGCCTGACACCCCTGACCACCAACTGCTGCTGCTCCTGTCTCCTGGACCCAGTGATGTCGAGGACTGAGAAGATCAGGGCCCATCCCTTCACCACCGAGGAGCTGGAGGTCCTGGTGGATGAGGTGCTCACACAGTATGGGAGGCTATATGGTGCTCCTGATGTCATGGTAAGTGTTTCAGAGTGGAAGTGAGAGTGCAGGGAGTGCACACATAAAGTTGATCTGCTGCAGTATGTGCCTGAGAGTGTGGGGTTGTGTCATTCACTGCCTAGCATGCTATCTCCAGGTGAAAGGGGTGTGTAGCCAATTTCACACATTTCCCTGCCTGCACATTCAAATTGGAGGGACATGTATTGTTTTGTAAGCCATGCAGTGATGCAGAAAGTTGGTTATGCAGGAGTCAGGACAGAAATTGCCTGTGTGAATGGATGTGTGGGTCCCTGATGCTATTCACAGGCTCATCTGTGGCCTTACCAAGGGTTTACGTCCTGAGGGTACTGATGGAAGTGTGTCTGACTCAAAATTAATCGAAAAAGCACTCTCCTTGGGACAAGAAGAGCGTCTCCCTTATGCACTCGGTACAACGTTCAATTCTTTATTCCATTGGTAATAAACACTTTTCTGATGAGACTTTGGGTGCAGTTAATTATTTATTTATCTTTTGTTTTCAAGTTATTCTTTAGATGTTCTTCAATTCCGTTATTATTACATCATAATAACTGTGATGGTAAACCAAACAATTCTTTATGCCCAATGCATTTCTGGCACAGATGCCCTTCTTCAGGGGCTATACAGTGACTGTCATAGTTGGCTCCTGTGATAAAAATTGTCTGTAGACGGTCGGTGGAATCTTAAGTCGCGAGCGCGCCGTGCTTCGAAGGGCATCTTCCCTTTCCACCAGCATGTGTACTGACTCGCATGTGTAGGCACTGTTTACACTCTCCATTTGTCCCTTCATGTGAAATTTCAGATGCCCCACATTGGACCTCAGTGTGAGCCCACCTGGCCTGCACAGTCACTGCCCAATCTGATAAGGACACATCACTGAATGTACAGAGTGAAACATATGGTTTGTCTGCTAGACTATCCATCACAGAGCCATTTCAGACCTGTAGATTGCACACGACAGGCCTTGTGAGAAGGGTGTGAGATTGTGAGCTCATGTCCCAAAATGTGTCCTCCATGACACAGTGAGCCATTCACAGGGCAAGGACATTGAGGGCTGCGCAGTGTTGGACACAGTGAGTCTGCCCCAAAACATATTTACCAATGTGATGTATGTCTTGCTCACACACAAACTGGATAGTAAATGTGGGCACCCTACACATATCTTTCTGTGCTGGCATCCTGCATGTGTATGAGATGGGCAGGCACTGTGTCCACACTCATACCTGCATGCATTTTCGTATGATTCTCCCATGAAAATGTTCTATGTGAGAGGCTGTATTGTCTCTGTTAGACATATCTGTGAAGTTGTGCAGAGTTTGTATCATGCTCCTGTACTGAGAGATAGTGGTACATGACCCTGTGTCACTGATTTTTCCCACTCTTGTCTCCCATGCCTGCAGCTCAAAGTCCACCAGCGTAAGGCCATATGGAGGGCCATTGCACGCAAGGTGCGGGCTCTGGGTGTCTCCAACCGATGACACACACACTGTCACAAGAGGTGGGATGACATCTGCCGGCTGAGCAAAAAGGTGGCAGAGATGACGCTGGGGCTGCTCCCTCGGACTGGCAGGTTGGCGCGCAGGAGCATGACACCACTAATGGCCGGCATCTTAGCTGTGACACAGCCTAAGCTGGATGCACGTTTGAAGGACCATCAGCAGCAAGCTGGGGGTGAGTATTCTGTGAAGGGTGACTTTGGCTGTGAGTGGCTGCATGTGTTCCAAGCCTGGGCCAGTGCTGGGCTCCGTGATGCTGCTAGTGGGATGCAATGGCTTGTAAGTGGCCTCTGTGTTGGGTGCAGCTGTCATGCATTTTCACTACCTGTACTTTCTCATGTCATAGGAGTAATGTCCCTTGACATTGCATTCTGAGTTGTGGCCTTCTGGCATCATCTGCATTGGGGTAGTCAGGGACATCCCAGGAAAGGGAACAGCAGTGTGCATCATCTGAGTGTGAGTGTTACTGCACAGGGTGGTTTGCAACATGGGGATGTCATCATCTTGTTTTGTGCTTTGCTTGCATATGATGGTTGTGTTAATAACACAGAACTGACCCTACGTCTCTGTCTATTGCAGCATCTACCGTGGACACAGAAGGACAGGGGACTGACACCAGTGGTGAGGCATCAAGCATGACTGCTACACACGAGCACACTGACACTGATGTGACCAGCGCCTCGGAGGGGGACAGGAGTCTGCTTGAGGAATCACAGCCAGAGACACCTACCTCTGCGTCATCTGACGCCAGCGGTGACACATCTATGTTGGCGGGCACAGGGAGCGGGAACTCTGCCTCCTCTTCCACCACACAGCGTCCAGTGCCCACCCTCCCAGCTGCTTCCACTAGTGCTGCCCGTGTTCGCACCAGTAAGAAGGGGAGAGTGTCTTTCACCCCAGGCACCGCTGCCCCTGTCTCCCCTGCTGCCATCAGTGTTGAGTGTGTGGACCTTTTGCGCCGGCTGTGTGTGGGCCAGACAACTCTCATCAACGCCTTCCTAGACCACGACAAAAAGTTGGCACAGGTAGTTGCTTTCATGGAGGGCATGCATTCAGACGTGGGTGGGCTACACCGGACTGTCCAGTCTTTGTCCTCCGCAGTGATGGCAGCCATTCAGCTGGCACAGTCTCAGAGTCCAGCTCTAGTCTCTTTGGCCACCCCCTGCCAGTGGCTACATCTGACGATGGTGACCACACACCACAGACCTCAGGCTCAAGATACAGCACACGCAGCACACAACAGCAGCCCAAGCGGGCCAGAGCGCAGACACCATCCCCCCAAAAAGCGAAAGCCACCCCAGAGCGCAAGGGCAATAGCCCTTCAGGTGACAATCAGGGGCATAAAGCCAAGAAGCAGGCCTCAGGCTCACATGCCTCAGAGGCATCCCAAGCCACGGCCTCTCCTGTCCGAAAAGTGTCTCGCAAAGAAAAGCAGTCAGTTCCCGTGCCTGCTGTGAAGCTGGTGCCAGCTAAGGGTCCACAGAAAAAGCCCTCTAAGTCACATTCACCAACAACCTCAACTCCCATCCACACCCCTGTGAAGCATAGTAAGGAGGGCACTGTAGGGGGTTCACCTGGTCAACAGGGGATGAGGGGACAAGGCCAGGCCAAGCGTAACGCAGGATCCAGCAGGTTCCCAGAGGGAGGGCCACCGGCTGCACCTGATGCAGCTTTGGTAGTGAGTGTGCCTGTTGTGGCCGCCCCACCTCCCACTCCTACCAAGACCACACTTCCATATCGAATCCCCAAGAAGTGGAAAGGTACCCCTCAACATTCTCCCTCCCACACTGTGTCTCATGGCAGCATGTCTCCGCCTCCACGGGCCACCACACCACCCAGTCCAAGCAGCCCTCCGGCTCCCAAAGCCACTGATGCCTCAAGCTCAGCTGGTCCGCTCTCTCCCAGGTCCAGTCCTCCAACTGGCCCCGGCACTCAGCCAGCTCCCAGTCAGACTGACAGACAAGTCTGAGGCTAAATCCCCCTCACACACCTGTCTCTCCCACAGCGGTGCCTGTACTGCCCATTGTTATCCCCCTAGCTGTGTTGCTGACCATGACTGTGTACAGTCTCACACATTCCCTGTGCAGCTTCTCATGTACCTACTCTGCAGTTTGGACTGGCCACTGGCCTTGCTGTACATTGCTGTGTTTGCCCATTACCTGTGCAGCTTCTCATGTACCTACTCTGCAGTTTGGACTGGCCACTGGCCTTGCTGTACATTGCTGTGTTTGCCCATTCCCTGTGCAGCTTCTCATGTAGCTACTCTGCAGTTTGGACTGGCCACTGGCCTTGCTGTACATTGCTGTGTTTGCCCATTCCCTGTGCAGCTTCTCATGTAGCTACTCTGCAGTTTGGACTGGCCACTGGCCTTGCTGTACATTGCTGTGTTTGCCCATTCCCTGTGCAGCTTCTCATGTAGCTACTCTGCAGTTTGGACTGGCCACTGGCCTTGCTGTACATTGCTGTGTTTGCCCATTCCCTGTGCAGCTTCTCATGTACCTACTCTGCAGTTTGGACTGCCCACTGGCCTTGCTGTACATTGCTGTGTTTGCCCATTCCCTGTGCAGCGTCTCATGTACCTACTCTGCAGTTTGGACTGCCCACTGGCATTGCTCTTGTCTACTTTTGATGCCTATCTGTGTAATTTATAATAAAGACAGTTACTCCTGTTGTCTGCTTTGTCAGTCTCCTTGTTAAATAAAGGGTTTTCTGTGTGGGTATGGTTTAATGTGACACATGCTCTGTATGCCACTTTAACGTTGCCAATTGCTAGTTTCACTTTTTCAGAGTTTGGCTGAGGTGAGAGGCACTTCAGTTCTTCTTGCCTCTGAGGCTTGGGGGTGCACTAATGGTTCTTTGTGATGATCTACTGTTATCCTAATGATTCTATGGTCAGGTTTGCTAAATTGTACACATGTCATGTTAGGATGCACTACCAGCACAGAGGGGAATTCTACCCACAGGATTACAGGCAGGCTGGCCAGGGTCCATCATGTCTGTGTGATCTTTCTTCATGTGTGAACAGCAGTGATGGTGTATGGTCATCTTGTGATGGCCAGTCATCTTAGTCACATGGGTACATTTAAATGTGTGCACTTGGGTGGTCATGAGTTGTGCAGTGTAAAGGGGTGACTTCGTCAGTAGTGTTGATGTGTGTGTGCCCCTGCAATGGCAACTGCACACATGTGTCAGCCAGGAGTTGGGTGCCTGTTAGTTTGATTTGTCAGCCCTGTGCTTGTGGTTGTGTGCACATGTGGGAGTTGTAGGTTGTGCACTGTGCAGTCTGTTGGTGTGTCCTTGCACTCCTGGGGGAAACCTACCTGTTGTTGCTGCCAGTTGTGAGTATGCAGAGTGTGTGACTGGCAAGTCAGTGTAGTGTTTTGTTGATCAGCCATGTGTGTTGATACTGTTTGTGGTCACTGTGCAGACCTGCTCAGCCACACTGACATTGTGGGTGTGTTTTCTCATGCATTGCTGTCACTTGAGCCATTTTTGGCTCCAGTATGGCATGTGGGATGTGGAGTTATCCAATACCCTATCTGTGCTTCTGATGCCTACCCATTGTGAGTGACTATTCCATCTATTTGTGTATGGTGCACTCCTGACCTGTCCACTACTGATGTACACACCACTTCACTCTCATGTGAGCTATCCCCTTGGGTTGCAAGTGTGTGTGTGCCTCCCCACCACTTCATTTGTTACACTATGCTTTGTGGTGCTGATCTGTGCACAGGACCAATGTGCCACTCTGGCCAGTTTCCCAATTAGTTATGTGTGATGTTCTTGTACTTGTTTGCAGTCAGGGTTGCTCATGTGCAGTGCCACAGTTAGTGCTACACAGTCCTCTGGTCATGTTGTTTGCACCTGTGTGTCCCAGAGTTGTGCATCTGTGAGTGTTGGGTTAGCTATATGTGTTTACTGAGGTACTGCTACCCTTCCTGAGTGTTGTGTTCTCTGTGTGCTGTGATGATTTGTGTTGTGGGTGTTGATGTTGTGGCACTCTGATATGTGTGCTACTGGTTTGGTTGGTGTGCACACACTGCTTGTTGTGCATGCAGTGCTGTGGTTGTATTTTGCCTTGTACTTGCCTGGTGTGCATCCCCTGATGTCCAGCTGTGTTTGTAATCTGATGTATTGGCATGAGCATCTGTTGTGTGTTTGATGTGGATGTGTGCAGTGTTTGGCCTGTGTTGGCTCTTTCAGCTGACAGATGCTGTGTGTGCGATGTTCTATTTGCATGTCATTGTGTGTGAGTTGTTTGTGCATTGTGAGACATTCAGATGTGTGTTGCAAGTGTAGTGTGCATTACTTGTGTGTCTGTCACATGCACTTGGGAGTATTCTTGTTCCTGTGCTTGTTATGTGTGCACCTTGGTGGTTTCTCCTCCTATCTTTGAGCTGTCACTTGTCAGGATTGAGCATGTGCATGCATGTGGTACGGTATGACACCATGTTGACTTGATGGCTGTTGTGGTATGTCTGTCTGTGTTTTCTTATTGTCCCATTGATCCCAGTTTGTGTCCATGATTGTTTAGAGGTGATGCACTTCTTGTCTGTGTTGGGGTATGGTGTCTGTGCATTGGTCCTGAGTGATGATGTTGTGTCCTCCTGTTCTGTCTGGGGTCCCATTGCCTTTCCACTGTTTGTCTGCACATGTCTGGGCTTGTTTGACTTCTGTGTATGTTGTTTGTGAGGTTTGTGTTTGGCTATTGTTTTTGTGCCAGCATTGGGTCAGGCATCTCTGAGTGTGTGTGTGATGTTTGTGTATGCACCCCAGGGAGTGTGATTGTTTGTCAGTGTACTGACAGGATATTATTTGCACCATTCTGTGTATTTGTCACTGCTGTTGAGTGGTGCATGTGTGGGTTGGGTGTAGGAGGGGAACGTGTGAAGGATCCAACTTGTGTTTGACAGTCAGGGAGTGTGACGATGTGCCCTGTGTGTTGTGCTGCTGACATACACATGTCAAGTAATTTGTGACAGATGTGTGGCTGATCACTATTTGACTTCAGACACTTCCTATCATCCCTGTGCGTATGCATGGCTTGCCTTGCTGTCTCCCAGACTTGTTGCACAGTGGTCACTGAGCTTTACTTTGACTAACTGGGACATCCATTTGTGATTTGATGGCCTAAGGGTCTTGTGATATGTTCCTTCTCTTGCATGTAATGTACACATGCTTTGTGGCTAGCTCCTTGGCTTTCCATCAGTGTCCACCTCACTTTTGTGTTGCCCATTTCTTGTCCTCTATTGCTGCTGACATGTGGTATGTGTATGTGGCTGTGTGTCAATGTGGGGTGTGTCTAGGTGACTTGACAGGCAGTGTGTCCAGTTGAGTGATTGTTCAAATTCTGTGTGAGTGTTCATTTAGTGATTGTACTCAGTTTGCTTGACATGAGTGGAGTGTGGGGTTGGGGAGGAGGGTTGCCCTGGCCCTGGTCTTCTGTGCTGGGTGTTCCTCTTCAGCCCCACATGCTGGGACTGGCTCCCTGGTTGTTTGGTCTGTGTTGTGCAGGGTCTGGGTTCACCAGGCTGGTTGATTGTGCAGGGGGGGCACAGAGGGGGCACACAGCATGTCCCCTGATGGGTGTGGGGGGCTGAGTGTGTGAAGGCTGGAGATGGGGCCCTGTGAATCTTTGTGGACTGCCCATGCCTAGCGCTGGCCCTGCCTACTACATTGTGCTCCTGTTTTCCCGCGTCTGCAGCGCTGCGGTGCCGTGACCAGGAGATTGCATTGATTCGGCGGTTGATGGGTGAGCTGGATGCGGAAGGGTGTATTTGTGACAGGTAGGACATGTGTGGCTACACTTGTGGATATGTTCCTGTCCCCACCAGAGTGTCTGGTGTGGACAGGAACCGTTTATCATCCCAGGAGTTGTGTGTTGTGGTTGTGTGCGGAGTTGTGTGTTTACGTACCTGCGGCGTTGTCCGTGACGGTGCATTACTTGCTAGTAGTGTATCAGGTATAGCACCGGAAAGGCTTGTAGAGCTGGATCCATTGCGGTCGGGACCGGGTGGAGGGGACCGGGAGTCTGGTTTCGCGCTTCGCTGCCACGCTTCCGCCGATTCTGGTTAGGAGGTTTCTCCGCTGTGGTGTGAGGGGCTGTTTGGGGCATCGTGATTTGTACGGCGGTCGGGACGTCATTCCGCATGGCGGTGGGTCTCTATTGGCTCACGCCGCCGCGGTGGCGGGCGCATTTTTATGGTGGTTCACGTCACACCGCGGCGGACGGGAAATGGGCTATGTTTGACCATTGTAATATGGCGGCCGTGGGAACTGCCGCTGGCGTGCGGAAAATGGCATTTTCCGCCACCGCCAGCATTGCGGAGGTGCCTCCGCCCGCCATCGTAATAGGCCCCTTAGTTAGGAGTTTCAGAACACTTGCAGGAAGATTTTCGGAGCGTTTTGAGAGAGACAGACAGACAGATTGAAAGACGCGAGGCTGCAGAGGAGTTTCAGACTCCGACGCAGAAATGAAGGGAGGGGAGCAGAAGTGATTTGCAGATGCAGGGAAGGAGAGGGCAGACCTTTATGGAGAGCAGAACGTAGGCAGACGTAGGCAGATTAGCTATAGGTTTAGTTTTATTCTGACTTTATTAACATCCCCAAGCTTTGTGCTTTGACTAACTGGCTTTGCCAAGGCTTGTTTGCTCTATGCATTATTTCTCTTCATGGGAGATTCTGCAATTATTAATGATAGATATAGCTTAATGCTAAGCTCACTCTTGCTTCTAGAACTCTTCATGAGTTCTGACTTGACCTCATTTGTGCCTCATTGTCTTAGAATAGGAATTATTTCCTTTATGGAACGTTCTTATTTCAAATTATGATGTTTGTACTAACTCAATTTTTCTATTATCAATTCTGTAACCTGATTGATACCTGACTTACAGAATGAAGAGTCAGAGATTCTTAAATCCCTATAAAACTACTCACAACTCTCATTATTGGCTAAAATGTTTATTTGCATTTTATTAATTGCTCATGTTTATGTAGGAGCTCCCTGGTCATAAACGGTGGCCAAGATCTATCAACCTTAAGCGGAAACTAGGGTAACGGTAATCAGAGGTAATGGTGCCACATTTCCTAGATTTTCCAAACAGAGATTACCGTGGGATTTCCTCTCCAACACTATCCTGGGTACTGTTTTTTTTTCTTTTCTTTTTATTGCATTTTAAATCACAAAAACAAAACACAAATAACGATGCAAAAAAAAAAAATATATATACAAATGTAGATCACATAAACCAAAAGCAGATTTGAAACACAACAGTGGCGGTACTTTCGTAAGGAAGCGTTCGTAAGGATTTATCTCAACAGAACTGAGGCGCGATGGAAACTTGAAAGTTCCAGCCAGTATTTCTAACGCAGAATACTATATATGCCTTCAGCCGAGTAATTAGGCTTTCAACAGTGACTTCCACACTTTCAGTGCTGTTTTCTCTCTCCCGGTCATTAGGACCCACGTAGGCCCTAGCATAACTCCAGCCTCTCATCAGGGGCGGCTTATGATCCCCTCACCCACCCTCACACCACAGTCCTGATGAAGACCCCGGCATAAGGATTTGAATAGCCTACGGATATATTGGGGTCGAAAAGTCAACAATTTTTTATCAAGCCAGTTTTAACACCAGAGATTTAGTACTGTGTTAACTATTACCATGGCGATACAAGTTCTTTTGTGTATATTGTGATTAATAGGCTCAATCAAGGAGCCACTTGTCTTTTGAGTATTATATTGTTTTGTTTTGATGCAAACTACACTCTTGAAGTCACTACCCTTACCTCACCTGAATCACCTTCACTCCACTTTCCCCTCTTTCCCTTTTTCCACCTAGGGATGTCATTGTATATAATATGAATTATGTCAATAACAGACTAATGCTCACTGTGAATTAAACACTAGGAGCAACAAAATACCTTGTGTCTCAGTTTTTTATAATCACGTTGTAATTTTGGACTTTGAATTGTATGGTCGTTTTCTGGGACCACTGTTCTTATGTACTGTCCTTTACCCAGGTCCCAGAGACTAGTATTGGGTTTACCCTTCTTAGGTAACTAGTATATCCTAGAAGCGCCAACAAGGGATCTGGGGCAAGGGAGAGCCCAATTATGTCATTCAACATCTGAAAAATCTTACCCCAGTAATGTTCCACCTGTGGGCACTGCCAGGCCAGATGAAAAAAACGGCTCCCGGCATACGACAGCGCTCACAGTTATCAGTATCACGCAAACCATATCTAAAGAGGCGCAGTGGGGAATAATAAACTCTATTTAAAAATTTAAAATCTGCCAACCTATGACGACCATTAATAGAAATCTTCCGGGTGACTTCGCAACAGTAGGACCATACATCATCCGTGATAGGGATGCCAATATCTGACTGCCAGGCCTGTCTAACCGTACTGTGAGTGGAAGCCTTAGTGGCCAAAGCCGAGGCATATAGTTTAGATATCAGCTTACCCGGGGTCTGTGCGCTCAAGAGTGTAGTCAGAGGCAGGATGTCCAGTGGCTCTAGTAACTCGTCCCCAAGTACAGCTCGCATTGCATGCCGAGTTCTAAAAAATTGGAATCTCGTCAGTGCCGAGTGTGAACCGTCAGCGCCCGCCACTTCTTCCCAAGTGCCCACCCGTCCGTGTTTAAACAGGTCCCCCATAGTCTGTATGTGTAAACTGTTGAGGGAGGCCAGGGTCCCCTTCTCCGAGCTAAGCACAAACCATTGACACCACTCCACTCGCAGCCGGGGCGAGTACAATTGTGCACCATTGTACATTCTAAGCAAAGCCTTCCACGCGTGAACAGCGGAGTTGATCGAGTCAAGTATTCCGCAGCGTCTCGCAGGCGCCTGCGTTAAAAAGCGAGGCAGTGCGTGCGGGGCAGCAGCGACCCTCTCAATCTGAAGGTGGGGTAAATCGGGAGGGCCGTGCACCCAGCTGTATGCATGAGAGGCCTGCGCGACCCTGTAATAGAGTTCAAGATCTGGGGCACTCAGTCCCCCAGCTGTGTACGGGAGCATAAGAGTATCCTAGGGGACTTACCCGCCCACACGAGTTTGGTCATCAGAGACCGGAGTTCTCGAAACATATGCTGGTGCACCACTATAGGAATATTGACAAAAAGAAAAAGCAGGCGAGGGAGCACAACCATTTTCATTAATGAGACTCTGCCAGCCAGGGGCAATGGAAGACGGATCCACCTGTCTATGTCATCACCGAGCTTGTCAATCACTTTACCATAATTAGCATTAATTACCACATCCGCATCAGAGTGTACTTGAATGCCCAAATAACGCACTGGGTCGGAGGTCCATTGTAGTGGGAAGTCAAGCGGGAACTGCACTGTGGTTGGCGTCAATGGGAATATTATGGATTTATCCCAGTTAATCTTAAGACCAGACAGCCCTCCGAAGTGCAGCACCTCACGTATCACAGGAGCCAGATGGATCTCGGGATCACGGATGTACAAGAGTGTGTCATCAGCATAAGCGGAAGTGATTAGATTGTAATTAGGAAAACGAAGCCCCATGTGACCCTGATCCTCACGCAGCGCCCGTAGCAGGGGTTCAGCAGCCACTGCATATAATAACGGGGACAGAGGGCACCCTTGCCGGGTGCCTCTAGAGATTTGAAATGGGACTGAGACCACTTCACCTGGGCGCACTCGGGCCACTGGGGAATTGTATAGCACCGAGACCAGTTGCAGATAGACCTCTCCGACTCCCATTCGACGCAGCACAGCATGCATGAACTTCCGTTCAATCGAATCAAAAGCCTTTTCGGCATCTAAAAAGACTGCAGCAGCCTTAACCTCTGGACGAACATGTTGCAGGGCCCCAAACACCGTGCGGAGATTATACGATAGCGTGCGTCCCGGTATAAACCCAGCTTGCTCAGGGCCGATCTGTAGGGGGAGTAGCGGAGACAGACGATTAGCTAGAAATTTCACATAGATTTTGGTGTCTACGTTAAGTAGTGAGAGCGGATGATAAGAAGGGCACCTACGAGGGCCCTTATCTGGCTTCAACAAAGTGATGATCAACGCCTCACTAATGGAAGAAGGCATTATACCGTCTGCGGCTATCTTGTGAAATAAAGTTATTAGATGCGGAATCAAAAGGTCACCGAAACCCTTATAGAATGTGACCGTGAGGCCGTCCAGCCCAGGGGCACTGCCCTCACGCATCGAGCCCAAAGCCAGCCGAACCTCCGAAGCCTCAATGGGACGCATCAAGAATTTGCGTTGCCAGTTCTGTAGCCAAGGAAGCTGAACATATTCCAGGTAGTGAGTTATGTCATCGTCGCTGGGGGAAAGCCTGGAGCAATAGAGCTCCTGATAATAGGAGCGGAACTGATAATTGATTTTAGTATGGTCCGTCAGGACTGACCCATCATCGTCCATCAATTCAGCAATGCCCCCAGAGTCCACACGGCGGCGAGCCATTGCCGCCAGCACCGAGCCCGGCCGATCAGCCTCACCATAAGTTCTGGCCGACGCATACTTGCCCATATGTTTGACCTCGCTGTCAGCCTCCTCATGGAAGTCAGCCAATGTGGCCTTGAGTTGCTCACGCAAATCGGGGTCATTTTTGAGAGACAACTGTGCCTCCAGATCCGACAAACGTGTCTCTAGCAAAGCGAGATGTCCATGAATGGCCCGGAGAACGCCCGCATGCTTACTAATGGCAACACCTCTAATAAAAACCTTGAACGCCTCCCAAACCGTGGTAAAGGAGTCAACCGAACCCACATTGATATCGAAGAACTCAGAGATCACGTCGCGCAGCTCGGAGTGAAAGACGGAATCTAATAATGAATAAGGAGGAAAGCGCCACAAAAATGGGGGAGGGGTACGTGGGGGCACCGCAATAGTTAACGTGATTGGTGAGTGGTCTGAGAATGAACGGGCCAAAATGGAACAATCCTGCACCCTAGGCAGCAGAGTTTGCGAAATGAACCAATAGTCTATGCGCGTATGTGTATCATGTTGCGCCGAAAAGTGTGTGTAACCGCCACGGGTGCTAGAACGAGACCTCCATACATCAGCCAGCTGCAGCTGCAAAGCGATATCCATTATTGCCTTCGCTGAAGCGGATAAGGGACGTGAGGGGCCCTTCGAGTGGTCAAGAGACGTGTCCAGTATACAATTAAAATCCCTCTCCCCATAACACCGGCAGGGATCGGCGATCCTTGAGTAATGCAAAAAGGGACTGATAGAACCCCGGATCGTCATAGTTCGGCCCATAGGAGTTGACAATCAAAAATTCCCACTCCGGGCTATAACATCTAGACACAGCGTATCTGCCCGCCGGGTCCGTCACCCACTGTTCCAGCTTGAGACCTGCTTTGGGGTTGAGCCATGTCAGCACTCCTCGAGAGTGGGAAGTAAAGCAAGCCGCATGAGAGGTACCAGCCAACCTGCCACTCACTAGAAGTGCGCACCCAGGCTGCAGATGCCTCTCCTGAAGCAATGCCACGTCAACCTCCTTACGCTTCAGGTAGTCAATTATTTTCTGCACCTTGCGGTGGTCATTCAACCCCCGAACATACCATGTCATGAAGGTCATTCGTTTAATCAGGCTTCCACTAGCATTAAACTCTGTCATGGAGCCCACAAATGCACAAAGTGAGACCACCAGCCTAAGCCCCACCACCCTCGCCGCCCACCATGGATAAAAAAGGACATGTGATCTATGAAAAGAAAGAAAAGAAAATTAAGCCAAGAGAACATTCCCACCCCCACCCATGCCTTGCACACCCCAACTTTGCGAAGGCGAGTAGCAGCCCTCCCACATACCACAAAAACAAACAACCATGATGCACTCACATCATGAATACTACAAAAAACCCCAAGAAATAGAAGAAATACAGCGGTTAAGGCAATGGGGCAGATGTTACCCAACAGAACAAACTTATCCAACCCACCGCCACAACACCGCATACTGATCATAAAGCTCCATAAGAAATGACATGTATCAGTAAGGCAATAACTAAACAGCAATTAAGTATGTGTCATGTTGATACCAATGAGCAACTAGGGGTCTTCCCCCATATATATTCGTGCAGAACCGTGTCACCCCAATCCAAAGGGAAGCGAGAGGGGGAGTAAAGCGATGAAGAAGAAGCGTGCCCAGTGCAAACACCCAATACAGTAACCATCCAAACTGGCCACCCAACCCGCTAATCATGCTGACAATATACATATGACCTTATAACAGTATGAAGCCATTACTAGAAGTGCATCGAGACAGCACCGCATTTGTGGTAATTGCGCGCCCCCTCAGTCATTGTCATCAAGGCCACCGGAGTCAGCAGCCATAGCAGGAGTGTCACTCTGTCCTTTTCCACACTTGCCAGCTTTTTCCCAGTCTTTAAACGCTTTCTGTAGGGACTGGGGGTCAGAGTAAATTCTAGGTTTACCATCAAACAAGACCTTGAGACGTGCCGGGTATAGCATAGCATACTCTATGTGCTGATCACGCAGTTTACGTTTTAAGGGAATAAACTGCCGTCTGGCCTCCTGCACTTTCAGGGTGAAGTCCGGGAACAGAGAGATAGAGACTCCCTCATATTGCAAGGCTCCCAGTTCTCTCGCTTTGCGCAGCGCAGCATCTCTGTCCCGGTAGTTTAAGTGTTTTGCTATTATCGGCCGAGGCGGGGCACCAGGTTGAGGGCGAGGGCCAAGTGAGCGATGCGCTCTTTCCACAACAAATAAGTGAGAGAAAGTGTCTGCACCCAATAGAGAAATAAGCAATTTTTCTACAAAGGACTCCATATTGCCCGTCGCCGTAGACTCCGCCTGGCCCGTAATACGGAGGTTGCTGCGTCGCGACCGGGCCTCCAGGTCCTCAGCTCTGTCCTGCAGGGTAGTTAATGCGCGCTCAACACATTTCTGTGTGCCACCAGCATTAGACTGGGCCTCCTCGATTTCTGTGATGCGGCGCTCTGCCATGTCTATGCGCTCAGAGTGCTTGTCAACCCTCTACGACATCCTGTCCATCCTATAGGCTAGCGTGTCTATTTTCGAGTCAATGGCAGTTAGACCCTTCTGCATGGATGCGATGATCTGTTTGATGTCACCAACTGGGTCATCAGCAGGGGCCTCCGACTCGGATAGCGCGTTGTCCGCCGCCTCTTCGCAGCGCCGAGACTTGCGCTGCTCGAAATTGAGCTTAGGTTGGGATTTGTTGGGCTTCCCCATCACAAGATCCACAGCACAACGGGCAGCCCAGAAGTACACTCGCCAGATCTGGCTGAGGGAAGGTAACCAGGGATGAGGGCGGTCAGATCGTAAAGGCTATGCCAGTGAAATGAGGCAAACTCAATAAAAAGGGGGATAGCCACAACACCAGCCAGGTGACGCACAGCACACCCGTCAGTCGAACTCCCAAGGGGAGGGGGGCCACACAGCACGTGCACCAGCTCAAGGATGATGGTAACAGCAGAAGCAGCGGTGAGCGTTAGTCTGGGAGCAGCGGCTCGCGTCACGGAACCCAAATCAGGAGCGCGCTGCAATGCACGATTTTTCACCCCACTGGGCCCGGGGTCACCCTCCGCGCGTCACAAGGTTGTGCCCATGGGGGGCATGGACTGCAACCCAGGGCCCGCCCGGCCGCAGAGCGAGGATCTAGGTGCCGGGCCAGAACGAAAGGGAGGCCGCGTAGCGTTCAGGGAAACAGTCACGGATCCGGCCTCCCCGCAGCCCAGATGCATCTCACCTCCGTCCGGCACTTTCCCAGGCAGCAGCGCACACTTGGACGTCCGCAGCTTCAGGCGCTCGCGGCCAGGGCCAGGGCCCACAGGGACGCCGCCGGCACCGATGTGCACCCACCAGCAACGTTGCTCTGCAGGCACAGGGCTGGCCGCTCTCCGCGCGGATTGAGGCCACACCGCCGGAATGGGGACGTCACTGCAGTTGCGGCGCTGAGGCACCCCAGCAGATCTCCAACCAGCACAGGGATCCAGCAACGGATGCAGCCGCAGCCGGGCCCCCCGCCAGTGACGGCACTCCGAACTCGGCCCAGGGAACAGCACACACGGCAGGCTCCACCCACAGCAGCACGGGTAGTAGGCTGCACCTCGCCGCAAACTTTCACTGGCGAATTATCAGTCCCCCAGCAAGTATCCGCAGCATCAGGCTCAGTCTCCGCGTCCGCAAGACATCACGGCTGCGAATCCGTCGCCTCCGCGAAGGATTGGGCTGGATGAAGCTTCAATTCCTGACGGATAGCGACGGCATGTGGCGGAGCTGTATTACAAGGCGGCCATCTTCAGGCCGGGCAAGCTCCGCCCCCCATCCTGGGTACTGTTCACACCTCACCACAGAGGAGTCATCAGATGGCAGGTGACAATTGGAAGGCATGGCCATACAGGCTTTAGGCAGGTTAAGAAGTAACTTTCTAAAAGTACCTGTCTAAATTATTTATTATAAATCTGACATTACCAATGAATTAGGCTTATAATAAATATTTTAAAAGGTCCAAGAATGAGCTTTGTAGCCGGCTCATAGACAGAGATACATTGATAACGTTTAATATTGTATCCCAATGCTTTCCTGTGGAACAGCCAAACCTGCTACAGTGAAAATAGCGTTTTGGACTTTTTCACTGTAAGGTCATGTTTAACATTAAACTTTTACATTCCCTACTTTCAAATACCATGCGCCCTGCCTTTATGGGCAGTATGGTCTACTGAGGGGTGACTTATTAATATTAAAAAGGAAGGGTTAGGCTTGTCAAGAGGGGTTATTTTGACAGGGCTAATTTGCAATTTAAACCTGCATAGTGGTGCTACACTAGGAAGGCCTGCAGTCATATTTGCATGGTCACTAGAGTAGGGGGCACAATGGGTTCTGCAGCCCACTGCTGACATTTGACTCACAGGCCCTGGGTACACTTTGAGTACCATATACTCGGGACTTATAGGTAAGTAAAATATGCCAATTAGGGTTATGCTAATCTCATCTTGTTGAAATGGGGAGCACAGCCACTTTACCTCTGGTTAGCAGGGGTAAAGTGCAGAGCATTCTACAGCCAGCAAAACACAGTTAAGGCAAAAACGTGAGGGTACACCACACAGAAGATGGTCATTTCTAACAAGTAGCTGCTTTACACTCCTGAATCCTGTTCTAGGAGGTTCCACCAGGGGGTGCAGATATGCATGTCTATACTTTGGATCAAGTTTACACTCGGAATGGTGAATAGCAAAAAAGTGTAAAGCTATTTCTAGATTCAGGAGTAGATTTACACAGGAGTAAATCTGCACATGTACATTTACCTTTGTTTTTACATTTTACAAAGCCATCTAGGCCATGCCCAATGCGGTTACGGTTTGCTTTGCATTTAAAACCAAATATAAATTCTGTTCACCTGTGTTAGAGAAGTGCACTATTTTGTTCACATTATGCATGAAAATATGCATTGACAATGCCATCTGTTTTGACTTTTTTATAGAGTCTAGAGAAAATGTTTTACCAAGTTTCACTAGCAGTCAGTAGCTGTTTTGAAAGAGCAGCAGCACTGCAACATTTCTAGCACAATCAGACTGATAAAATGGGCGTGTGAGTGACAGATTGTATGTGTGAGAATGAGTGTGTGTGTGAGCGAATGAGTGTGCAAGTGAGTGTATGTGATTGTGTGTGAGAGAACATGTGAGTATGTGAGAGTGGCCGGGCATGAGAGGGTGTAAGAGTGTTTGAGTTCAAGTGAGAGAGTGTGTGCATTTGGGAGTGTGTGTAGAAGTGAGTGCGTGTGCATATATGTGGGTTTGTATGTTATGCTTGTGAGTATGCTGCTGGCCCTTGCATACGTGAGGTATGGCTTAGGTTAGTGCGCACCCATGGCAATATACTGGTGTTGATACAGCAGGGGGTAATTCTCGGCTAAGAGAGGGCAGCTGTGACAGGGAGCAATCCAAGGTAAAATGCTTGCTACTTCACCCCAGATGAAATGTTTGATATATAGAGCAACCATGGTATATGGATGGGGACTGCCATCGCAAAATTCTGGCACTAGCATATTGCATGTAATTCATGGCAGAAGAGGACCAGCCATGGCATATGGAATACTGGAGATAATTATCGACATATGGCGGAATCCCATGGCAAAATTCTGCTGCTGGCACGCTGGACGTAATTCTTGACATATGGGGTGAACCCATGGAAAATTTGAAAAACATTTGGTAAATTTCTGGGGAGGGTCAGGGTTCCTTGGCGTGCCATGAAAATACTATAATATTTCTTAATTATCCTTTTCAGGGTCTTTAAAATTCACTATTTGACCAAATTGTTTTCACAATTTCCTTAGAGCACAGTATCCTCGAACCGCCCTAGAAGCACGCGCTTGCTGGAATTTAGTGCCATAATAACACCCCGCCACTTTCAGAGATCACCAGGCACCACTAGTGAGCAGAGCGGCAGAGAACAAAGAGGGCAACGCATGAGGGTGCAGTGTCTGTGGAGAAGGGCAGGAGCAGAGATTTGTCAATAACAGTACTTTCCATTCTTAATGTTGATAAAATTCCTTACATTTCAGATGGGACAAGTCTGCCACAGTCCTGTTTTACCGCCAATCCTTCCTAATTTATATTCAAAACTGTGTCATATGATCCAGACCCCACCAATAACTTTGTGAACCTAGCTTCCAGGCCCCTGAGAATACACAAGTTGTCACCACATAAACGTGTTACTGCTGATTTTTTGCGGTAATAATTTCCATCTTCAGGCCCTAATGTCTACTGTTCTGATGCTCATTTTCTGAATCAGATTATTTAAAATTAGACGGCAATTTTGTGGCACACTTAAATTGAACCTCAGCCCCCCAAAAAATAATGAAAAAATGAACCCTTAGATGTTGCCTTACTAGTGATTGGAGACTTATGTAGAGTGGGTATCTATCTGAAGAGTAAACATGTATTAGGGTCCTATGATGTCATCAAGGGGTTCTGCCGACATAAAAAAGCATGCCTGTATATGTCAGAAGTGAGATTACATTAGAACACACAGTTAATGTATTTTTGCTTTTGTTTAAGAATTTCCATTGATGGAATTCCCACTGTAACTATTACATAATGGCTAGGAGTAAGCCACCGTTGTGACGTTGAACTGCAGGGTTTGAAACTTTTGCTGTTTGAGTACCATTACTAACAACATTTTTTTATCTAAATCATGCATTCATACACATGTAATATTTGCATATATAACATTCAAAGTGTGCACTAAACCTAAAAATCAGAGACTTGTTTCAGAAGATAATGCAATATGGCATTTAAAACACAATCACCGCAATCCTAGTTATTTATGCCGCTCGATTCCTCTTTATTTTATTTCTCTGAAACTATCATTAACACTTTATTTCAATAAGCAGGCCCAGCCAAAGATTACCACAAGCGAAATAAGTTGATTGACGCTGGCTGGGTGCATTTCTACTTCCAGTACTTCCTAGAGAACGTTGAATGAAACCAAGAATAGACAAATAATGACAATTCAGGAATGCAGGCAGCAATGATACCTCCGCCCCAATATTCTCGCAGCGCAAATACGTAGCTTTCACGGTGCGAGTCCGTCGGCTGATAGCATTTTTACAGACTGTAAAAAAGTGGCTACTGTACACTTAGAGAATTCTCAAAAAGTAAGCGAATAGGAGGCACTGTGTGAACTTCGCAAAGCCGACGAGTTGTACGACGCACGTCAACTGAAAAACATCTCAAATTTGATCTGGCGGAGAATAACCGTTTTTTCATAAATTAGAACAAGCAATGGCAATAGGTTT
Organism: Calotriton arnoldi; assembly: GCA_963921515.1. NCBI lineage: Eukaryota > Metazoa > Chordata > Amphibia > Caudata > Salamandridae > Calotriton > Calotriton arnoldi. Next base: position 3,348,946 of record CAWUFW010000947.1, read on the forward strand.
GGCTTATAAATGAAAGAGCGTTCACGTCATGCAATGGTTTAGGCGCTCAAAAAGTCGTCATACATGCAATATCACTCATCTGTACTCGTGCACAGGGTTTTTAAGTGGGATGAAAAAACTGGGGGGGTCTCATAAAGGGACGTGGCCAATGCAATTAAGGGCGTGGCTTAAACACGTAAGCTAAAAATCTGTGTGTAGCATAGTGTGCCGCCCGACTTGTATTTTGCTGTTTCTGTCATTGCATCCAGATATGATACAACAAGTAACATCATACCTACAACAAGTCACGACTATTGGCTTTGTCAATGGTTGTTAGTTGCATAAGATAAATAAGCAGCAACTATGGCTTGTACATAATATTGAAAAAGCTTCCACTTACAGCCCTGGTGACACCACCACAATGTTGCTGCTCCTGAGTTTCAAAAAGAGTAGGGAAATCCAGAGAGTAAATGACTCTCTTTAAAGGATTTCCCTTCCCCTACAACGCTCACCTGGCATGACGTCATGCCGTAACTTCTCCACTAGTGAGAAGCGAGCAGTGTGAGCACGCGCACATTTTTTTCTGGACTGCAGTGACAGCAGGCACATCGCCTGCTGTCACTGCAGTCCGGAAAAAAACGGACCGCCTGTGCCAGGGCACAAAACAGACTCCGATAGAGACCCGTTTCGAGGCCCCTTTTAAAAAACTGCCGGTGCTCAGCACCGGTGAGACCCGGCCCACTTAAAGCCCTGCTCGTGCAACCATCCATGATCCATCCACTGATTCATTGTTGCAATCACCTTCTGACACAACAGATCGGCCACCGTGTGTCGCATGATTTCGACTCCCTTCACACGGGAACTCGGTGAGGAGCCGAAATCAAACAGTGGCAGGGAAAATTAGCAGAAAACCCCTGTAAACAGTGGATTTCCAGCTCTCTTTTGGAGTCAGTATGCAGCCGATGTCCATTAGAAGGTGTGAAAACACAGGGGGCGTGGCTTGACACCAACATAGAATGGCGGCGCCTTCGTGAGGCTCCTGTGGATGCCGCGGACGGACCAGGCTTCAGGTCATTTTGCCGGTCCTTGGTGAGGAGTTGTGGAGGGCGGAAGATGCGCTGATTCTCCGGGCTCATTCTCGGAGCCCCTTTGAAGTCGCGCGTCTGTGTTTTCATGCATGACGCATCTCCCTGAAGAGCCGCGCTGACCGCGGCCGCCATTTTAGGCGTTCCTCCTTCCTTTCAGCTGCCCACCTGGTGAGAGGAGTTTGCTGCTATACATTATACAGGCTTCTTCAGGTGGTTTTGCCTGCACAACTACTATGTTTTCTAATTGGAGAAACATTACTTGACTAAAGAGGTCCATTTATTTTCTATTTTTATAGTAAAGAGCTACCAGTCAGTTTGTCCTCATGTGTTTCTCTTTGCTACATCTATTTATATGCTGCCCCTTCATGCCTTATTTTCATCTCTTCCAACAAGCCAATTTGTCAGAATACTCACTGTACTACTTCTCTGGGAGCAACATTGTAGTGACCTGGGTCAGAGGGCACTAGGACCCTGCACCCGAATTGTGGGAGGGGGCATGAACCGGACACCACTTCCGGTCAGGGAGTGGGGAGGCATTCCTGGGGACAAGAGGGCACGGAGACAGACGTGCATGTGGGCACCGGAACGAAGAAGAGAAATAAAGTATACAAAAACACTCACCGGTCTCCGCGTGCTTACTGACGAAGACACGACAACTGGCGACGAAGAGGTGGGATTAGAAGTGACCATTAGAAGCGCGTGCCCCCTGCGACTTCGGAACGAAGCCAGGAGCCCACCCTGGTCCACCGACTACAAGGAGTGGAAACGCGACGTCGGGAGTCCACCCCGGTCGCGAGGAAACGAAACCAGGAACCTACCCTGGTCCGTCGTGCCCCCAAAGAAAACGCGAAGTCGGGAGCCCACCCTGATCGCGAGGAGAGCGGAGCCAGGAGCCCACCCTGGTCCACGTGCGGGGACTACAGCGACGTCGGGAGCCCACCCCGGCCGCATCGTGGAAAGAAGGTGAGCGGAGAAGCAGCGGTGCACCCGGCCGTGACCACAGCCCACCGCCGACTGAACAGACAGCCCGAGCCTCCCGTGTGTAGATTTCAAGCTGAAATCTCGCGAGAGCTCAGCGACCATCTTGAAGTCAGGCGGGAAAGCCAATGGGATGCTGAGAAAGACCCGGCGGCCATCTTAAGGTCAGGCCATTGAAAGTATAGCAGAGCAGAAAGCTCGGCAGCCATCTTGGGGTCAGGCGGGAGAGCCAAGAAGGAGCTGGAAAAGGCCAGGCGGCCATTTTGAAGTCAGGGAACACAGAAAAGGGGCCCAAAAGAAGAAAAAAAGGAGGAAATAAAAGGAAATAACTACAACAGAAGGTGAAAGAAAGGAAATTAAGGAGAAATAAAAAGAATCACAAGAAAGAAAGGTGAAAAAAAGGAAATTACGTCCAGAAAAAGAAAAGAAAAAAAGAAACTGCACATAGAGTAAGGAGAAGAAGGTCTGCACAACAACAAAATGACAGAAGACGTAAGCGACAAGAATAGCGCAAACGCAATTTTCCGCAGACCACTACCGTTCAGCTTGTCGGAACCACAAACAGGCATTCGGTGGGAAAGATGGATAAGACAATTTGAACGATACATGTGTGCCAACTGCAAGGCATACACAGATGACCAGAACATATACTTAATCCTAAACTTCGTAGGTGATGAAGTCAAGGACCTGCTAATTACATTTCCCCAAGATCAAACAACAACATACAAGGGACTGATAAAGTGTCTCACGGACAAATTTGACCCGCACAGAAATGTAGACTTCGAGAGGTACACGTTCAACACCACGTGTCAACTAGCAGAGGAGTCCCTCGACGATTTCGCAACCAGACTGCGGAAACTAGTAACGTATTGCGAATTCGACAAGTTTGACAACGAACAAGCGATACGACTGCGCATCATTGAAGGATGTCAGTCAGTGGAATTCCGCGCACGAATTCTGAAGGAACCGTCCTCGCTCGAGAAAATACTGACCATGGCCCGAGCGGAGGCCAGAGCAACAACGCATGCAAGACAGATGGAACTGGGAAAGGCAAGAAGAGTGGAACAAGCGAACCGCGTAACTGTAAGTGTCAAGAAGAGAGACAATACACCGCCACCAAGAAAGAAGCAAGAAAGAACGTGCTATCGATGCGGACTTGAATTTCCACATACCGGTGCGTGCCCGGCAATGGGCCACAGATGCAGAAAATGCAACAGAGAAAACCACTTCACAAGCGCCTGCATGAGTGGACAATTTAAAAGTGAGCGTGGAAGACCAGCAAGACCACGGACAGTGACGAGCAGACACGCAAGGCACATGGAAACAGAAAATCGCAGTCCCTCAGTTGAATCGGATGGAGCAACCGCGCCAGAGGCTGCGGAACGACTGTATCTGATGTCAGATGACCCAGTGGAGGACCGCACGCCAGAACACATTCATCTCGTAGAAAAACATCAGATCAAAAAAACTGCGACAGTGAACATTGAAGTAGGAAAACACAGCACAAGCTTCGCATTAGATAGTGGAGCTACATGCAACATCATGTGCATGTCAGAATATGAGAAGATGAGGGTGAAACCGCCACTATCACCGTCCACTGTTGATGTATTCACCTGGGGCTCGAGGAAACCAGTAGTGAACATGGGGAAGTTCACAGAGACATTAACTTACAAAGAAAGGTCAAGCTAAGAGGAAATACATGTACTACGAGGGGACATTCCAGCACCTTGTCTGCTAAGCAACATCACCACACAGGTGATGGGGCTCCTAGCAATGACCTACAACATGTCAGAAAGAGAGAACATCCTGAGTGAACATACGGCCATACTACAAGGGCTGGGCAAACTAAAAGAAAAGCAAATAACTCTGCATATCAATGAAGCGATAAAACCTGTGGCTCAACATCACCGAAGAGTGCCCATACATCTGCAACCACACGTAGAAGAAGAGATACAAAGCCTGCTGGCACAGGACATCATAGAGCTAGCCGACGGACCGACTCCCTGGGTGTCTCCAATAGTAGCAGTCCCAAAGAAGAACACCTCAAAGATTCGCATATGCGTTGACATGAGAGTGCCAAACACGGCCATTGAGAGGGAAAGGCACCCTGGACCTCACCTAAATGACATGATCAGCTGTCTCACTGGCGCATGCCGATTTTCAAAACTAGACCTGTGCAAAGGATACCATCAACTGGAGCTTGACCGGCAATCAATCAATCAATCAATCAATCACAGAATTTGTAGAGCGCACTACTTACCCGCGAGGGTCTCAAGGCGCTGAGGAGAGGGAAGGAGGGGGGATGCTGCTACTGGTCGAACAGCCAGGTCTTGAGTAGCCTCCTGAAGGTCAGCAGGTCTTGGGTCTGTCGTAGGCTTAGTGGAAGGGTGTTCCAGGTCTTGGCGGCGAGGTGTGAGAAGGATCTGCCGCCGGTGGTTGTTCTTCGAATGCGAGGGACGGTGGCGAGGGAGAGGTCGGCGGAGCGGAGCTGGCGGTTGGGGACGTAGAAGAAGAGTCGTCTGTTGAGGTAGGCTGGGCCAGTTTTGTGGAGTGCCTTGTGTGCGTGGATGAGGAGTTTGAAGGTGATCCTCCTGTCGACGGGGAGCCAGTGCAGGTTCATCAAGTGGGGGGTGATGTGGCTGTGGCGTGGTACGTCGAGGATCAGTCGTGCGGAGGCGTTTTGTATGCGTTGCAGTCGCTTGATGAGCTTGGCCGGGGCTCCCGCGTAGAGGGCGTTCCCATAGTCCAGTCTGCTACTGACGAGGGCCTGGGTGACTGTTCTTCTTGTGTCTGTCGGGATCCACCTGTAGATCTTGCGAAGCATGCGGAGGGTGTTGAAGCAGGAGGAGGAGACTGCGTTGACTTGCTTGGCCATGGAGAGCGTTGAGTCGAGGATGACTCCCAGGTTGCGTGCGTGGTCGGTGGGTGTCGGGGCTGCTCCCAGCGTCGTTGGCCACCAGGAGTCGTCCCAGGCTGAGGGGTTGGAGCCGAGGATGAGGACCTCCGTTTTGTCCGTGTTCAGCTTTAGTCGGCTGATCTTCATCCATTCGGCGACGGCCTTCATTCCTTCATGGAGATTGGCTTTGGCGGCGAGGGGGTCCTTGGTGAGGGAGAGGATCAGTTGAGTGTCGTCGGCGTAGGAGATAATGTTGAGGTCGTGTTGTCTGGCGATGCATGCGAGCGGGGCCATGTAAATGTTGAACAGTGTTGGGCTGAGGGACGATCCCTGGGGTACGCCGCAGATGATCTCGGAGGCTTCGGATCGGAAAGGTGGGAGGCGGACTCTCTGGGTTCTGCCGTCGAGGAAGGAGGTGGTCCATTCCAGGGCCTTGTCTCGGATCCCTGCGTCGTGGAGGCGTGCGCGTAGAGTGCGGTGGCAGACAGTGTCGAAGGCGTCGGAGAGGTCCAGCAGGATGAGGGCTGCGGTCTCACCATTGTCCAGCAGGATCCTGATGTCGTTGGTGGCGGCGATGAGGGCAGTCTCAGTGCTGTGGTTGCTGCGGAACCCTGATTGGGATGGGTCCAGGATGCTGTTTTCTTCGAGGTATCGGGTTAGCTGTTTGTTGACGATCTTCTCGATGACCTTGGCTGGGAACGGAAGCAGAGAGATGGGCCGGAAGTTCTTGAGGTCTCTCGGGTCCGCCTTGGGTTTTTTGAGTAGGGCGTTGATCTCTGCGTGTTTCCAGCTCTCTGGGAAGGTCGCGGTCTCGAAGGAGAGGTTGATGATGTTGCACAGGTGGGGTGCGATGGAGCTGCTGGCTTTGTTGAAGATGTGGTGCGGGAAAGGGTCTGACGGGGAGCCGGAGTGTATTGTGCTCATGGTCTTGATGGTGTCCTCGATGTTCACGCTGGCCCAGGCTGGCAGGGGGGCGTGGTCGATGGTGTGTGGCGGGTCTGGTGCATCGATCTTAGTTGGGGCTGTCTGGGTGTTGAAGCTGTCGTGGATGTCGGCGATCTTGCGGTGAAAGAAGGTGGCGAGGGAATCGCACAGGGGTTGCGACGGCGGGATGTCGTTGGTGTTGGAGCTGGGATTGGAGAGTTCCTTCACGATGTTGAAAAGCTCCTTGCTGTTGTGTGCGTTGTTGTCGAGGCGGTCTTTGAAGGAGATTCTCTTGGCGGACCTGATGAGGTGGTGGTGGGTACATCACTACCTTCTCCACGCACATGGGCCTTTTTCGGTACAAACGACTAAGCTTTGGAATATCATCAGCAGCAGAGATATTTCAAGAGATCATAAGGCAAGTAATAAGGCCGGTGAAAAACAGTTTGAACTATAGTGATGACATCCTGGTATTCGGCCGTTCAGATGAAGAACACGATAAGGCCCTACGTGAAGTCTGCACCCAGTTGGAACAAGCAGGACTAACTCTAAATGAAGACAAGTGCGAACTGGGGAGAAATGAGCTAGTATTCTTTGGTCACATCTTTTCAAAAAAAGGAATGAGGCCGGACCCCAGCAAAGTGGAGACACTGGAAAAGGCAAGACCTCCAACAGAAGTAACGGAAGTGAGGTCATTCCTTGGTCTAGCAAGCTACTGTGCTCGCTACATAAAAGACTTTACCACAGTGAGCACACCCCTTCGGGATCTAACAAAACAGGGTCAGAAGTTTCTCTGAACACAGGAATGCAATAGGGCATTTGAGGCCATTAGACACGCAGTAATGGCTGTAGATCATCTTGCCTATTTCGACCCATCCCTATGCACTGAGCTGACTGTGGGCGCCAGCCCGGTAGGGTTAGGAGCGATCCTAGCACAACACATGCCTGGAAGAGATTCGCCCAGGAAAATTGTCGCATATGCGAGCAAAAGTTTGTCGGACATCGAAAGGGCATACTCCCAGCCAGAGAAGGAAAGCCTCGCAGTGGTATGGGCATGTGAAAACTACCACATGTTCATCTACGGGAAACCATTCACCATCGTAACAGACCATTAGGCCCTAGTAACAATATATGGAAATCCAAATGCAAAGATACCGCCACGCATTGAACGATGGGGAATAAGACTGATGGATTATGATTTCAAGATCGTGCACAAGCCGGGAAAAGAACACAATCCAGCCGACTACATGTCACGACATCCCCTACCGCAGACACCAGAGAACACATCAATGGCAGAAGAATACCTCAATTTTGTGTTAAAGCAGAACACTCCTGCACCAATAACAATCGCAGAGCTAGAACAAGAGACAGCGAAGGATGCCACACTGCAAGCAGTCAAAATGACAACACGACAGCAAAGGTGGAGACACGTAAACAGCAACAGCACCATGAGAGAAGTAGTCAACAGGGAAGAAATGCTGGCATTCAAAAACATACACGAGGAACTCTCAGAGACAGAAAGAGGAATCATACTATGGGGAACAAGGATAGTAATGCCAAGTGCGCTACGTCGGCAGACTATAAACTTGGCACACGAGTCCCACAAAAAAGATGCTAAGGGAGAAAGTATGGTTCCCAGGCCTTGATCGACTAGTGGAGAACACTATCCTAAACTGTCACCTATGCCAAATGACAGGATGACCAGCAAAGCCAGAACAGCTACAGATGTCGGAGCTTTCCAGGGCGGTGTGGACAACGTTGGCAGCAGACTTCTATGGGCCATTGGACACGGGCAACTACTTGCTAGTGGTCATTGATGAATACTCCAGATTTCCCATAGTGCGACATGTCTCGTCAACATCAGCGACCGCATCGTTGCCGATACTTGACGACATATTTGCAGCCTGGGGTTTCCCACAAACAGTAAAGACAGACAATGGTCCTCCCTTCTCAGGAGAGGAGTTTCGCAAATTCATGGACTACCTAGGGATTCACCACCAGAAAATAACGCCTCTGTGGCTACAAGCAAACAGCATGGTGGAGAGGTTCATGGGGAACATAAAGAAAGCAGTCCAAAGAGCAAAGCTAGCACAGATCTCCATAGGACAAGCACTCTGTCAAATACTAAGAGACTATCAAAACACACCCCACAGCTCCACGGGACGATGTCCAGCGGAACTAGTGCTAGGAAGGACAAGCAGGACAAGACTGCCCCAACTAGAAGCAAAGGTGCCACCAGATCACGACAGCATCGCAGCAAGAGACCAGGAGGTGAAAAACAAGAAGAAAGTCTATGCAGACGCCAGGAGACATGCCACTCCATCGCACCTGAAGCAAGGGGACGCAGTATTGGTGCGCCAACGGCAGTCAAGAAAATCAGACAGTCCATTCTCGGATGAACCACTGACAATAACAGACATCAAGGGGCCAATGATAACAGCTGCATCGGGCCCCTACCGGATCACCAGAAATAGTTCTCACTTCAAGGGACTAAAGACAATGGATGAAGGCGGAGGAGACTCAGCGAAGAACAACGAAACACATGCAAAAGAGGAAGTTATGGACAGCAAGGGGAGAAGGAAACACCATGGTGAGAGACAAGAAGAGGGATCACAGAAGGAAACGGAAGGAGCATGTCCAAGAAGAGTGAGCAAAAGGCCAAAAAGACTGATTGAGGAAATGTAACGATGGGGATCATCTCTCTCTCTCTCTCTCTCTCTCTCTCTCTCTCTCTCTCTCTCGCTATCACTCGCTATCACTTTCCTTCATTTTCTTTCCACAAAGGGGGAGATGTAGTGACCTGGGTCAGAGGGCACTAGGACCCTGCACCCGAATTGTGGGAGGGGGCATGAACCGGACACCACTTCCGGTCAGGGAGTGGGGAGGCATTCCTGGGGACAAGAGGGCATGGAGACAGACGTGCATGTGGGCACCGGAACGAAGAACAGAAATAAAGTATACTTAATCACTTACCGGTCTCCGCATGCTTACCGACGAAGACACAACAAACATGGCGTCCTTTCCCAATCTGTGAAGGGCAGTTTTGAATTTAATGACTTTCCTGACATATTGCTGGCATTGTTTTCAGTGTGATGTTGCACCATAAAGAAATTTGTAAGTTCTTCAATATACTTGAGTCGTTTTGCTACATTATTTTGGTCCTCATATGGGACGTTTGAAAAATTGGTTTCTCCTGCATCAAGTTCTTCGCAGTCCTTCATTAAGAACTCCAAGTTATTTACTCAGTTCTCAAAAATGGAGGACTCATTGGTTTCAAATGCTAAAACCTCATCTTCTCCAGGTATTAGCACTCCTACAGCAGGGAAAAACACCACCAAACGTCTGAAGAAGGACCCACCTTCCCCAGTAAAGCCTTCTCCTGTTTCTCTTGACATGCTATTGGAAGAGATACGTGCTCTCCGTCCCTTCATGGAAGAGACTAATACCAAACTACAATTTCTAACAGAAAACTGGACTCAGATGAATGATCGTCTTACTTCTGTGGAACAAAGTGTATCCTCCTATGCTCACACTAATGAGAAGGTTAATAATCTTCAATTTCAAGTTTCCTCACTCCAAAAGCAGGTCGAGGACCTTGAAAATAGAAATAGAAGAAATAGTCTTCTAATTTATGGCCTTCCGGAAGGCTCAGACCCTCTCTCCTTCTTTCAATCTTTCTTTCCTAAATTGCTTCATCTACCAGACGGAACAATGCTTAACATTCAACGTGCCCATAGACTTGGTCACCAACGCGCAGGGACAAACTCTTCTCAGAGACGAAGAGGTGTCATCATGTACTTTCTCGAGTACACTGACTTACTTAAAGTCCTCTCAGCAGTCAAATCAATTCAACGTGTCTCATGGTCAGGTTCCACTTTATTCTTTGCTCAGGATTACGCAAAAGCTACTGCAAACAGATGCAAAGAATTTCTCAATATGAGACCTGACCTTCGTGCCATGGGTGCTCACTATGGCCTTTTGCATCCGTGCCTCTTCAAGTTTACTTATAAGAATAAAACTACGACTTATGAGGATCCTATCAAATTACAGAGCTTCATCAAATCCTGGAGGGATCAGATCCCATGGACTTTTCTGGTGCTTCGTCATCTAGTAATATGTAATGCTGTCTTCATTATAAGTAGCAACTTCTCTTCCTGTTCCTTATGTTTTAGGTTTTAACACATGGTTACAAGTTTTATGAGTTTTACTATTTGTTCATTTCAACTTTTCTCCAACTAGTATGTATTGTCATTATAGTTAATAATTTTTTTAATCCATTTTTTTATGATAACTGTTCTCTCTTTCTTGTCTCCTTCCTCCAGGTTTATTTATGTTTTGTCCATACAATACTCCCTTACCCTTTTATGAAGTAATGTGGTCCTCCCGTGTTTTTCGTCCCATCGAGTCTGGGCGTGGCATCGTCTCCATGTGGTCTCATCCCCCCGTCTTCTTTGGATGTCCTTAAGGTGTAGGTATGTTGTTTTCTTTTTGTTGTTGTTTCCTCTTTTTCCTTTTTCTTCTTATGTCTGTGTTTTACTCCACCTTCTATTCCATTTCTTTCCATTTCATTCCCTTTTTGTTCCTTGTCTCTCGATCTTATCTATATTCATTTTTCTTAAATATTCCAAATTGTCTTTACTTATGCTCACCTGGTTGGTTTGTTATATTTGTAATATTTGTTATATTTTTTATCTTCTGTTGTTCGATGATCTGTTTGACCTTTATCTTCTAGTTCTTCCTATGTTGTCTTTATGTCTTTGAAGATCATATCGTGGAATGTCAGAGGTTTGAATTCTCCCATCAAACGATAACGTGTTTTATCATATTTATTTAAATTGGGGGCTGATATTGTTCTTTTACAAGAATCTCACTTATCTGCGAAAGGAATCTTTAAAAATGAGAAGGGGTTGGGTAGGAGAAGTCTTTTTTTCACCGGGTGATGGTAAACGCAATTGTGTAATAACTCTGTGTCATAAGTCGATTGATGCTAAGTTGCTTTCTCAACTTTCTGATGAGGGGGTAGATGGTTTTATACCAAATTACAAATTGGTGGTGCTCCGGTCTCTTTATTTAATATTTTTGCTCCCACGAATGGGGATTTCCCGTTTTGGACTGATCTATCCCAACAACTTTCATCGTGTATTGATGATAATTTCATCCTTGCAGGTGATTGCAACCAAATATTTGACCCCTTTATAGACCGCAATTCATCGGTTTCTTTTAAACCGCATAAAGCTCATAAATTTTTCATTCAGACTATTCAACAATATAAACTTAAAGACGCTTGGAGAATTTGTAATTCCACTATGAGGGAATATACATTTTACTCTCCTGTCCATCAAACTCAATCGCGTATTGACTATTTTTTTATCTCGCACAACATTTCCCAATCTCTAAGAAGTGCTGATATTGGAGCTATTCTAATATCTGATCATGCCCCCATTTCCATTCAATTAGACATAGCCCCAAATTCCAATTTACCTAGGAGAAGGCGTATTAACCCCTTCCGTGCTCATGACGAGCTCAGCTCGTCATGCTGCGCGGTAGCGCTGTGCGCATGACGAGCTGAGCTCGTCACGACCCCACCCGCGATCGGAATGTCCAGCACACGAGCGGAATTCCGATCGCGGTCAAGGGGTTAATAACTCACTCCTTTTAGACCCTAATTTTAATTCCTCCTTTGTCTCTTTCTTTAATGATTGTTTCTCCCTCAACCAAAATGATACCTTACCCTTTTCTGTAATTTGGGATGTCTTCAAGGCAACCGCCAGAGATTTCATTATTGGCTATGTTTCTAGAAAACGCAAAAATGCGCGCAAAGTTACTAACGACCTTTTGACTGAAATAAAGAGATTGGAGCATTCTTATTATTCTTCTAAGTCCAAAGATTGTCTGTCTCAACTTGTTAAAGCAAAATTTCAATTCAATAAGGAATCTACTGATAATTCTTCACTTTTTTGCTAAAATCTAGTGCTAAATTCTACGGTGGTCAAAACAAAGCCGGTAAGCTTTTGGTGAACTACCTAAAAATTAAACATAATAAGTTTGACATTGAATCTATCATTGATGAACAAAACACACTACGGTTCAAAGATTCAGAGATATTAAATGAATTTCTTTTGTTTTATAAAACATTATACACACCTGAACATACACCATCAGAGTCAAATATTTCACAATTTCTCTCAGGTAATCATAAATTCTTAAATACTCAGCCAGATTTCGTTTCCCTAGAATCTGATATCTCACAACAAGAACTTCACATCGCATTACAGTCCCTCAAGAAGGACAAAGCCCCAGGGCAAGATGGCTTCACAGAGGAATTTTTTATACACTTTGCTCCACTTCTTCTTCCCAAGCTAATCACTCTCAAACTTTTTTTCACACTCGGGAAATTCTTCTGGGTCCTTTTTGGAGGCCTTAATCTGTTTATTCCCTAAGGATGGAAAAGATCTTAAATATTGTAAAAACTACAGACCTATTTCACTTGTTAACATTGACTACAAAATTTTTTCTAAGGCTCTGGCTTTTCGTCTAGAGACTTTCCTCCCTCAATTATTAGGTGCGGAACAATCTGGTTTTGTTAAAGACCGCCTTATCTCGGATAACACTCGCTTATTCTTTGATATCTTATCCAAATCTCATCACTTATCCCACTCATTAGCTGCTGTGGCTTTAGACGCTGAGAAAGCGTTTGATTGCGTCAACTGGACTTACCTATTCCAAACACTCAAATGGTTTGGTTTCGGTCCAAAGATTATTTCCTTGATTTTGATTCTTTATTCTAACCTGCAAGCAGCTGTTTTTGTTAATGGTCAATCATCCCCTATTTTGATCTAAGAAGAGGTGTTCGCCAGGGATGTCCTTTATCTCCATTCCTTTTTAATCTAGCTTTGGAACCTTTTTTGTCCAGAATTCGGCAGAATGGTGAAATACATGGTTTTATAGCCAATGACAAACAAATCAAATTGGCGGCTTATGCTGATGACATATTGCTATTTATCTCTAACCCGTTATCCTCTGTCCCTGCTTTTCTTCATGAAGTTGAGCTTTTTGCTTCCGTTTCGGGTTATAAATTAAATATAGACAAGTGTGAGATCTTGCCTTTAACCAAGCATTTTTTTAAAGATGATTTTAATTCCTCAGGTTTTACCTGGAATTCTCATCATATTAAATATTTAGGGCTTTATTTCACCCCTTCACTCTCAACAACACTTTCCTTATGTTTGGAAAAGTGTATAAATAAAATCTCCACATTAACAACTAAATGGCATCCCTTATATCTCTCATGGTGGGGTCGTTTGGATACCATTAAAATGATGCTCACTCCAATAATTTTATATACTCTTTCCAACATCCCTATTCCTGTTCCTTCAAAATTAAAAAAAAAAATCAATTCTATATTATTATCATTTTTACGGAACAATAAAAAACCCTGCATGTCATTAATGAGACTAACGAGACCAAAAGTAGAGGGTGGAGTTAATTTTCCAGATTTTCCTACATACCAAAAATCCTTCCTACATCGTCAAGCTTCGAGATGGCTCCGGATTCTCTACTGGATTGTCCTCTGTGGGTAGATCTTCAACGAGCATATCTCTCTCCCTTTTCTTTCAAAGAGTTTCTTTCTTTTACCCGCAAACCACACTCTATTTTTACTCCTATTCTTAGACACACCTGTAAGCTTCTTGACCTTATCCCAATCATTCCACCTAATGATCTAAACTCCTTTCTTAATTCTTCTCTATGGCATAATAAATTTTTATTGATTCATGACAAACCCTTTTATTGGAAATCTTGGAGAAGCAAAGGCTTAATCTGGATTCACCAACTCTTTTCTCAAAATGAGATATCGTTTTCGGAGGCCAGACAGCATTTTGACTTGCCCCTTTCATTCCACTCTAAGTATAACCTTATCAAACAGGCCCTTTCAAATGCATACGCTCAAGTTCTATCTTATCCTCAACCTGTTCCTCCCCCTGTCAATGGCTTACACACCCTTTTACTTTCGGTCCCTAAGGCTTCCATCATCTATACTCATATACGCTCTTTACCGCCTGACAGGGAAAAGACTAAAGTTGAACCCTCTTGGGAAGAGGATCTTGGAGTTGAATGGTCAACTTCTTTATGGAATAAAGTCTGGTCTAAAATTAGGAAATCCTCTAGGGCGGCTAACACCATTCAAACGCTATTTTTTGATCTACAACAGGCTTTTGCTACACCCGGTTATTTTACATAAAAGTTTCACTGATACACCTGATACCTGTTGGTCTTGCTCTTCCCCATCTGCTGATCTGACACACTTATTCTTTAGATGCCCATTGGTGCACACTTTCTGGAACAAAGTTTGGTCTCAAATTAATTCTATTTTCAAATCCAATTTCCCTTTTTCTCTTACTCATCTATTTTTAGGAAGCTTATCACCCATTTAGGATGGCTATATTTCTAACATAAAGATTGTTGACTTATTGTTGGCTGTCTCTTTTCAGCAAATTACTAAAAATTGGGAGGATTTGACCAAATTATCATTTCAGGCTTGGTGGTACGCAATATGCTACAATCACAGATTAGATCCAGCGCTTGTTCATCCTATTCATTTAGCTATAAAACGTTTAAATTGATGGTTGCCTGTTACAATGTTTATTGACGCTAATGCTAAATGCTCTTTCTCCATGACTCCTTCTCAGCAAGAAGTTGCTCGACCTCCATGACATTCTTTATTTCTTTAATAATATGTTTGTGAGGAGGCGG